>OZ005650.1:89958581-90558581 GCA_963930645.1 Salticus scenicus | reverse complement strand
TGGCAGCCAGTGGAAGGATCTACAAAATTTAAACTATGATTCACTGTTAGGTGATCATATCCTTCCTCGCCTAAACATTCATACGCCTTCGAACAATCACTATACACAGTCGCAGGGATGCAGAAAATGTTCAAACCTCGGAAAATTCCCCCAAACACCGTATAAATTTCCCTCAATAATGCAAAAATCTACTTTGCTATACAAAGTCATTTGTTCTATGTAATAAATCTTTAAGAGAATAAATATACAGTCTATCATAAAAATATCGCTGTTAGTGTATAAGCACTTCAAAGTAGCAAATTGTTATTTTTGATTTACATTTTTATTTTCTCTTTAAAAAAATATTCAAAATTTCCCCCGAACCTCGTTCGGGCATATTCTGCACCCCTGCACAGTCGTTCCCGGTTCTATCCATTCTTCAATACATTCAAGCAAAGTCTCTTTCGTTCTATTATGCACAGCCACCAGAAACATTTTCCCAGAATTCCTTTCAGTACCTCCAAACACCCACTGGCCAACGACAGAATGACCTCTTCCATACTTCCTTTTACCTAATTTCGACTCTCAATTTCCACAATCTTTCCAACCCCACCAATCTTTTCTGAGTTTTCCTCCACATAATCCAAAATCACCTCATTTATGAACTGTCTCCAATCAGCACAAGTATTACTTGAAAAACCCATTTGATACATAATCATACATGTCTGTTCGCCGATCAAAATCTCATAGGTTAAAGAAAGAATTTCGTCAAAACTTAATTTGCTCGACGAGAACTACTATCCAAACCTAATCGATTTTTCGGCGGAACACCTTTTACTCTTATCATTCACAACAACATAACCATAACATCTCCATGCAAATCCATCCGTCACTTTCTTTCTCGGTCCAAAAACCATATCACTCTTACACTTTTCACAAATCATACTTCGTTTAATCAATCCACATTCTTTCAAAAAATCCAAAAACCTTTCTCTATCTCTAAATAATTCACTCAAAAAAAATCCTACTACATTCACCTTTTTTTTCCAAATATAGCTCTATCACTCGTTACAACCATTCTAAAATTCTTTCTTAACAAATCTTTATATTTTTCAACAATTTCCATTATTGATTCACTACTACTAGCTGCCATAGTTTAATAAAATAAAATAATAATAAATTAATTAAACAAAATAAATCAATAATAAAAAATAAAATACGACCTTTTAAATATAATACTTCACCGGGTGAAGTAGAATAGAACAATGAATAATTACCTCTTTATAATCAATTGCTAAGCTGGTTGCCATGGTAATTAAAAAACATAACGCTGGTTGCTATGGCATAAAAAATAAATAGTATGCAGCCTGCAGGTGCTGACGATGTTGAAATGATGTTATTCTATTTCACCTGAATTACTACAAAAATCATTGTATAAAACGGTCATATTTTATTTTTTACTATTGATTTATTTTGTTTAATTAATTTATTATTATTTTGCATGGTAATAAAAAAATAACAGAACGCTGGTTGCTATGGCTTAAAAAGTAAACAGCATGCAGGTTGCTATATTGTATTGCAAACAATCCAGAACGACATCGTTATCGCTCAAACCGGCGGCAACGAAAAATCGCCAAATTTAGCTGAGGGGAAATACTATACTAACGTTACAGATATTCAAATTTTAAGCTTTATTTGTTATGAGATGGCAAAAAGAATTGTATATATGACAGTATTAACGTTGTTCTTATAATTTAACAAGAACAGTTCATTTTGAGATTCTTCA
This sequence comes from Salticus scenicus, assembly GCA_963930645.1. Lineage (NCBI taxonomy): Eukaryota > Metazoa > Arthropoda > Arachnida > Araneae > Salticidae > Salticus > Salticus scenicus. The sequence goes on along the minus strand of OZ005650.1, from coordinate 90,556,816 downwards.
ATACACACATACATTTTTACTAGTTTACATGTAAAATATATTACATAATTCGATGAGCTACTAGATACTGCACTTAATTATTTTATGAATCACTTTATAAACAATTACCTATAGAAATTAGAGATGGAACGAGGCTTCGGCCACCTTACCGAAGCTTTGGCCTGGCCGAATAATGAGCATGATTCGGCCGATTCGGCCTTTATCTTGTGAATATTCTTTTAACAATCTATATATATAAAAATGAATTGCTGTTCGTTAGTCTCACCACTAAAACTCGAGAACGGCTGAACGGATTTCGATCATTCTTTTTTTGTTTTTTTCCTTATAGGTCAGGGATGGTTTAGGAAAAAAAAAATTCGAATAGTTTTCTTATTATTAATTAAAATATGAAAATAATAACCTCCTAATACCTTATAAATAGCCATTAAAATATTAGCTATAATTTAATTGTTGCCAAAAAAAAATTATGAGTTCATTTTCTTTCGACATAAAAATAAATAAACGTGATTAAATAAATAATTTAATTAAACGTGAGCTTTAAAAAATTGTAAAAAATTAAATTATGTATCTCACAAAAATTGACGTCACTATCGGTTTAAAGATTTCATACGCATTGATAAAGTGCTAATGTAGTTAGTTCTATGATTCAACAGAAAATTTAAAAACACAGTTTATAAAAAGTTTTTTTTCTTATAATCTATATATATATATATATATATATATATATATATATATATATATATATATATAAATGAATGTCTGTCTGTATGTCCATTATAAAATTGTAAACGGCTTGACCGATTTCGATCATTCTTTTTTTGTTTTTTTCCTTATAGGTCAGGGATGGTTTAGGAAAGAAAAAAATTGAAAAAATTCGGCCCCCAAGGGGGGGGGGAGGGGGCAAAACGTGAATTCAAAATATCCTTCATAGCTCAAACAAAGAAACAGATATCCGCAAAATTTTTGCTTTAAAATATAGCTAATATAAATGTCTAAAAACCAATTCCTGGAATTTTCGAAATTTGATCCCCAAGGGGGGGGGGGGGGCAAAAACAATTAGAAATACAGTTAGGCCTTTCAAAATTGGTACAGATAGGTTTCAATAGCCTGCAAGTCGAATGGGGATATTTTCGAAAGTGTAAAGTTATTAGGAGGGGAGAGGGGGGGGGCAAAAAAATAAAAATAGAGTTAGATCGTTCAAATTTGGTATATAGAGGTTTTCGATACTTACAAATCGATTGCGGACATTTTCGAATTTGTAAAATTATTAGGAGGGGCGGGAAGGGGTATGGGCAAAAACAAATAGAAATACAGTTAGGGCATTCAAAATTGGTACAGATAGGTTTTAAAGGCCTGCAAGTCCAATGGGGATATTTTCGAAAGTGTAAAGTTATTGGGAGGGGTGAGAAGGGGGGATGGGATGGGGGGGGGCAAAAAAATAAAAATAGAGTTAGATCGTTCAAAATTGGTACAGAAATGGTTTTCGATACTTAAAATCGAATGCGGATATTTTTGAATTTGTAAAATTATTAGGAGGGGCGGTAAGGGGGGGCTATGGGCAAAAACAAATAGAAATGCAGTTAGGCCGTTCAAAATTGGTACAGACTGGTTTTAGATGCCTGCAAGTCGAATGGGGATATTTTTGAAAGTGTAACGTTATTAGGACGGACGGAAGGGGGGCGGAGGGGCAAACAAAATAAAATAGAGTTAGATCATTCAAAATTGGTACATAGAGGTTTTCGATACTTACAAATCGATTGCGGATATTTTCGAATTTTTAAAATTATTGGGAAGGGGGAGAGTGGTGGGGCAAAAAAATAAAAATAGAGATAGATCGTTCAAAACTGGTGCATAGAGGTTTTTGATATTTACAAATCGATTGCGGATATTTTTGAATTTGTAAAATTATTAGGATAGACGGGAGGGGGGGGCCGAAGGGGGAAATAAGAGTTAGAGCATTTTGGGAATTTTTTCGGAAGGCAGTGAGAACCCGGTGCGACATTTTTCCTAATCAGATTTTGTTTCGCTTTTTTTTTTTTTTTTTTTTTTTTCACGTGATAAAAATTAATGCAATTTTGAGAATTCAGTAATTATAGTGATTCATTTAAAAATAGTGACCAGCGAAGCGGGCAAAGCCTGCTAGTTATTATATAAAATATTGTCATTTAAGTTATGCACAATGGTACCTTATAATAAAACATAGTAGAAATTTATATTTAATTTAAAAGTTTGTGTGCATTGACCCTTTGGAACCATAAACAGGGGTGAAACTACCTAACATGCAAAAACCCTGAAAACTGTTTCTTGCATGCAGATAGGGAAGACAAACAATGGTACATCATATGGTTACTTATAATAAGTGATATTTGCAAATTCTTAATACATTATACAGTAAATTAAACATTAGAAATGAGAAATTTCTATGAAAATAAAATAATACAGTAAATTAAACATTAGAAATGAGAAATTTCTATGAAAATAAAATAATTTAACATGAAATTCAGAGACAGCAAAAATTTCAAAAACCCTGAATTCAGGGGTAGCCCCTGAAAAGTTTCACCCCTGCATAAATCATACAACAATTAATAATATATTCTATTTAAATTGGAAGTTGTTAAGAAATAAGTTACATTACATTATATTTAGTTAACAATTTAATTATATGAACAGCTTTAGTTGCTTTAAAATGAAGCTATTAAAATATTGCATGAAATATTCTTTAAATATTTCTAGCTTTGAAACTTAGTCATAATCATATATAGTCAATAATCAAAATTAACAATATAGTCAGTAATCAAGATTAACAATAACCTAGGATTATAAAACATGCAGAGAATTGTTGAAAAATAAATAAAAGCTGAATTTTTATTTATTTTTTATGAACCAGAATATGAGGAGGGTGCCTATGGCTTCCACGTCCATCCTAGATTTAAATTTTAAATATTTATTCCAGATAATTAAAGTTATAAAATGCAGGGGTCGATCCAGGTTTTAATTTTTGGGTCCCTTTTTTGTGAAAAAACAGAATATTTTTGTGAAATTTTTATTTATTTTTGTGAAATATAAAATATTTTTGTGAAAAAGTAAAATATTCTGTAAAATCTACCGTTTTTATAATCACTTTATGTAATGTTTAATATCAAGTTAAGAGAGTTTCGTTGAGCCAAATTAAGGCATTAACTAAAAATAATACTGAAAACATGAAAATATTTAATAAAAGGATCATTTTTATAAAACAAAATCTTGTGAAGGGACTCATTTTATAAATTTGACTTTTGTGAAGGGTCCCTTTTTATGGATTTGACTTTTGTGAAGGGTCCCTTTTTATGAATTTGACTTTTGTGAAGGGTCCCTTTTTATGAATTTGAATTTTGTGAAGGGGCCGCAAAAGGGACCCAAATTTTGCCTGGATCGACCCCTGAAATGTATTCTAGATTAGTTATTATCACATGAAAATGTTTTTTAGGTTAATAACTGACATACTGTAAATTGTTTATGTTTATTTTCATTATATTAAATACAAGGTTAATTAACCTTACTTCATTTTATCATTTATCACACAATTTTAAATTATGATGCAAAAAAATCAATGTTTTTGCATTTTTAGGAAGAATTCTATTCCTTTTTTCCTCATACACATTTTCAGCTTCAGAAAATAACCTTTCACTATATATACTGCTACTTGGAGCAGATAAATAGCATTTGGCCGAATCAGATTATCTGGGAAATATTTTTTTATTCTCTCTCCATCTCCACCAATTCCAACAGACAATGTGTTCCAAGAAAAGGGTATCCCTACCCTGATTTTGGAAAGAAATTAAAAAAGGTAACAAATAATAGAATTAATAAACAATCTTAATTGTTGGCAGATAAACTAACTGTGTTTTGAAAATAAATTAATTAAAACATCCCGATGTGCTTTCCTTTGAGGAAAATCATCACTACTTTGCCAAAATAACACGCTTTTCTTTCAAATTAAAAATATTTCCGTTTAAACCTCTTGCTTCTTAGTTATTTCAAAATAAGAACTAGAAATTCTTTTTTTAGTAATTAAAAATTTATTTTTTAATTGTCACTTGTGAATAAAATAAAATTTATAAATTATTACCATGCTTTGAAAAATACGTTTCTTGAAACTGTTACTAAAACAAATCAAGGGGCGTGTTTAAATTGTAATCATACTGCAAGTGTAAAATTTTCGGAGAGAGATAACGGAGGGATTGTTGTGTTCTATTTTCTTTTTCATTTCAAAAATAACCTAGTATGTTTTCGCCATCAAAAAATTTTTTTTCTGTTTATTTCTATACAAAGTCATGCAGTATAAATTATTTATTATTAATTTTTCTATTACGAATGCAGACTATTTGCATCTCAGAGAGGTAGTACAAGAAATGTACAATGGAAGTGAATTTTTATTGTGCAGATGACATCCTTTCCATTCTTGGAGATATTTGCAGTATAGCAGCGCCATCTGTTTGTCAATATGCACCCAAACTAAACCCCTTAAATTGAGGAAATAGCTTATATTAGCACCACCTGTTAAGCTATTAACATCAAATGTTGATAAGCCAGGGGTCGATGTTTTAATTTTGGGGTCCCTTTTTTGTGAAAAACAATGTATTTTTGTAAAATTTTTATTAATTTTTGTGAAATATAAAATATTTTTGTGAAAAAGTAAAATATTGTGTAAAATCTTCCGTTTTTACAATCACTTTATGTAATGTTTAATGTAAAGTTATTAGGGTTTCGTTGAGCTAAATTAAGACATTAATTAAAAATAATACTGAACATGAAAACTTTTAATAAAAGGATCATTTTTATAAAACAAAATCTTGTGAAAGGACTCATTTTATAAATTTGAATTTTGTGAATTGTCCCTTTTTATGGATTTGAATTTTGTGAAGGGTCCCTTTTCATGAATCTGAATTTTGTGAAGGGTCCCTTTTTATGAATTTGAATTTTGTGAAGGGGCCCTTTTTATGAATTTGAATTTTGTGAAGGGGCCGCAAAAGGGACACAAATTTTGCCTGGATTGACCCATGTAAGCACAAATCTATGTCAAACAGCATCTATTAATGTACATGCAATTCTGTGCAGTAGTTCCTGAGATATAGCCTTTCCTAAAACTGTGGAAATTGCTGCATAACAATGCCAACTGTTGATCGATTGACAGCAAAAACCGATAGACATTAATTTATGCCCTGGGGCAACTACATATAAATTTATATGTAATTCCAAGCAGTAGTTACTGACATACAGTTGGAGCAAAATTTTGGTCTCTATCATACACACAGACAATTTCTAAAAATGGTCAAATCGTGCTCTAGAACTCTCAAAATGTGTAAATCCATCAAAAACCAGATGTCGAAATTTTTTACGAACCCAATACTTTCTTTTATTGAATATAGAAGAAAGAACAAATAAACAGTGTAAATAAAAAATCTGTTTAGCGTGATAAATGACATTTTTTATGATGAAGAGATTTTTTTTTAGTTTATTAACTGGCAATGCTGATTTCATTAAGCGGCAGTTTTAAAATTAGTTTCTATTTATTTGATTCTGATCCTGGCAATCTGATCAGATTAAACAGCTAATTTTATTAACCAGTGAGTTTATTAAGCGGCAGTTACAGTATATCTTTGATGGGAATAAAGCAAAGAATTATCTATTATCTAACAATTACACAAAATTTCTATTTTTATTAAACAGAATTTGTTCTAAAATTGAATATTTGTAATACATTTTTTTTTTTTTTTTTTTTTGTTATATTAACCAAAAATTTTACAAAAAATAAAATAATAAATAATAATAATAGGGTAGTAATTTGAAGAAATGGCACTTGCATATGAAGTACATGTCAAAATTTTAACACTGATGACTGAAAATCTAAAATCTTCAAAATGTAGCTTACCAGAAACGGTAAATAATGATCGATGCACAGTATAAATAAGAAATGGCTGTTTCTGCTTATACCGATAAATCAATTCTGTATTTTTAATGTGATCAACGCATAAAGCAATCAATCATGTAATACCATACACATTTGTTTCAAATGTGAAAGATTTTTTTAAGGTAAACTGAAATTTTAAAACAGGCCACAGCATTATAAATTTCAGCATAACTGATCATTCAATAATTACCGGCATTGTCAATGCTTTGTTACAAATGCTCAACATGAGGTTACTCAAAAAAATCAGTTTCATTGACATTAAATAAAACCAGAAAATTCTGTGTGTTTATATCATACATACCTCCATCTGATCAGCCATAGTACAATTAAGTAAAAAGATTAAAAACCAGGAATTAAATAACAAATAAATTAATAAACGAAATATGGAGGGAAAGGGAAAGATGAAAAGAGGAAAAAAATCGATTCAATTTCTAACGGGAAAAGAATATTCGATTAAAAATCACTAGTTCTTTAATTGATTCGATTATTTGTGAATAAAATACAGTCAATAAGATACGAAATTTCGCAATTCTTGAAACTCGTAGGAAAGTTTCATATGACGTCAGAGTGACATAGATGGAGGACAATCAACTTCACGTGAAAATAAATAGAAGCCATTTTTAGCACAGTAAGCAAATGGCAGTTGAAAACAGCTCATAGCATCATGACAACCAATGCCGGAGGACAAGCTGTCCACGTTGCCATGCTGTTATCAGCTGTTTGCAACTGCCCTATTAAAGTTAGCCTTATGTATAGGCATGGCGTACTTGATCTATAAGGCGTGTTCATTTCGCGAAAAGAGGAGGAAAAATGTGAAGCCGTTTTCTCCTGAGGTCTGCCCCAATTTCCCATGATTCAGCTGGCTTTTGTTTACGTTTCTACGCGATCGCGACGGTCGATCACTTTTCAATCGTATATATTGTTTATTTCGTAAATATCTTCCGAGAGATACTATAAATATTAATTAACAAATATTTCACATGTCATTACGTTATTGAAATACTTTATGTGTTATATTGTTCTAAGATAGAAAAAGAAAATATTAAATAAATAATGAAAATATTTTTAAAGCTTAATACGATGTTTAAACAATGGCTTTACGAAAACTATGCTCGTTGTGGTTTAATATAAAAATTGCTAGATTTTATCTAATTTCAGTTATTGTCATTGCTAATGAAACATGGAATGTTATAAATTGTTTCTCACTGCTTTTACATGCATTGAAAAAAATTAACTATTTAAAAAATAACTTTTTTTGCTATTAGATTTAAAAATAAATTATAAATGCATAATGTTTCCTTTTTATATGTGATATATTTAAACCAATTTTGATTGAAGCACTTTGATTCTAGCATCTGTTCTTATTTAAAACTATAGCAAAATACGGGCAGGCTTTGAATTTGGTGCAGGCTCGCGAGCGCCCTCTACAAAAAAAAATTGGCTTCACCTTTCTGAGGCAAATGAACACGCCTTATAGATCAAGTACGCCATGGTATAGGTTATATGTGACCAGCACGGATTAAAAGAGAAGGATGTATTACTAATGTTACGGAAAGGTAGTAATTTTCATCTTACAGATAGAGGGCGACCAAATCTCGAAAATATACCAATCAGCGCGTTTTTACATTTCTGGCTGTTCCTTCGTTGGATGACTGAAGCCGAAGGGGCGGGCTTTCCCTTTCTTCCGATGAGTTTCAAAGATACTACCACCAGGCGGCGATCGGATCGCTTACTCTGTTCGGCTGAATTAATGCGGAAAATAAAGCTCCGTTCCCCACGCTGACCGCCCTATCTAGTTTGTCATCCTGTATCCTAATCCGTGGTGACCAGTGGCAAGTGATGACCATGAAGGACCCAGAAGGAAAAAAATATCTCCTATGGCGTTTCAGAATCAAAACCGGTCCTAAAATTCTTTTCGCCGCATCGCGACGCTAGTATCGGTACCTGCGTCCATTTAACATTATTTGAATAGGAAATCTTTATTATTTTGTTTATTAAATTAATATTTTTAAGTAATATCAGTTCAAAAATGCTAAAAAATTATTCACAAAAGTTAAGGTGCAGACAGGCAAGTCATAAACACTTTTCAACTCCGTTAAAAAATATTAAAAAAAAAAATTAAAGTTTTTATTAAATAAAAAAAATGTATAAAATATTGTTTAACTGTTTTTTTATTAACTCTTTTTTCTTTTTTTTTTTTTGCTTGTGTGCATGTATGTGGACATAAGTTTTAATAATTATTTAAATTTAATACGTTATTTAATTTTAAACATTATTATTTTAATTTAATTTAATTTAAATTAACTTAAAAGAATTTTAATTTATATTAAACATAAGTAAACGATTTATTCTCTTATTTAAAATATATTTTAAAAAAAAAAATCTTATGCTTTTTAAATTACCACAAGCTAATAATAATTACTGTCAGAAAGCTATATGAATAACAATGTAAATTTGAATAATTAAAATCATTTAGAATTGTTTTCCAGAACTACGATTTTCTCTATTAAAAGGCCACTTTGTAAAAGTTCAATACTTAAAGGTATAGTTGGTGTCCTTTTTAGAAAGGTTTCGCTGTATTTTATTGCCTAGTGAGTGATATATTCTATTTTAAAAAAAAGTTTTTACTCCCCCCCCCCTCCAATAGCCGAGAAGTTTTGCTCTCAAAGCTAGAAGACGGGAAGTGCCGGGTGCGATCCCATGTAGCACTTGCCAATCTAGCCGTTCGAAGTTTTCCGTGGTTTTCTCCTAAATTCACGGATGATAACCACCTAGAAAGACCACCACCAGAATCCATCTTCCCTTATGCACAAGTCCCTAGTGCAGGCAATAGGTCTTAACCTATATACCATACCATACTTGTAATTTTTATCAAAATATTTACACATTTAAATTAAACATAAATAAACGATTTAATCTCTTATTTAAAATAAACTTTTAAAAATCTTTCAAAATTATCATACACTAATAATAATAATTATCAGAATGCTATGTAGATAAACAATGTGAATTTGAATAATTAAAATCATTTAGAATTTGTTTCCAGAATTCCGGTTTTGTCTATTGATATAACCTCCTAGTAAAACTTATACTGGCGGGCTCGTTATGGCCTACTGCTGGCATCCTGCACTTGCCATCAGTTGCCGGTTGCCCCATATAACTCCAGCAGCGGGCCTTTTATGGCTGCCAGCAGTGATGGAAGCCTAAAGTAAAATGGTCGGTGGCCCAGAGGTGGCATAAACACAGATGGCCTTATGCAGGCTATCACCACACGGCCAACCTCATGTTTTTCATGTTGTGGCCACAAATTATTATGCCATAACCAATTTGTATGCATAGAGGGCGCTGTGATTCTTTTTCTGTTGATTTGAAATTCCCTCGCTGTCCGCCATTTCATACGAAGTTCTTGTTCGTTATTGTAGTCTGCGGGTGCGTCTTCGAGGTTGAAAATCTCGTAAAAAGAATATATGAGTAAGTAATTCCATTATTAATTTGTTTTTGTATTATTTTTTAAATACTATTTTTAAAAGTGTTTGACTCTAAAGCCATTGTTATAACAAAATGATTTCTAGAAATATATAACAATTATCCAGTTGATCCGTTTTAGTAAATTAGGATAGTCGCTAACCTTCTAGTGTTTTATCATTGTTATTATTATTTTAATTGATTTAATAAAATAAAAATTATGGATCTTAATTTAGATATTTATATTATATGGACGGGAGAAAGTTATTAGAACAACCATAACTATTTATAGTTTATTTTTTCTTCCTTCAGTGTAGTTAAGAAGAAAGCATTAGATTCGGGAAAATTTTCGACATCCGGTTTTCGATAGATTTTGCACGTTTTGGGTTGATCTCATGAACATAATTTGAAAAATTGTCTGTCTGTCTCTTTGTGTGCGCTCAAAAATTTATGAAAGTGATAGTAGTCTAAAAAGTTTACTTCTTCCGCTTTTTTTTTTTTTTTTTTTTTTTTTTTGTTTAATGTACAAACATCGCTTCCTCCACCCCTGAGGGAGAAGTATACCAGATAGAGTAAATTTCCAATATGAGGGGTTGGGGACAAAACCTCTCGGGACAAAATATCGTCGACGCAAATGAATACAAAGTAAAATGAGTTGGTAATTATTAGTAATGTTGTATAAAATTTCATGACAACACATACCTTAGTCAGAGCACTGACATTCTGACAAACCTACAATAATTTTTTTTATAAATTTTACTTAAAAAAGTTTAAAAACGATATTTATTTATTTTTTTGTCAGAATTAGTCATAATGAATTCAATCGTGCTAATTAATTTTTAAACTTTTAATTCAAGTTTGTGAACAGTGTTCAGCTTTAATGTCAGCAGTGATGTACACGATTTTTAAAATGTATTTTGAATAGTGAAAAGCAAAAGATAAAATAACTTAAAAATAAACATAGATAGAATAATGAAATTCAACTCTATGATTTATTTATTTAATTATTTATTTATTTTAATTAATTAATTAATATTTATAAGGCCCTGTGGCCCCCTCCAGAGATCACACGTGACACAAAATCAAATTTTCAAATATATCCTACTATTTTTTTGACGCGAGATTTTGTCCCGCGATATTATGTCCGGATCCCAATATGAGTATTCTTGAAAAGAATTCGTCAATATCTTTAAACGAATGATTATATTATACATCTGTGATATTTTAAAGCAAATTTATTGATTTTATTATTTTTAACAAAAACTAGTATGTTGTGGCACCACAAAACATTCTTCTATATTTTTTATTATGTAAATTCGCGTAGTGCAAATAATTTGTTAAAATCATTTTCCTGAATGCATGGAATCGATTTTCATTTTAGAACAGTGTTTGTCAATAATAATAAGAAGAAGAATAAGAATAAGAATAAAATCAATTTTGTACCAACTTCTAAAAAAATGCTTTCTTCTTCTTGTTCTTCTTCTTTTTTTTTTAAATAATTTATAACTTTGTTTTAATTTACCACAAATTTAATTCAGCCATTTACTTGAAAGTTATTGATGAGTTTCTTTTGAAAAATACCACCACTGAAAATTTATCCCCTCATGGGGAAGGGCGAGCGATTCCTTATACAAAAAAACTTATACAAAAAAAATTTCCTGGTTAGTTGTTAGTTATTTAAATATTTATTTTTTAATTCATAATAAAAGTTAAAAAAAAAAAAAAAAAAAAAAAAAAAAACAATAACTATCATTTATGTGAAATCATTTATATGAAATTTCCTCCTATACTGTGTCATATTGAAAATTACGAAGAAGTAGAAATATAGAGCCATGTGTTGAGTGAATGATCCACGAATGTAATCGGGAAAGATTTTAATCAAGATTGGTTAAATATCAAATTTGGTTAAATTTCGTCCATTGGTTCGTGAGATACAGCGTCCACACTTTTTTTATACACATTTACAGAGGGAAACTTTCTAAAAATGGTCAAATCGTGTTCAGGAATCTCAAAACGTGCAAATACTTCGAAAACCGAATGTCGAAAAATTTCTTCGTATATACATATACATATATATATTACTATAAAATGGATTTTCTTTCGAAATTTAGTATATTGTACTTATTTTAAATGAAAATCGCCTACCTTCATCATAGAAAATAATAATTTTAATATGTAATTTCTATAAACTATTATAGGAAAAGAAAAAAAAAGTGGTAGCCATTACAAACTGTTTTATTTTATTTATTTATTAATTATTATTTTTTAAATGCAAGTAAGAAAAATAATTTCACTTTTACGAAACTGAAATAGTTTCCCCCTCAATTTTCCGTAACGTATAAGAATATTTTTGTGCATCACTATTAAATGAACAACAAATGTTTATTTTATCATTTTTGATCGGAACCATTTCTTATTGCATCTATAAAATTTATGTTGATCTGTATTTTAGCGTTGTATAGAGATTTTTACGTGCGCTGATAAGAAGTTTCTCTTAAACTGTAATGTATCCAAATTATTTTATGAATTTTTATACTGAAACCATTTGTGTTACCTGTACAACTTTTTATGACAAGCGTCCTATAGTAAATCTCGAAAACCTGTATAACATATATGAGTTTTATGGAATTCTAAAGATATATTTATAAAATAGGTAATTGGCGGATAAAACTCTCAAATATTTACAACTACAAAGACAAATGCACTCTCCTTTTTCTCCCTAATTCCGTTATCTCTTTACTTAACCGAACGATTTTTTTTTTCTTTCAGAACGATTTTTTTTTTCAGTTCTTTGTGGCGGCCTGGTGACAGCTGTGATAATTAATTCTAAATAGCCGATTACATTTCTCAGTGATAATTTCTGTGGTTTCAAATGTGCGACTTTGAAGATAAGCACAGAGAGAAAAAGAGAAAGCTTGATCATCTGCCTGCTGTTTTAAAAAGGAAAAAAAAAATTATCAATTGGGTACCATTTGATGTAGGGGAAAAGAAAAATATTCAAGATTTTCTGGATACTTGAGAGTTATAATAAAAAAGCACCACAGAATTGGTGTTTAAAAGTAATAAGAGTAAACACCATAAAATGTAAGAACTCGCAACAATCGTTTCGGATGGAAAGAAAACATGATCCTTCATCAAGCAAACGAAGTAGGCACGAGTGCGGCAAACAAAACGTAAGCGTTGCTGCCTGCGTTTTGTTTGCAAAATTTTATGGTGTTTATTCAAAGTATTGTACATGTTACTTGAGAGTATACTCCAATTTCTTAAGAAATCGCACCCTCGGGCGGCGTAAGCTAGTTATTAACTAAAAGGGAGTTCGGAATGGACATGTCCGTTTTTTTTATTGCCGTAAATCAGAAAGTGACCTAAAATTCGGAAAAGTCCGAAATCCGGAAAGGCACGGTCCGGACTATTCCGGATTTGAGATTTTGTACTGTAGTAATAAATAGAAAAATTTGTAAATAAACATAATCATTGCCTCCCTCCGCCCCCCCCCCCCAAAAAAAAATGCATCAGTTCTTTTAGGTTGAAATAATAACACATCCCTTCGTGAGTTTAACAAAAAGCACGATTGCAGCAAATTACTTTTGCTGCACTCGTGCCCACTTTGTTTCGCCTGATGAAGGGTCTTCGTGCTATTTCAACCGGAAACAATTGCTGCAATTTTTTATTTTTATTTTATTTTTTATTTTATGGTGTTTTTTACAATGCTCTCTTTATAACAGTTTTTGTTTCAATTTTTTATAATTTTCACATGTAAAGTTACATTCATTTATATCAAATAGCGTAACAAAGTTAAACATATTGAAATTTGAACACTTAGAAAAAAACAAAAACATAATCTCCTTTATTCCAAAAAATGTAATATAGAGAAATATTTGCACTGAAAACAAAAAATTTAACTTTTATCATAAGGAAAATGGATCAACTGAATATTTCCTATATGCTGCACTAGAAATCCTGAATTTACAACCATAGTGTATGAATCAAATACTTGTAAATAGTATTTAAAAATGAATATGTACAAAATCAAATTAAATATTGGATGCATAGAAAAAACTGGCTGCTACTTCATCAGAAAAAAGAGAGAGGGGGAAAAAAAAAAGAAAAGAAAGAAAGAAAAAGAAAAAAGCACTAATAAAATTAAAGGTATCACCAATAAAATAAATATACTAGCTATAACTAAATCACTGCTGGTCTATTAACGGCCCTCTTCACTTACCGTCTCCGGAAGTCCGAGGCAATGGTATTCTATGGGAAATTTTCTTTACAAATAACTTAATAACTAATACATATTTTTAAATTCTGTTTTTACATTCAGAAAATTCCCAACTGTTAAATTGATGGACCTTTTTTGAAAATGTATTTTTTTTAATTTTTAATATTTTATTTTGAATTTGCAAAATGAAAAATTTCACATATTGAAAAATCGTATTTTGCAGCTTCAAAATAAAATATAAAAAAATAATTTTTTAAAAAAGGTCCGTCAATTTAACAGTTGGGAATTTTCAGAATATGAAAACAGAATTTAAAAATATGTATTAGTTAATAAGTTATTTGCAAAGAAAATTTCCCATAGAATAACATTGGCTTCGGCTTCCGGCGACGGTGAGTGAAGCGGGCCTTTAATGGGAAAATATAAAGGACCAATGAAGACTGCCGGCAGTAATATAATTTTTTATGTTTGCCACAGCTGGCCCACTGCAGGCTGTCAACAATAACATAGAAAAATTATGTTTGCCACCAGGTAGTCCAACACTGGCCCACTAACAATTTCCAACCTAATGTCGGTTACCAACAGTGGCCCATTACCTATTTTCATCATACTGCTAGCTGCCAGCAGCGATCCATTCACTGGCCCACTAACTTATTTTTAACTTACTGCAGGCTGCCAACAGTGGATCGATTGAATATGGCCTACTGACGGCCGGCGTAACATATTCCCTACGGCACCGTAACTTTTGCCACCGACGGCCCAGCTGCAGCTACTGTTGGCAACCAGCACTTGGCCTGGTGTTGGCCGTCATCTGTGGTTTTGCTGGGCTTTGTAAAAGTCCAATATTTCAAAGTACGGCTGGTGACCTTCTTAGGAAGGTTTCGCTGTATTTTATTGCCTGCCGATAATTTTTGTGATAATTTTACACGAGCGGTGCTGCTATCGAAGCTAGAAAACGGGAAGTGCCGGGTTCGATCCATGTAACACATGTCAACCGAGCCTTAGGGAGTTTTCCGTGGTTTTCTTTGAAATTCGCATTAATGCGAGCTAGAACTATGCAAAAAGACCCCAATCAGAAAGCATCTTCCCTTATGTCCAAGTCCCTAGAGCAGACAACTGGCCTTAACCCAAATACCATACCTGTAATTTTTATCAAAATGCTTTTACATTTGAATAAAACATAAGTTCTTCAAAAAGGAATATAAAAAAAATATATATTATCAGTAACTTTTGATAGAAATAATACTTTAATGATAATGAAACTGAATAATATATAAATAATATTGAAAGTTGAACAATTTGTTCTAGTACGAAAAATGTTTTTTGAAAAACAAAATTACTCTTGAAAAGCTTTTATGATTGAAACAAATTAATATTAATGATTGTCAGAAAGATATATAGAAAAATTATGCAAATTTGAATAGTTAAAATCAATTAGAATTTGTTTTATAAATTAAGATTTTTTTGAACCTCTGTTAAAAGGCCTCTGTATAGGTACAATATTTAAAGGTCTGATGGATGGCCTTTTTAGAGACATTTTATTGTATTCCATTTCTGATCAATAATTTTTGTGATAACTGTAATTTTTTCGACCATCCAGTGGTCGAGAGGTTCTGCTCTCGAAGATGAAGACAGGAAGTGCCGGGTTCGATCGCAAATAGCGCTCATCCATTTAGCCGTTCGGTTTTGTCGTGGTTTTCTCCGAAACTCACATAAATACGTGAAACCTAGAACCCCCCCCCCTCTCGCCGTTCACCGAGGGCATCTCCCTTAAAAAGAATTCCCTATTACAGACAATTAGTCTTAAACCGAAAACCATACCATAACTTTACATTCACATTTAAACAGAATATAAGTACGTCAAAAAGGAATAATAATAATAGTAATAAAACACATTATCAATAACTCACTATAAAACTATTACTAAACTGAAAAATGTGCTCAGTTTAGTATATGAATTTTTTTTTTTTTTTTTACTTTCTCTTACCCATAGGGTCGAGAAAGGTCGCTTTAGGGTCAAATTTTCGAACGTGAGTTTTTGTTATATTTACATGTTCTGAGGTCCCCTGAAAACGAAAATCGCGTTTTTAGCGTATGGTCTGTAGGTCTGTCTGTTTTTGTGGATGTCTGTGTGTCTGTTATCAGCATATCTCAAGAACAAATAGTAGCAGAAATTTTAAACTCGGTATTCTAAATGTGTATCATATAGGGATGTTACAGTAAGCTTCTCGTTGAGATGAAGCAAATGGTTCGTGTACAGGGACAATCAAAAGTATTCAAATACATTACGTCTATGGGGGAAATTGCACGTAAGTAGAGTTAACATCTATAGACTGCACTAAACCAAATGAAACGAATACATATTTTTTGTAATAGAGATAGTTAACTGGGAAAAAGATTTTGTGTATGTAGGAGTCTCCCCTCGAGGGGAGTAAATTTCCATGATGGGTATCTTTCAAAAGAGCTCGCCAAAACCTTTAAAACGAATGGTTGAACCATCGATCTGCGATAATTTAAAATAAAGTTATCGATTTTTTTTTTTTTTTTTTTTTTTTTTTTGAGAATAAATTCAACCTTTTTTTTTATAGTTAGTGTCATACTACTTCTCTAATATGAAAATCGTCTGCATTATCATAAAAGATAATTTTTTTAAATAATAATTTTAATTAAAAAAAAAAAAAACAAAAAAAAAACAGAATTATTGTTTAATAACGGAATTAAATTCTATATAAATGTAGGCGCATTAATGAACGCCCCCCCCACACACACACAGTACTAATTATCATATAAAACTCTCCCAAAGCTTAATTTGAATTGTTTAACACAGGTTTACATAACAGTACTCGTTATCTTACCTCTTAATCTGCAACCTGTATTTATAGTATTAAATTTCAGGGTAAGAGAAAGTCGTGTGTCTGACACACCAGCTTATTATTATTATTATTTATGTTATTTTTGAAAAACAAAATTATTCTTGAAAAGATTTCAAAATTAAAACAAACTAATATTAATAATTATCAGAAAGCTGTATAGATAAATTATGCAAATAGGAATAAAATAATTATTTAAATCTACAGTTTGTGGCCTTTTAGAGAGGTTTTTCTGGATTTTGTTTCTAATAAATAATTTTTTATAACTGTAATTTTTATTAAAATATTTTCACATTTACATGATACATAAGTACTAAATAATAATAATAACAAATAAATAAATAAATAAAAATAAAAGGAAAGGGAAAAAAATAAAAATTAGAAAAGGAAAAAAAAATAAGAAAAAAAAAAAAAAAAACCAAAACATTTTTTATTATTATTATTATTATGTTTTTTGTTAAACAACTTTAAAATAAAAACCTCTTGTCTAATATTGCATAAATTTTTTTATTGCCTATGAATTATCATTTTTTTTAATTAATAATTTCACGCGAAAATACAGAATATTTTTACTTAACAAGATATTTCAATTTGTGTTAAAACACAAATATTAATATATTATTCTTATTTGAGAAATATAATAAGCAGAACAATCCGCGATTGTAATGAAATGCTCGCCCTCTGGTGGGCTAAGGTGAAATTATCATACCACTGATAGCTTTCACGCTGAAACAATGATAGAACAACAAGAAAGCGCAATAATAAATGCACGTGGCAATAATTACACGTGGCAATATTTACTAACAACTGCAGTTGAGAAAGCGGCCTCTATCGATCATTACAAACGTGGATTAATAGGAGGTAAATATTTCTAACAATTTGTTTTCTCTTGATAACAACATAATTTAAATAAATAAATAAATGAAATGAAATGAAAATAAAAATAAAAGAATATTCAGTATCCGCGTTTTACTTCCATTAGCTGAAGCAACTGAAATTTTTAATTTGTCATTTGGAAATAAATGGAAGCTGAATTCTGGACTTCTTGACCCTTTGGAGTTACACTGTAGCACACAACAGTATGTGTTATATTTTTTACCGGATTTATTCCTTTTTATTCAATAAATATATGTGAAACTAAACATCGGCAAGCAATGGCGTCTCGACGAAAGATATTCATGTTAATTGCAATTTCACCTTAGCCCTCCAGAGGGCGAACATTTCATTACTATTGCTATTTATTTCTAAATGATAAAATGAAATAACTGCATGCGTAGTGCGTGCATAAATAAAATTATTAAATACACTTTCTAGTTGTGACAACAGATGGCGTTAGTCATGATACATGCGTCCTGAAAAGTTCGTTTTGGGACAGGATTTTACTCTATGCCGTTGTCGTACCTGAGGATTGTACCATAGAATAATAATTAGGAAGAAGGAGCATGGCAATACTCTTAATGCTTACAAACCCCTTCTAGTGAAATGCCAGCGAAAGCTACTTTTGCTACTCAAAACCTTAAAGAAGGGCCATAGAAGAAGAATAATATCGCTGTTTGTTGTGGCAACACAACAGCTTATTAGAAACACTTATGCTCCTTCTTCCTTTATTATTATTCTATGGGATTGTACTACCATGCTCCTGACCATGAAGCTAGAGAAGAGGAGAACCAACGCCGCATTATGAAATTGGTCCCGATTTCCAACCGAGCTGCTACATCGGCTGACCCTCGCGCCATCTATTGAACCCTTTCGAAAGCAACATTAATTCTAAACGAATTTGGGAAGAAAATAAATAATTTAAATTGTATTTGAATTATAATAGACTTATTTTACGGGGTGTCATAAAACTCACGTAGGAATATATATAGATATATAATATTTCCTAAAATTCTTTATTTTCTTTCTTATTTTTTCCTATTTTATTTAATATAATTATCTATGTTAGAAATAAATTTCAATTATTTTTTACACATTTTCCTATTTTTAAATGCTTCCATGTTTATTTTAAAGAATTTTATTTGTGAAATTTAAATCCATAAAATGAATGTGATGAAGATAAAATTTTCTTTTTGCAAAATGATCAACACATTTACTCCCCCCCCCCCCCCCCCAATATGATAATAACGTTTTTTCTGATTTGGGTCAAAAAAAACCCTCGCCTGCTAATACTGTTTTATTTGCACTTGGGTCCTACACCTAACGTAGATTGCCTTCGTATAGGTTTTCTCAAGGAGACCAAACCTATTTTTTGCTCGAGTTTTTAAGCAGACCACAGAAAAATCCGAACGATTAATTTGAGAACTTTGACCTGGAATCAAACCGAACACTTCACACTTACTAGATTCGAATGCAGAACATAACGACTACTGTTGGAGTATGTTTTATTTCAAAGAAAATATATAATAAATGATGAAATGTATGCTTTGTGTATGTGATGTAAAAATTATTTTAAAATTTTATATAAATCAAATTTGCATTATTTCCATGCTAAAATTATTCTTTCTAGTCATTCCGAGTTTAATTCAAAAATTTATACCATTAGCTTTTAAAATTATAAACAATTTTAGTCAAAAGATAAAAATATATAAATCACTATTCTATTTTTATTTATTTATTTGATTCATTAATTAGAAAAAAAAAAAGTATTTTAAGTTTCAAAATGAAAAAAAAAAAAAAAAAAAAAAAAAAAAAAAGAGTTTGTAAATTTTTTTTTATTTATGAACTGAAAACATGAGAAATTTATAAAGTAATATTAAGTATAATAAACTCAATGGGATGAAGGTGAAATTTACCTTGCAAAATGATCAACGCATTCACTTCAACCCCTTCTCCCCTCTAAAGCTGTTTTATCTGCACTTGGTAGACATAGGTAGATTGCCTCCATATTAGTTTTTAAAAGAGACCTAACCAGCCTAACCTGTATTTGTTCGAGTTTTGAAGAAAACCACGGAAAACTCCGAACGATGAAGTTAACGAGTGCAACCTGGAATCGAACCAGGCACTGCACGTCAACCAGTTTATTTTAAAGTAAGAAATTTATTTAACTGATACAATGTATGCCTTGTATGCAGTGTAAAAGTTACTTCACATTTTTATCTAAAACAATTTGGATTATTTCTCTGCAAAATTATATTTTTTAGTCATTCAAAAATTTGTACCATTAATTTTTTTAAAAAATGATAACGATTTTAATGAAAATGAAAAATGTGGTTGTTTAAATCATTATTTCAAATTTATTTTTTATTCTTACAATAATTATAATAATAATAAAAGTTTTAGCTTTTAGAATGCTAGGATCCACTAACGGCCAAGAGGTCCTGTCATTGAAACTGTAGACATGAGGTGCTGGGTTTGATCCCTGGTAGCGCTCGTCGGCCTAGCCGTTCGAAGTGTTCGGTGTTTTTCACCGAAACTAAGTTAAATACGGCTAAGATCCCTTAGAAAGACCCCATGGAAGGCACTCTCACACAGGCCTAGGATCCTTGTGCAATCAATCGGCCTCAATCTTAAAACTATCAACAACTTTAAATATATATATATATATATATATATATATAAACAGCTTGTAAAAAAATATATTTTATGAACTGATAACCTGAGAAATTAATAAAATATATTAAATGCAATAAATTTACTGTGCAAAAATCTCTTGCAAAATAATCAAAACATTCACTTCACTCCCCCCTCCCATATATTGTTTTACCTAACTTAGGTCTTAGACCAAGGTGGATTGCCTGCATATTGGTCTTTTTAAAGGGACCTAACCTGTACTTAATCCAGTTTTGAAGTAAACCACGAAAAACTCCGAACGTTTATTTTGACGACCATGACCTGGAATCGAACCAAGCACTTCCCACTGAACTGACTAGTTTCGAGAGGAGACCCATACTGCTACAGTTGGAGCATGTTTCGCTTCGAAGAAAAATAAGCTTATGAAATATATGCTTTGTATGTGATGTAAAAATGATTTTAAAATTTTATCAGAATCAAAACTTACATTATTTCCGTGCTAATCTTTTTTTTCTAGTTATTCCAATTTTAATTCAAAAATTTATACCATTAGCTTTTAAAAAACGAAACAATTTTAATCAAAAGATAAAAAAAGGCTATTTAAATTACTATTCTATTTTTATTTATTTATTTGATTCATTAATTTGAAAAAAGAAATGTCTCACCCAATTAAAATTTTTAAATAGCTACAATTAATCTAAATAATCTAAAATTATATATATATATATATATATATATATATATGTATGTATGTATAAAGATGAAAAAAATAAATGAAAATAAGAAAAAAAAAATCAGTTTAACTATTTTGGAAAATTGGAAAATTTTATTTATTACTTATTATTTTTAAAATCATTATTAAAAAACTAATGTATCTTAGTTTTCAAAATTAATTGATAAAAATAAAAATGATAAAATTTTTAAATAATTTCTAAATGAAAAAGTCATCTTAGTCAATGAAAAGTCAATGAGTAAGTACATCTTAGCATTTAGAATTAATGATTTAAAAAGTAATAATTGAAAAATAAAAATAAAAATTTTCAAATAATCCCTTTATTTATATTCTCACATTAATGGCATGACAATTTCTAGACAATTTTTTTAAAAATAAGTACCTAAAATTACTTAAATTTTATTAAAAAGCAATTATTTCCATAAGCTTTCAATGCTAATCTGCTATAATGGCTAATCTTTGCGCCATCTAGCGACCAGTTGATTAACTAAATTTTCTGGTCCGTTTTTCTGCCGAATCCCCTATCTCGTTTTCCCTCTTCCCCTCTATCTTCTTCATGCTCCTGAAAAAAAAAAAAAAGTTGGTTGATTGGGCATCCGCGTGTTGTGCTACGGCAACCCGGGTAAAAAAAAAAGGAAAAGTGCCACTCGCTCATGTTTTAAAAGAAAATAATCGATCAAAAACTTCACACTTTTATACAATTTTTACAAAAAGAAATACTCACAATCTTTGAAGAAATGACTCACCTAACACAACATACGCAAAGAAAACTTTGTCATGATCTCATTGTTTCCCTGCAGAAATTCTGTTGTCATTTTATTGTCTAAATAAAACTTAGATAAAGTATATGAATTTCATTTAAATATTTTGCTAAGACAAGAGAAATTAAAAGCTCTTGCATATCTATTTTTAGCTGCTTCTCACTGGGAAATTCCGAAATTCCTACAAATGAAAGTGCGCCATCTTCAGGCCATTTAAATTTTTTGGTTTTTCAGAAAAAGGAGGGGCTGGTATTTGGGAAAGAGTATGTGATCTTTTCTCATGTCTGATCGGAGTCAGATGTCAAATGAAGTAGTGATTCACAAAAAATGGAGATTTCATGATGTTTTGTTACAAGTTATATATTTGTGTTTTGCGTGGGAAGAATGTCACGCCTAGCTGACTACTTTGTTGTAGTCGGCTTCGACCACGATAAAGAACGTAAGTGGTCCTGAATATATATATATAAACAAATAAATATGATTATATGCCTTTCACACAATAAAGCAAAATTTAACTTTATGCATTACTAAATTTTCACGACTGCGGATAGTTAACTGCTTTATATTAAACAACTGAGTCAAAAAAGTATCCTTACAACAATCATTTGTAATGAAAATAAACAAAAAATGTTTTTGTTTTTTTTCTTTCAGTTGTTTGAGTTCAAAATCCTCCATACTATCTAAGTATATATCCAAAATAAGATAATGAAAGTCTGATCAGATTATTTGTATTGTCAAACATGCAACATATAAAACCTCGAATAAAATATAGAAACTGTAGAACTCGACAAATTTATAATATTCTGGAATTGAGCATATCTTATATTTGTGATTTTAAGTTGTACTATTTGCAATTTAGATCTGCTCTGTTCTTAATGTACGAAAAAAATCTTGTAAAATTAAGTCCTATTAGTACCTGCAAAATTTTATTTACAGTTTCTGTTCAAATATAATCAACTTTAGCTATTTGTGTTGTTTCTTGTATGTTATATTTTGTTTAATTCAAACTGTAATTGTATTAAGAATATAGTGATAAGTATTACAATTCGTTATGAATGCAATAAAGATAGATAATACACCTACGTATAGCACAACTATAATGAATACTATGGTTGTACTGTAATAAACCTAGTTTTTTTTTTTAAAAGTGTTTAGTTAAATCTACTTAAAACCTATAAGTGCAAAGAAATTTTATTCCTTTTGACCAAAACTCCTGTCTAATATCCTACTTTAATATTACCAAAACACAATACTGTTGATGTTCTTAAAAAATTGAATAAGATATATCTAAGATGAAAGTAACATTTTTATAAAATGTATTGACTACTCAGTAGCTATGTAGTAATGTAACTGTCTTCATACAACTATAAGTTATTTTAATAATAATTATTATAAAAACACTCTTAGGATTATTGAAATTTAATATTTGATTATATTCAGGCTTTGGATTATCATCTTCGTTATAATGTTAAGAAATAGAAATATGCACAACAAAAGATATTTAAATATTTCAATTTGTAGAATCTATATAATATTTCTCTAACGGGGACCAGTTTCAATTATTTTTTGTCGAAATGGTACGATACGTGAGGATAAAAATATAATATTTATACATGAACAATATTTTAGCATGCAGACTTAGCTCAATAGACTAATAAGAAAAAATGACGACATTTCTCTGATGAGATTATTTTACGGAAAAAAAAAAAAAATTAACAGTTGTTTCTTCACAATCTTTGCAAGTGACATTTTAAACCTAGCAATATTTTAAAGATATATACAGAATATGAACTTTTGTTGTCATAAATTGACTGAAAAACACAATCATAAAAAATATAACTGAAATAGGAATTATTTCATTTATTTATTAAAAAAAAAATAACAAAATTAATAAAAAGTCATTGCCAACATGACAACAAAAATTTAAAAGGTGTCGTGGGAGTCCTATATTAAAATTGTACTGCGGAAGTATGAAAATTGGATTGTGAACCATGAATTTTATTCGGAAACCTTTCTTTGAATGATTTTGGTTTCACTATTGTACAATATTAATTTGGTTTTATAAAATTTTAATTAGGTGGTGAAATTTGTATAACTTTTATGAGTAAAAAATTTTAAAGGTAAATAAGAAAAGAAATAAAATGTGAATATTTCGCAAGGGTTTGCTAGTTGTAAATAAATTCTCTAATTGTTGTTGTTTTATAATTGGAAAAAAGAATAAAAACCTTTTATTATAATGCTTTTTATTTCATATGCTAGTTGAATAAATATTACTGTGCATTTAAAGAATTTGAGGGAAAGTCTAATAGAAGAGTTTTATTTCTTAGCCAGGTTTTGATGTTATTTTGAAAGATTGTCTTATAAACAAATTAATAATGTGAACCGATATTTGAGATTGGCAATAATTAAGTGAACTAAATTTGAATAGTCAGTCAAAATTATAGGCATATTTGATTATCTTGCCTGTGTATTATTTATTGTGACAAATGGATAAGTTTACATGCTCTGATCTAAACAAAAATTAAGGCCCTTTAGTTGTCCTTTCCCCAAATTCAAATCTGTAAAATAGGCCCCTTTATGAAATTCAAATTCATAAAATAAATCCCTTCACAAAATTTAAATTTATGAAAACGGCCCGTTTACAAAATTTCATTTTTATAAAAATGAAAAATGAACCTTTTGTAATATTTTCCCATGTTTTCAATATTTTAAGTGACTGCCTATATTTAGTTTAATGAAATGCTATAACTTAACTGATAAAATATATAGAGTGACAACTAAGATCGAGAGTTTTACATTTTCTTTTTCCACAAAAATAAATTTAAAAATTTCACAAAAACGGGTATTTTTTATTTTTTTATGTATTTTATTTATTTTAATTTTACTAAAATAGTTCTGTTGATATATATTGAAGATTTTAGATTTTTTTTTCACAAAAATTGGTTAACAAATTCCTTCCCTCTCCCCTTAATTTTACTAAATTATTTTTGTTCCATTAATATATTGTATATCAGTTATAATGAATTTTTTACAACAATAATATAATTAAAAGCAAAGGAAGATTTTTGTCAAAACCTAATTTATCTAAATCAAGTTATATGAGGGGACACAAACTAGAACATTTTAATGAATGTATGTAAATATCATGAGAATAATTTATTTGATAAAAATGTTTATTTAGTAAAAAATATTTTTACACGTTAAAACTTTACATTCCAGTATGGTAGTATTCTTTTATAATATATTTTTCATAATGTAAGAAAACACTGACCCATTGGTTGGTAAAATTAGCTGTAAAATATTTCGGAAGATTATTAACCTTCTAGCGGGCGCGCTGCTTATACGAACATGAAAGGTCGCGCATATTTTTCACATACACTACTGTAAAATACGTATTTTAAAGTACCTGAATATTTTAATTATTCTATAACCATTTGAAGATTAATAAGAACATTAAATTGGAACTTTTATTCATTAAATAAAACTGAAAGAATGAAATTGAAAGAACAAAATTAATATAGAGTAATCAAAGAAACATCGGAATTATTTGAAAATAAAATAAAGAATGCAGTTGATGTTTTGTCATTTTTTAATAAAAAGTGTAAAGTTAAAAGTTAATTAATTTTAAAAATAGTTAAAATAATAATGCTTAAAACAAAAACAACAAAGAATCATTTTAAACAGCGAAACAAAATCGAATATAACAAAATATTACATGAACGGTCGCGCGCATTTTTCAAATACAAATAGCAAATATACAGCTTCATATCATTGTCTCGAGGTTCAAAAGATAACTAAAAATAGATCAATATATACTGAGTGAATAGCCAAAAATAAGTGTTCCAAATGCTCTCTGACTTTAAGATATACAACGAGATTCACCACTAGTGTATCTCTCATATACGCGCACCCGTTGGAAGGTTAAATGAGTTATTTAAAATAACTTTTGTGTTGCAATAAGAAATTGATATATAATAATAAAATTTCATAATTTTAGTTTTCTTGTGTATATAAAATAAATGCATATAGTATAGTCCTTTCTAGTTAAACTGATACTGAAAATAAATAACACATGTGATTTGATTATATGAATAATATGTGTGTTAACTTTTTGATTGTCTGTTGCAAGGGGTATTTTATAATTGTTATGCAATTTTTTTTTTCCAAGTACAAATTCCTATCGAAGCGTCAACATATACACAGAAGGGTTGGTATAGTTTTCATGTATTTATCTAAGATGGACAATGAGCTCCTTGCTGTGTAGGGTGGGGTTTAGCTAAGGGGTTGACCGTAACATATTAACCGATAATTTTTTTTCACCATTTCAGCAGGAAAAGCCCAAAAATGGTACCATAATATTAAAAAGATAATTCATTTGTTTACTTCTGCAGTCAGTTTGTTTGAACAGAAAATAATTTTCATTGTCCCAAAAATTGTTGAGGGAATGTCAGCCAAATGAGTCCAATCTCTCAGATATGATATGACTGATAAGTTCCCAGTTACATTTACTGTATATGTCTTCAAGGGCATCACGATATTGTGAGAATCTCACATGTTTTTTTGTTTTCTCACATAAAATTTTTAATACTTAGAGAAATTCACACATTCTTTTGGGGCCAATTTATTAAAAAAATTTATCCCCCCCCCAAAAAAAAAAACATAAAAATCAATAATCAAAAACCTTTCACACTTTGAAAAAAAACTACCAAATTTAAACAAACCCTTTACAGAAATTAAGTGATTTAAAAAAGTTTTGAAAAAAAAATTGGATAAGAAAATCACATATTTTTCTGATTAGCTGTAAAAGTACATTCTACAATGAAATGCCAGAAATGTGATTAAACTCAAATTATACCAATGAGCTGTAAAATTAGACATCATTTGCAATTTACATTAATCCATTATATTTTTTAAATATATAAAATATTTTTCTGTTCTCACATTCTTTTTAGAAATCTTACTTTGTTTCTGAGTAAGGATGAGAAATTCTCACCCCAATTATTACTTAAATTGTTTTAATTATAATTAAATGGTTCAAATAATTTTGTCAGGATATTAAATAATTTAAGGTAAAAAGTAAGTAAGTAAAAATATAATATTTGAAAAATTGAGAAGGTGAGTGAATTTTTGCAGCATAACATAAATGTTTTAAAACTATATTATTATTATCATTTTTAATTTATTTTCAGATTTCTATGCTATTTTATTTCTTGTCACCGATCCATTATCATTCTATTTTACTCATATTCTAAATTATTGATTATCGATGTTTTAAAATTTCATTTTCATATAGTTCTAAAAATCCTTTCTCGTTGGTCTAAATAGTTTCATAATTTACAGGAAGTGGATTGAGTTCTGGTAAAGTTTTACAAAGATTTCCAGAGCAAGATTGGGAAGATACTCCATTTATTGATGGCATAGAGTTGGTAAGTTAAATTTAATTATTATATGTACAGTCAGTAACAAAAGTGTCCGAAATAAATCCTTGTCGAATCATGTTCTTAGACTGACTAAGAACATGATTCGATAAGGATTTATTTTAAAAAGCAGTATTAACTCTACTTTTTCTATATATAGGAATTTTTGCTAGTGTTCGGACACTTTTGTTACCGGCTGTATATTGGATGAATGCATAAGTTCGGGCCTAATTTAATTTCATTGATGACTTTATGGGGGCGGGGGATTGTGTTCAGTTCAGGTAATGTAACCAAATTTAGGTATTTATTTTATTTTCAATACCAGAATTCCAGTTTTTCTGATAGTTAGATTCATAAAATAGGTCTAAAGTAACAATTTTATACTATATGGTGTAGGGTGTCTGTTAGTGTGTTAGTTTGTGTGTACAATATCTCAAGGACAAATGATCAAAGAGAGGTAGGACCAGCTTTAAAATATTGCTTATGATGTTGGCAAAAACCTTATTGCTTTGCAACATTCTAATTAAAAAACTTTTTAAGTTATTCATTATTTACGAATTTCCTAACATGCAAATTTTTGCTTAAATGTGCATTGATTAAAAGGAATATTTTTATGGCAGTGTTGCTAGACTTGTGGACTTTTTTATTCAGTAGTCACCAATAATTTTGAGAAGTGATATTGTATATAATAGACGATTAATCTTCAAAGTGATTAGGCAACTATTATAATTAAATTTTAGTAGGGGTGATGGATATTAAATGAAAAGAGTCCCCTAATCTGGCAACACTGTTTACGGTAAAGATGTCAGACCAGGTTTAAAATATCAGTTATGATGCTTTGAAAACTTTGTAAGTCATTTGAAATTTACGAATTTCTTAACATGGCCAAAAAAGGCAAAATTTCACATGTATGTTCATTTTGATGAATATTTTCATCAAAGATGTCAGACCACTTTTAAAATATCATTTAAGATACTGGCATGAACATCACTGACTGTAATTTTTCTAATTTAAAAATTTCGTAAGTAATTCAGTGATTTATGATTTTTTTAACATGGCAGAATAGGGCAAAATTTCGCATAAACTTTCATTTTGAGAGCTACTTCATCGTAAAGATGTCTGACTACTTTTAATAAATCATTTATGATATTGGCTTGAACATCATTATTCTAATTTGGAAATTTTGTAATTAAGATTTTTTTTTAACGTAGGAGAAATAGAGCAATATTTACTAGAAATTTGCATTATGGGGATTGTTGCATTGGAAATAGTATGGAGTTGCATGAAAACTAAACTACGAAACTGTCCCCGATAAAATAAATTAACAAATTAGGATAAGGTAAATGCATCGAACTCAATGATGGGGTAACCTGAATAATAGGTAGGGGTGACAGACTAAAATATCCCACTTAATGGTAGGCTATTTTAGTCTGTCACCGTGTTGAGCAATTGGTCAAATTTATTTTTTTCAACATAAATATTGTATATCCTGTACTAGAAATTTATGCGAACATATGTATGATCAGGGCCTGACTTAGCATAATTGGGGCCTGCGACAAAAACTTCTTTGGGGGCCCCCTCTGCTTCACTACTTCAGTAATGAAGAACCAAACTTTATGGTGGTATTTAAATTTTTCACCTCATTATAGATCCATTTTATTTCTGATTGTTAACTTTGTCATCTAGCTGCGAAAAATTCATATCCATGCTGACATTAGGGTGGAATTCAGCTAAATTTTCACATTTACGATGGCTCAATTAAGCCAGATTTTACACTGATGGATTTTACACTATACTGATATTTTGTTTAAAAAGTTTGTTAAAGAAGGAAACGTAAAATAAACTTTCTATTCAATTTGGGGGCCTCCCTCTGATGTGGGGGCCCAGGGCAACTGCCCCATATTCCCCTGCCTTAGTCAGACTCTGTATATGATAGGGAACTGAACAGAGTCCATCTATGCCAACTAGTTCAGTTAATGTACTTCAACACCAGTCGTCTGTGCATTTTTTAATTGCTGTGATAGAAAATTGCTAAGCCTGACAGTCGTTTAGACTCATATGTCTACCAATATTTTGTGAATCATCATCATAATGTGATTAAAAAAATTAATGTTTTTAATGTATGCAATTTTATGAATAAGTGTGCTGTATAAAACAGTTTAATTTATTTTACAGTTTTGCCAACCTCAAGGATGGACCCTGTCCACTGTTCGTCAACAGCCCACATTCTTTGTATCTGTTCTCACAGACATTGATGCAAATCGGCATTATTGTGCATGTTTATCTTTTAATGAGCCTGTAGCTATCACTCCTAGTAAGCCACCTGATGAAGAGGGTGAAGAGGAAGCAGTGGAGTCCTCTGGGGGTCTGGTACAGCATCATTCCATTATGTATGCCCCGAAGTGTTTAGTACTAGTATCAAGACTTGATTATTTTTCTGCATTTCGGGTGAGATTTAGTTTATGAAATTAGAATTTTTTAAAGTTTTTACTTTAGAATATAAAGGGTATTTATTTTAAAAGCAATTACACACCTAAATATATAATCTTCAATCCAAATTGATCAGTCCATGATAGAAAACTGACAAATGCAATTTTTTTAAATCAATGCAGCAGGTAGAAAATGAAATGGTATATTCAATGCATTTCTAAGGTCGATTTAGAGGAAAATTGGGGTTGTTTAGTAATACTTTTGCAAAATAATATTCTGCTGTATAAAAATTCAAATTCTTACAAAACAACCCTTTCTCTCTCTGTCTTTTTTTTTTTTTTTTTTTTTTTTTTTGAAAAGTGTTTCTTTTCATAATTTTTTTTTACTATACTTATTTAATCCTAATCCTTTTTTCTATACAAGGAAGAAACTGTTTGAGTTCATTACTTTTACTTACAAGGGTCATTGCATCTAGGGATCAGGAAATATGATATATCATTGCAAGGTTGTGAGGACACAGATAATGAATATATATGCAAAAAATTACAGGGTAAAATTATTAGTGACCACTAAAGATCTTGTTATAGCTGACCACTTTCTAGTTTACTGCTGCATTGATTTAAAAAAATTGCATTTGTCAGTTTCCTATGTTTGATTGATCAATTTGGATTGAAGATTATATATTGAGGTGTGTAATTACTCTTAGAAGAAAACTTTATACCCTTTATTCAACAAAAATTTACATCTGCTATAAACAGTTTGTTTCATCGTATTAGCATTTAAAAATAAAAAGTTCTCTCTTCGTCTAACCCACTTCTTATATTCCTGTAGTATCTCAGTCTAGTCTGCAGAATCATATTCATTTGGTTATATCTGTATCATATGTGATTTTATTTGTCTTAGTTTTCAGAGCTCAATATATTTTTTTTTTATGAAAATGTGATTGCAATTTTCAGTAATGAAAAAGTTTATAGACTATCATTTAAGAGAAAGAATGAATGGCTGTAGACATGAATGTTGTGATGTGAGTTATTTAAAAAATTCTTCATTTTCATGACATATAGTGACTGCATCTACATGCTAAAACATGTTAAAGTAAATAAATAAATGTATATGTATTTATTATTCTTGACATTAATTGTCCATTGACTTGAAAAAGTGGTCATTAACTTGATTTCTTAATTTTCACCTTTAGAAAAAGTAACTGAAACAGGGGGTTCCTGACGAGATATTTGGACAGAATGTTGATACTTTTGAGTTTGCCACGTATGTAATAGTTCTTAATTTATAATGTGAATAGTACATTCTGTCTCTCTGTAACTGCTACATTGTTTCACCCCATCTACAGGGCAAAATTAACCCTGGCCACTGGCCACATGTTGCCAAAAAGTGACCTCTAAAAAAATTTCTATTGGTGACCACCACAATGGCTATGTTTCTGATTGCCTATTGCGTTGTTTTAAAAAAGTGTTAGTTTCCTGGTATTAATTGCTTAATTTGGGCTGAAACCTGTTCATTCATATAGTTATTTTCAGAAGAAATTTCTATCTTTTATTCAATAAAAATTTGCACTTGCTACAAGCAATTTATTCTCACTGCATTAGTATTTCAAAATCTAGAGAAGCCCAAGTCTGTTAATTGTATGAAATTATCTAAAGAATTTTTAAAATTCTAATACACCAGCAGAAAAAGAAAATCAACTGAGGGGGGAGGGGATTGAAAGCTGCATTTTTTGTGTAATATTTAACAAAATACTTGTTTTGCTTTGTGAATGTCAATCAGTTGTCCATCGAATTGTCTCTTAATAACTTTTTAAAGTATTTGGAATTTTATTAATACTGGCATATTTATTTGGATAGTATAATTTTATATTGCTACTAATCTTAAAAGAAGGTTTTTAAAATCATATTGTTGTCTTTATCATTTCTAACTTTAAAAAAAAAAAAAAAGGTCAGTAATGGATTTTCCCAGTTTTGCTCTTCTCCATCTCTTCTATGTAAAAACTTATGCAGAGGTTTCTATATAGTATTATATTAAAGGTGGACTGCTTCCCTTGCAATTATTTTTATTTTACAATATAATTGCATTTCCACCTTATTATAATAATTATAGTAACAGCTTACAAATCTTTATTAAAAGGAATATTTTAAGTTAATCAAATAAATTTCCAAGGTGAAGTATAAATTTACATGTTGGTTCAAATGTCCAATAACTTACTGGGCTAGTAATGCATTTTGTTTCTTAAGCAGGTGGAATTAAAATTTATTTTTGGTATGGAACTTGTTCAACCATATTTCAGCAAAAATTACAGTGTATAAAATCATATATGACGATGTACTAAGTGAATGACAATCCATTACAATATAATTTATAAACAATAAAAAATCAAATAAATTAGAATTAAAATAAAAGTGTTATATATGAGAATTAAAAATGCCAATTTATGTTTCATATATTCAAATATTCATTTCATATATTGAAATTTTTGTGTACAAATTATATCACATTAATGTACAAATATGTTTGCATTTTAAATTTTCTTTATCTTTGCCTAGAGTGATGGCAATGATTCTGGAAGGCTATTTGTACAGTAGATATTATATATATATATTTAACAATGCTAAGAATTCTATTTTAATATTTTCCTTTTGCAAGCACTTTGCTACAAATGATTTAAGTACTCATTTTAGGCTAACATTATTTCATTCTACATTGTGCATTTAGGATTTTGAATTTATTAATGCAGTATAGGATCCGTTATCCGGAAACCCGTTATCCAGAATGTTCCGAAAACCAGAATGCAAAATGCCAACTACCAAAATTTTTAATTATCGTAAAATTTAAGAATTAAAGTTATACAGTAACAGTGGTCAGAATTATAGTGTAATTTTAGCACATCTTGGACGTGGAATTCTTGGTGAGTAGTGAGAGACAACAATGATAATAAAGTCATAATTAGTCCCAAGTATTTATTAAAATTTCTATAATGGGACACATCACAAATGAATTACATAATGAATTTTATGATATTTACAATGCCATATGTACAAAGAATAAATTCTGGCTTATATTTCGTTCATAACTACTATACTCGCTGACACCAGCACACATCCTAGTGCTACCTTCACCCCCGACAGCACCACCCCCTCTACCGAGAACTGCTTCTCGTTCCGAGAGTTGGGTTGCCATACTTATTTGTGGCGGCGCAGGTTTGCCAGATTTGGCGCACCTTACACGCCCCACCTAAACATAAAATTAGCCCACAGTGGCTGATTTTATCACTTTTAAAAACAAAAAAAAAACACATATATATATAAATGCTATTACAAAACATATACTTTCAAAATACTATATAAATGCTATTACAAAACATATACTTTCAAAATATTAATACACTATATAATTTCAATTTTAATATATATAGAATATAAAATAAAAATAAAAATAATGCAAGTACACTATTATTCCAGCCTGGACAGAGCGTCTGCACCTCTGTGCTGGACACCTGGCCTATGAGTGATGGAATGATTCCATCTTTGAAGAGCTAGAGCCCAACGGGTTAACTTGGGACTCTTAGGAGTAGTATGAGTTAAATACTTAAGTGGATTATGATCAGAAATGATCTCTACCTTAGCCCCATAAATCCACTTATCGAATTTGTTCAGTCCGAATAAAACTGCCCATGCTTCTTTTTCGATGCTTGCCCAATTTTTCTGCGTCGCATTGAATTTTTTGCTTGCGAACGCTATTGGGCGATAAGATCCATCAGCATCTTGTTGGGTTAAACAACATCCTACACCATAGTCAGATGCATCGCAATGAACTTGGAATGGCAAGTTGGCATCAGGGGTAGCCAGGCTAGTTACCTCACACAATAACTCTTTTAATTTGTCAAAAGATTTTTGTTCGGCCTCACCCCAACTGACTATGCTTGATTTATTTTTCTTGGTCAGCTCCGTGAGTGGAGAAGATATTTCCGCATAATTTGGTATATAAGTGCGATAGAAACCCATCAGTCCCAAAACAGACCTGACATCCTTTTTAGTGACAGGCTTAGCTAATTTTCTAATAGCTGATATCTTATCTTCTTCAGGACCATGCCTACCTCCCCCTATCACGTGACCCAAATATTTTATTTTCCGTGCAGCAAAGGAACATTTATCCAATCTCACCGAGAAACCTAACTTATGTAACTCGGTTAGAATCAACTCTAAATGGGCCAAATGGTCTTCAAAAGACCTAGAGAAAATGACCACATCATCCATGTATGCCTGTGCATAATCTGAATGAGCTTTTAAGACACGGTTCATTTCTCGTTGAAAAGTACCCGATGCCCCTGCTAGACCAAAAGGCATTGTTTTCCACTGGTACACGGCATTGTGAGTGGTAAATGCTGTTAATGGTTTACTTTCCTCATCCATTTTAATTTGCCAGTACCCCTTTAAAAGATCTAAACTGGTTAACCAGTGGGCTGATCCTGCAGTGAAAATTAACTCTTGCATATTTTTCATGGGAAAAACCGGAACTTTAGTTACCGCATTTAAAGCCCTGAAATCGATACACATTCTTACGGAAGAATCTTTTTTCGCAACGCAAACAATTGGATGAGCTATTTCAGATTCTGATGGTTCTATTAAATCTAGATCTAACAATTCTTGAACCTGACGTTCAACTTCCTTTCTATATGCCATGGGAACACTGTAACAATGGGGTTTTTTCCGAATTGCATTTGGTAATAATTCAATTTTATGAGTGCCCACCGAGGTTGGTTGGACAGGTTTAGTAAAAATATGTTTAAATTTTACAATTAAATTTCTAAGAGTTTTCCACTGAGAAGCATTTAAATGTTCAACTTTAAGACTATCAAGAATTTCAAAGAATTTAGATTCCTTGGTAGCGGTAGGTAAAGTTTCAATATGACCGAATTCTTTTTCGTCCTCAAAAATAACATTCACAGAATTCGAACTAGCTATATAATGTTTTAATTTATTTTGATGAATATGTTTGGTCGCACCATCTGGTAATTTCACTATAAAAGAATGAGGATTGCGTTTTTCAACAATAGTTGCGGGACCCTGCCATCTGGCAAATAATTTATTTGTTGAATCGGGTATTAAAACTATCACCTGATCCCCAACTTTGAATACTTTGTTAGACGATCTTAAATTGTGGTAGTAAGCTGTTTTTTCCTGTTGTACTGCCGAAACAAGTTTAGCTTGCTCCGCAGCCTTCTCAAGTTTTAATTTTAAATCTTCTAAATATTTAGCAACAGGAGTAGTATCTAACTGTATATTATTATGTCTCCCGGTCCAAGTAGACTTTAAGATGGACAAAGGACCTTGTGGTTGTCTACCATACAGTAACTGAAATGGAGACACACCTGTAGTTGAATGGGGTATTTCTCTGTACGCCCACAACACATAAGGAATTTGTAAATGCCACCCTCTACCTTCTTCCCTTATTACATTATGTAACATGTTTTTCAATGTTCTATTGAATCTCTCCACCAATCCGTTCGATTGTGGATATCCAGGGGTTGAGAATCTTGGACTGCTCCCTATACGTTTCTCGAACTCTTTAGTCAGTTCAGCTATGAAGTTTGTCCCGTTATCAGACGCGATAACATTCGGTATTCCGGTCCTCGAAAAAATGCTTAGCAACGCCTCACAAGTTGTTTTTGCATTTAGACTAGTCAATGGTATGGCTTCGCCCCACCTAGTATGTTGGTCGACCATACACAATATATATTTATGTCCCTTCGAACTTGGAGGATCGATCGGACCTATCAAATCTATATTCACTACCTGAAATGGTAATTCCGGTCTCGTCACCGGCGTGATTGGCGTTCGGTCATTTGTTCTAACTGCTTGAGTGAGTTGACACTCTTTACATGATCTACAATATTTTTTTACGTCAGCCCTCATACCTTCCCAGAAGAATGAGTATTTGATCCTCTCTAGAGTTTTTCTAGGACCCATATGGCTGCTAAACACTGAGGTATGAGCAAGTTTCAGTACCTCCTTCCGCCTACAATCTGGAAGTACAAGTTGCCCAATGCTCTCCCCGAGTATTTTGTCCCTATGAAATAAGTAACCATCTACCTCATAGTAATTACCCTTACCTTCCTTAGCATGCTTCCAAGCAACTGCTAAATCGGTACACTGCTCTTGCTCAGAGCGAAAAGTATCAGCTACCATACTTTTCTTATTTGGCTCAGTGATTGCCTCACCATCCTTAGCGTTTACCGTTCCCACTTCATTTCTACATGAAGTAATTTCCCTTTGAGATTCCTCAAAAATAAAATTGTCCTGTGCTTTTCCTGACAGTGTCCCAGATGAAACTTCTGTCGTTCCATCTAAATTTCCTGAGTCCCTCCTCAGGTCCTGAGAGTTCTGAGCCAGTGAAATTTCTTCACTCCGGGCTCCTCCCAACATGTTCAAAACATCCGGTGGAAGTAACACGTCTTCCACCAAAACATCTGCCAAAGCACACAACACTTGCTGATGCACCACATTAACCTGGCCACCAGTAGCAAGACCTAACGGAACGTAAACTAAAGGACATTTCACCGCCGGACCAAAAATACCCTTCAAGAAAATTGTAGAAGCCACTTCGACCGAAATTCCCGGAACTAGTTCTTTTTTGACAACCGTAATTTCTGTCCCCGAATCTACCAATGCGTCAACTAATTTACCATCTACACTGATAGATGTCTTTTTTAGTTTGCTTAATTTATCCTCAATAGCTCGCCTAGGGATGACTTCCCCTAGTAAGTCTACCCTAGCAGATACAGTTTCTTCCTTTGAGTCTGTGCCCTCTGCAGAAACTTTATTAATATTAAGCCTCCTAGTATCTGACCCTTTATTTTTTGGACAATCCCGTCTGAAATGTTTGTCGGACCCACATGTGAAACACGTTGCTTTTTTAATTTCTGTGAGCTTTGACTTTTCGAAATTTTTCTTGGGGAAAGAATTGTTAAAATCGGACCTTTTTTCACTAAACTGCGGTTTACCCGAATTAGAATAATACCCCCTTTTATCAAAATCCATCCCTTTAGTTCTTACTGACCCATCATAGGACTTACCCTTAGACGCATAAAATACATCACAATGCTTACCTAAATCCTTTGGCTTGAACCAATCTTCTCCTTGAAGAACTCCTATGTGGGTTGCAGTTTCTGCATCTAAGGTTTGAAATATTTTATCCGATACAATGAGATGATTCAGCGACTCAAAATCACTTACCTTCCTGGCTTTGCAGTAATACAGCCACATCGAGGTTAACCTGGACGCGAATTGAGAAAAATTCTCGTCAGGATTACGTTTTGCCCTACGAAAATTTTCTAAACATAATTTTGGAGAAGCTTCATACTCTTGCAACACTAATTTTTTCAAGGATTCATAATCACTTAATTCCTTTTCTTCAATATTTGCTAACAGATTAGTTACTTTTTCCCCTAATAAGCAAAGTAAAACTTTAGGTTTAAATTCGTCGTTCACATTTTCATTTACAAACGCTTTCTCTAAACTCGAGAAAAAATAGTCCCATCCATCTGATTTACTAGGAACCTTAACTGTTAAGAGTCTAACCATCCTAACTATTTCATCTAAAGATTTTATACGCGTGGTTTGATCACTATTTTGAACCAAATTTTGATTACTCTTAGATAATTCTACTTCCAAACGAAGTTTTTCCAATTCAAATTTCTCCCTTTCTCTCTCTGTCTGTAACATAAATTCCCGCTCTAGTTTTAACTTATTTTCATTTTCCAGTTTTTGTTCCCGTTCTAACCTTTCAGTTATGATAGCATCTAAATATTCTTTCGCTTCTTCCTCTTTATATCGCTTATTAGCTAAAATTAATTCCCTTAACTCCGATTTAGATAACTTTTCATCAACCTTTTCCCCATAATCTTGAGCCAGGCAAATTAAATCTGCCTTTTTACTTTTTATTAGAAAAGACATTTTTTTTTCTATTTATCTATTTTTCTGGGCCACCCTAATGCCAAATTACCTTACAATAAAATGAAAATAAAAAGCAAACTATATCCAAAATATTCAAGAAATATCAAAAGAAACATTACTCTCTTTTTATACGATGAATTATTTTTATACGAGAACAAACAAAAAAGATATAAAACATTTATCAGAAATAAACCAGAGCTGTTTAATTATACTCATGCCTTTGTCATCAAATAAACAAATAAAATATATATATTTATTCATTCATTCCTTTTTGTTTAAAAAAAAACAATAATAATAATTACTTAGGAAGTGAATAATGATGCAATAAATCTATCTATAATTATTCAGTCACAATGAACTAGAGAAAGAAAAAAAAGTACTTTTAACTGTCTTCTCAAAAACAAAATAAAATAAATAAATTTATCATTTAAGTATTTCATAACCCACAGCAATATATATCCTATTTATATACTGAGACAGGAAATAGATTTATTTTTCTAACTTTTACTAAGCAATAATAAAATAAGAAAAAAAAAAAAACTTTTTTTTTTCCAACATTGATGATCAAACAAAAAAAAAAAGAAAGAAATATCATTACTATCTACCGAAAATGACTA
The DNA here is from genome assembly GCA_963930645.1 of Salticus scenicus. Taxonomy (NCBI): domain Eukaryota; kingdom Metazoa; phylum Arthropoda; class Arachnida; order Araneae; family Salticidae; genus Salticus; species Salticus scenicus. The sequence goes on along the minus strand of OZ005650.1, from coordinate 90,518,883 downwards.
AATTGGCGCCACTCAGAACAAGAACAATACCTGTCTGGGCCTTACTTCTGTTTTCAGGGTAAAAAGAAACAAATCCATAATTATAAAACATTTCGATTACACATATATTGAAATATGTTTAATAAACTAAATATATTCCCTTTTCTTTACCTTTTTATGAAAAAAAAAATATATATATATGTAATAATTGCACTAATTAAAAATTATTAACCCTTTATATTTCACATTAGAAATCAAATAACCATAATAAATATATATATATATATATAAAAATATTTCACATGATTCGATAATCAACTAAATTTAATACACTCTTCTTAAACTTGCAGATATTCCTTAACGATTGAAATTCTAAACGAAGAAAAAAATATATAGTACTTACAGTACCTTAGTGCGAAGGTAAAAGAAATAATGGAAAGAACGATTATACTTGAAAACTATAGATAGATGCAGTCATTCATACATGTCACTGTCCTGAAACACCCAGTTTAAGAGTTCTCACGACAAGGATAAATTCTGTGCAGATGTACGGACGTATGGATCTTGCAAAAAGAACACTTTTTAAAAGAACGCTTTAAAATCAGTGATGATGTGTGCATATTGCACCTTGAAAACACAAAATTTTCTTCTCTCCCAAATTTCCACTACCGGGAGTATTCAAAAATTATCATCCGACGATATCGAACACGTAGGTGCACTACATACACACCAAATACTGTTGATACAGTATTATACGTTAGGCTATAATTAGCCCGTCAAACACTTGAAACTTTGAAGACTTTAAAACAACACATATGCTATGGTTAGCTCGTAAGCTTGGGTTACCTCGTCGAACACTGAAGATTTCGAAAACTTAAGAACAGCATGTACCAATTCCGTCATCTTATACAGATGACCATCGGCTATTGTAGCCGTTCCGCTGTGACACCACAATCATTTTTTCGTCTCTCTTCACCATCCCATATTTCTGACACCAATGTAATTTTAGCACATCTTGGACGTGGAATTCTTGGTGAGTAGTGAGAGACAACAATGATAATAAAGTCATAATTAGTCCCAAGTATTTATTAAAATTTCTATAATGGGACACATCACAAATGAATTACATAATGAATTTTATGATATTTACAATGCCATATGTACAAAGAATAAATTCTGGCTTATATTTCGTTCATAACTACTATACTCGCTGACACCAGCACACATCCTAGTGCTACCTTCACCCCCGACAGCACCACCCCCTCTACCGAGAACTGCTTCTCGTTCCGAGAGTTGGGTTGCCATACTTATTTGTGGCGGCGCAGGTTTGCCAGATTTGGCGCACCTTACATATAGTTTTATAACCTACTTTATTTAATGCTACGGTGTTATTCTGAGGAAATATGGCGAGCACAAAATTGTCCAAATAATTACTGAAAATTTTGCAAATTTAGGTTAGAAAATGAATTTTTATTGTATTTTTTAATAGATAAACATTAATAACACATACTTCTTAAAGTGCCCAATAGCAGATGAATTTTATCCTTGAACTCAGGTCGCATGCATGAAGTCCTAATTGTTATAAAATTTTTAAATAGTTTTTATTAATTTCCATTATTTTTAGAATCCATGTCACAAAATATTTAGCATTATGTGCTAAAAATATTTGAAATATTTATGAACTATTAGTATCAGAGCAGAGACACACTATAAACAAAAATATATCATAGAAATTTTTGCAAAATCCAAATGAAATGATGTTACTTTCAGGTCCAAAATTAAATTTTATATATGTTTATTTTTTTATTTTTCATTTATTATTACTATTATTATTTATAGTTTGAAATTTTAATTAAGAATTTTTTTTTATTTTGTGGAAATAATTTATTAAATGAATTTATTATTAATAGGTTAAGTGTTTACATATATATTATTCATGTTTATCACTGCTATTCATGAAATTATTTTGTACCATTTTTATACATATAATAAAGTGTTCCGAATTATGGAAAAACCCCTTATCCAGAATATCCCAGGTCCCAAGCTTTCTGGATAACAGATCCTACACTGTATCGTCTAAAAATATGAATAAACGTTGGAAAAGACATTAATTAATGTATAACCATAGCCTTCTAAACTAGATGCGTGTCGCGTTGCTCATAAACTTGGCAACAGTTCAAGTGGTAGACAGCGCCACCTGGTACAGATTGTGCAACTTTTCTATTCAACAACCACCAAAATTTTTTTAAAGTGGGATTTGATATACATAAAAGGCGAATAGACTCGAAGAACATAAATCATATATTACTTCTTAAAATTATTGGTGACAGTTGAATAAAAATGTCGCGTAATCTGTACCAGGTGGCGCTGTCTACCGTTTGAACTGTTGCCAAGTTTACGAGCAACGGGACAGGCATCTAGTTTAGGAGGCTATGGTATAACCTTGCTAATATCAATCAGAATTCCTCATAAATTTTCTTTTTATTTCCAGAACTGCCTGGGTATTATTTATACTGTGTATATAGATAACATTGCTGTACAGATTGAAACACTGATTGGAAACATTTTAGGCTGTGTTCAAGTGCCCCCTGCAGGTAACTTATTTTTACTTAGTATTTATTCTGAGATGCACTCTTAAGATGGTGTGTATAAGTTGTGTTCTTTTGAAATTTTTTATGTTGGCTGTAAAAATTCTCATTCTTTACAGCAATATATTGTCATAAACACAATTGTTGAAGGCTTAAGTACTGGCAGAAAAAAATTTAGAGAGAGGCAAAACATTTTTTATATTGGTCTTTAACCAATTTCGCTGTAGGCAGATATGTAGATAGAATACTGTACTTTCGTAAAACATATTGTTTCTCTCATAATTAATTATTTAAAATAACTTCGTAATTTCTTTTAAAAAATTACATGAAAGATACAGATAATTTAAATTGATTTTGAAAATCTCGAGGAGATAACTTTGTCCATATCTTCTGGTGCCCACGGTTGAAAGAAAAAAAATATGCTTGCACAACTAAATCACTCATAATATTTTTTCTTTTTATAGTACAATTTTGATAAAAATTCATTCTTTTTCATTAGTATCTAAATAATAACTAGTTATTTAAAAGAAAAAATAAATAAATAAAAGAAATTGAAATGTCTTGCCAATATGCCAATACTTCAGTGGTAATTAATAAGCTGTGAGACTTAATTGATAAAAGTTGCTCAAATTTTATATAAACTGTTGTCTGCATAATAGTCATGTATGAAAGTCTCTCACTATTTTAATATTCTGCTTTGACATAAATGAGCTTATTACTTCTTTAATATATTCTTTTTTCATCATTTATTTAATTCAAATTAAATTTTAGCTTGCAACAAGCGGTATATTTGTTTTAATATTAAATAATTTTAATTATTATTTTGGAATTTCATTAAAATGTTATTTTGATAGGTGGACCACAAGTGAGATTTTCCATAGGTGCTGGAGATAGGCAAGCTCTTCAGCCACCTTTAAGTTCAACTCTTCCTGTTACTGGAACAACAGTATTTCAGTTGTTTGAACAGTTAGGTATGTTTTCTAGTTTTAATTTTTAAGTTTGTGTCACACATGAATATCTGCTGGTTTTTAATACTTATGATTGGTATTTAGGCATTAAAACTGGAAATTTGGCATTTAAATTCACAATGAGAAATATTTACTTATTTATTTTTTTGAAAATGTTTTATCAAGATTCGTTTAATAATAAAAACAGCAATTTGTGAATATGTCCCCTTAATCCTCGAATATAAATTTGTACATTCAGTACATTACTAGTAACTATGCATAAAGTTTATTCACATTACCAGTAGAAGAAACTGTGAACATGACAGTGAGTGCTGCAGATGATTTAGAGCTCTGCAAATTAATTTAACATCTCAAACAGAATTTTTAATAATATGGTTTATATTATGTCTCTGGATTACTGTACTCTTTTTATATTCTTAATTATTCTTATTTATTTTTGTATAGTGTTGTAATGTAAAAGTTATGACAGGGGGTTCAAAAAAAATATCCACCTATTTTCACAATTCACTATTAATATTAATTACAAAAAAAAAAAATAAATAATAATAATGAACATTTATGATATTTAAATTTCGGTTTTAGAAGGGTGATTTTATTCATTTGGAATAAAAAGGAAATTTAGTCATTTCCAATAAGAGGGGCTGGAGCCCCCTGCTTTCCTATGCTTTTGTTTGTTTGTATATGCAAATTTTATGTATTTTATGACTTACTAATGCTTCTTGTGATACTAAACTTAGCCCGGCATCCCTGGGTCATAAATTTTGTTTTGTTGCAGATAGGTACAACAGAAAATTCTGCTACTGGGTTCATATTTAAAATATATTTAAGGAATATTTTAAAAATTAATTTTTATGTATGAGGATATGATTAAATTTTATTTAGAAATTAGTGTGTACAGCAGAGTGGATCGAGGAAAAATGAAACTAGTTTTATCGAAAATGGGTACATATGATCAAAAGTTGTGGCTTAGCTTTATGAACATTTTTGCAAAATATTATATTTTTTGAATATCATTTTTAACCTGCACTTTAGGGCTAAATTATGCAATTTTTTGTAATTTTTTTACTGCAATTTAAATTTGCAAAATAAATTTTGGATATTCTTAATACAACCGAACTTCGTTAATATGAACATGCTAAACATGAGTTACTTTTAACATGAACTGTTTCCACAATCCCCATCAAAATGAAGATTAGTTACTGATAGCATGAACTACTGGTAACGTGAACAATTTTTTTCCCCTTGAGATTTGCATTAACAAGGTTCAACTGTGTATTAAAAATATATTTTTAAAAAATTGTTTATTTTTATTTAAAAAAAAAAAAAAAAAAAAACTCAAAAATTTAAAATTCTTGAAAATACCTTAAAAATCACAAAAAGTCTCAAAGTTTAAGCCACATGTGCAAGCTGAAAACATTAAATGAATGACAAGAAAAAATATTTTTTAGTCTATTTTTTTGTGTTAACACGTTCCAAAATTTAATTTGTCAATATAAATCGTAGGAAAAAAAAGTACAGAATAAGGCTCAAAATTAACAGTGATTCAGGAGCAGAAAAACATTCAACAAACCAGTGAAATATAAATTATAGTGGTCCACTGGACCAGTAACGTTTTTCAGTTTATTATATATATATATATATTTATTTCATTCAAAAATTTCCGATTAATCTCTCAGAATATAAAGCACTGTTTATACATCTTTTAAAAAACTAACATAAAAAATGTATAAATGAAAAGCCATATAATCAAAATTAAAAAAATAAAACTTTGATTACTACAAATTTAATGCATTGAAGCAAAATTTAATAAAAAATGTTGATTAATAAAGTTTTTTAATATAGTATGGGCGGATGGGGTAAAGTGGGTATACTTAAAAAATATTGCTGCATATTTAAAATACAATATTTTTTTTCTTTTTCTTTTATATTAGATGGCAATTCAGAACTTCTAGGCCAAAAAATTTTGTACCACATTAAAATTACCATTTTAAATCAAAATTTGAAAAGTATTAAAAATTAAAAGATTTGATACAGGCAGACAGTTTTTTTTATATCTGTAACCTGTCTAATGATAATGGAACCTGTCTAATGGTGATATATAGGTCTCTGAAAATTCTTCAAAAGTTCTCTTTCTGTCTTTTTAACAGTGGCATTGTAAAATATTACAGATGAAGATATCAGGGGTGCGGAAAATGTTCAGACCTCTGAAATTTCCCCAGAACACATTCTAAATTTCCCCTAAAATAACGCATCAATCTATTATCAGAAAGGTTTTTTTTTTTTTTTTTTTTTTTTTTGGGGGGGGGGGGGGAGAAGGGGAAATCTTTCTTTAGTCCAAATCAAATACTGAGGGAGATTTTTTATGCTACTATATTACATTTTCCCCCCTTAACTACATCGAAATAATGTTGCTATTAATGTTCACCAGATGAAAAATTAAAAAGTTTAAGGTAATTAGATTTATTAACTAACATAATTTTTAAAGCTATAATTCTTATATAATAGTGCATAATTATACATAAATTAATGCTGCTTTGTTTTATTGCACTTTGCTGTCTATGAAATTTTAAAATACCTTTTTATTACAGAATTACGAAAAAAAAAAAAAAAAAAATATATATATATATATATTTTCTCTAGTTCAAATGAATCACCGAATATTTATCATCAAACTTCAAATACTTAATACATTTTTTTTTGGGTGGGGGGTGGGGGGGGGGGGGTAATGGGTATTTAATGGGAATATACTTGTAACAGAAGAATACAGCTGTTAATTTGTAGTTTAATATTAGAAAGTTTGTTTTTTCAGTAATTTCTTTTAACTTCCGTTTTCATTTTCATTTTATTCTAAGATAATAAATATTCAAAATTTCCCCATACAGCCAAAATTTCCCCCGAACATCGTTCGTGCGTTCGGACATATTCTGCACCCCTGGAAGATATAACCACAAGCTGTGATCTTTAACAGTCAGTAATTTATTATAAGAGTTCTGTCCTATGTTCCTTCATTTGAAGTGCTTTCTAGGAAAAGTCTCCCTTATTTGGAACGAAAAAATAATAATATAACAGGAACAAATTATGACCAACCAAGAAGTTTTTTGAAATTTAGAAAAGTCGAAAAGACTTATAACTGATATTGAGTGTCGAATAAACAAAGAATTTTTGTGTTCAAATGGATTTGAATAAATCGGGTCTTCCCTAAAAGGACTTATAAAAGATTATAAATGGTGCTTTACCGTATAAATTTTTGATTTATATAAGACTTCATTAGTATTTTTAAAATAATTTAAAAAATTTTATCATATTTGTCATATAAATTTATTTTGTTTTAAGATTTTTTGAGTATTTAAAAAAATATAATAGAACAAATAAATGGACCAGTAAAAAAACAGTGTGGTATGGACCAGTGATTCAATTTTCCTATTTTCTACCCCTGCGGAAAAATCACAAAATTTACTATAATTGTTTAGAATTTAGTCTGCTTGTACCAGTTGAAGATAATATCCCCAAATATATTTTGCAAAAATGTTCATGGAACCAAGCCACAACGATTCACAGGTACCTGTTTTTGATATGACAAGTTTCATTTTTTTTTTATCCACCCTAATGCACACATATAATTTAAAAAGTTGCTTACTCATTTTTTTCATTGTATGAGTAAAAAAAAAATATATGTATATATATATAAATTTCATTCACACATGTGAAGTTAATAAAACTAAAGCACTTTTCATCTGGTTTCAACACTTTTCATTATTTTTATCTGTTCTTTACATCTCCAAAAGTTTAAGAACATTTCATCAGATAATTTATAAATTGGGGGGGAAAAAAAATTAATTCTTGCTAAGTTTTGAGTGCTATATATTATATCTGTACTGATAAGTATAAAGGATTTAAGTCTAAAAATTGTTGATTTTGAGTTAAGTACATAATCAGACCCTGAAAAAAATTCTCTATCGATTGGTATAAAGAATTTAAATCCATGTCATCTAGTCTTTGAGAAAATCCATTGGTAAAAAAAGATTCAAGTCAGAAATTTAGCATTAATTTTTGTAAAAAATATTTAATTCAATTTTTTCCATTTATTAAATGAAGGTTGACAATCACTGAACGGTATAAAGGGTATAAATCAACATAATCCCTTTTTCCTGATAGATTCTTCTGACTAGTTTTTAGTTAGTTTAACTTTATTTTTCGTCTCCGGAAAAATCAAGAATATGGACTTAAATCCTTTATACTTATCAGTACAGATATATCTGACTATTGGCTGATAACATTTTTTTTTTTTTTTTTTTTTTTTTAATTTAATTCAAGCAATGGCTTACTCTTAATAAAAAATAAAAAAAAAATCTTTCATAATCATTAGTTTTATTTCATAAATTATGTTTCTTGATCAATATGTTTAGCATATAATTTTGTGACATTACTTCTTTTCTTTAACCCCTTAACTGCCCCGGGCGTATATATATATTTTTCCAAAGTAAGATCCTTTGTATTGTACTGCTACCAGTAAAACTACTGACACGGTTTAACAATACAGTAAAATAACCTTGAAAGTGATCTTGACAGTAGTTTCGACCTATTTCAATGTTGAAAAAGAATGGCGACACTTTGAAACAAACCTCGAAAGTTTTCCTCGGCAGGTAAGGGTTTAAAATAAAACAGATTGATAAATGAGTAAAATGTTAAGAACATGTTTTTTATCAGAATTATTTTATGAAATCCCTGAAAAAGTTCAAAACACATATGAGATCTGAGGAATAAATTATCAGCTTTTGGTTACTTAAAAAAATATACTGCATTTATAGCATATATTTATCATAATTGTTATTATTTACTTTTTTTTTTATTTCAGGTATACACAATGTAGTAACCTTGTTCTGTGCTGCTATGACAGAACACAAAATACTTTTTCATTCCAGTAGCTATTCTCGCCTTACAGATGCTTGTCATGCTGTCACTGCCTTGATGTATCCCTTTAAATATAGGTATATATTAATTGATGACGTTAATTAAAATGGAATAATTTTAGGTCTGTTAAATGTAATCTTTTTTTAAAATTCCAAATAAGTGATTTGAATTATGAAATTATTGTTGAACAATGATATAAATTATATGCTTGTAGTAGCTTTCACATTGTTATGGTTATTATTGTGGCATTAGTTTTGCTTGCCTAAACATTAAATATAAATTTATGTATGTTTGGTGAGGCTGAGGGCAGTTGCAGTGTTATATATTTAATCTGATACTTTTTCGTTCAATAAAGAATGGCCTAATATTTTCCTTAGCAAATATAATTGAACGGTTGTAGGGTTCTCGATTATATCATCAACATGCTTATAATATCAAAAATATTTGTCCTGTTCAATAATTCATACACTTCAATATTAACACTACTTACTTATAACCAGGGTCTGATTAATTCAGGGGTATGCTGGACACATGCCTGGGGCCCTGAATAGCCAGGGCTCTTAAAACTGACGCTGAAAATGCTATTTTGCCTTTTTTCTTCCTAAAAATGGTATCACAAAATGCAAAATTCTGTTATTTTAGTCCCATATAAGGTATATATGTACCTTTGCTGATTGGTTCGCAAAGCGAGGGTGGGGGCTGTGAAAGTATGTGTGCCCCAGACCTGACATGTAGTTAATCAAGCCCTGCTTATATAAGGTCATGTGATTTGTGTTTTAATGCCCCCCTAAACATTTTAAATGAAACAAAGATGATCAGTTATCAATAAGAAAAACTCTTTTTTTTTTTTTTTTTTTTTAAGGTAAGATTGTATTTATGTAAAGATATTAATCATAATTATTTTTTTTATGTAAATTTTTAATAAATTTTATGATTGTAATTATTGTTATTTTTATTTTTATTTTTATTATTTTATTTTATTTATTTATTTTTTGCTTTAATTTATTCCATACTTTTTCAAATAATTTCAACTTTATTAAAATATTTGAGAGTATGTAATGAATAGGATTTACAAATTTTTCAAACAAGAATTGTGACATAAAGGATATAAATTATGATTAAAAGTTATGTGATTGCCAGTGCTCATTATTTTATTGGTTGCTGTTTCTTGTAAGATTTTTATTAAAATGTTCACAGGCAATTTTACACATTAATTTATTGCAAAACGTAACTACATAGTTTTCTGCTTATAAAATTATATATATTTTTTTCCAGTCATGTATATATACCTTTATTGCCATCAGCTTTAATTGAAGTCCTCAGTACACCAACTCCTTTTATAATGGGTGTTCATTCTTCATTGAAAAATGAAGTACTTGATTTGGTAAGAAAATAAAAGCATTTTAATATTTAGTACATAATATAATTAAATATTACAATCTTTTGTTATTAGTCATAGTGGTACAAACTTTAAGGGAATGTAGAGCACATCAAACGGATTGAGAAATGCATAGTAACTCATGAATTGTAAACATCATAGGACTAGTCAGAATCTGTTCAGTTTCCTATCATACATTTGTTTTCAAAAATTTCTACTATTGGGTGTACTGTATTCATTCATCAGGGGTCTGTGCAGACTTTTCAGACAGGTTCCTGTTTATGAGAAATTGTGAAATATCTACACGTAATTTTGTGAATTAAATATTAGTATAAAAATCAAGTCTTATTAAACTTTTCAACTACATTATTAAACTTTTCAACTACAGCCGACCTTTTTTTTTTTTTTTTTTTTTTTTAAAGCAAAAAATTTAATTTTACAAAACAAAATTACAATTAAAGTAAGGTTTCATTTTAGACGATGAAGGTTCACTTTTATAGGACCAAACTCACATATATGCACAGACACCTTTTATAAATTAGAAACTGAGTAGCAGCTTTTTGAAGAAAATACAGCAAAGCACATCAGATTACTCATGTGGGCTTTCTCTCCACGGAAAATTAGTTTTTGAAATGAAAGAGATTTGTCAAAGGTCTGTTTTTAAGAGGAAAGTTTTTGTGAAGGATCCTTCTTTTGGATAAAAAATTTTGTAAAGGGTCCTGTTTTAGGATAAAAAATTTTGTGAAGGGTCCTTTAACGGACCCAGTTTTACCTCTAGACGGACCCTTGTTCATTCTAAGAGAAATGAATTCAGCTGATTAATAAGCAGGGTCATTGGCTGAAATTTTCACACATTAGGCTATCATGTGACTAATTTGATACATTTACCGTACGTAGCCACTAGTGAGGGAATTATAGAAAAGTCAGGAAATTTTGTGGAAATAAGTCATATTTGAAAGCTTGTTATTGTAAATTGCTGCTAAATTCTTCGCTAATTTTGTGAAATATTTTATGAAATAAACTGTGTAAGTGAGGGAAATTGTGAAAAATAGTTGTGAAATTCCTGACTTTTCCAAAAAAAGTCAGGAATTTTTAAAAGTTCTAAAGTTAGCCACTCTAACCGTAATTTGCTGATTAATTTTATTAGAGTTAGTTTCATATTTTATTTTATTTCTTTTCTTTTCTTTATTTTTTGTAATTCCGCATTATTTCTAATGTGTGTCAAGATAATCTTAAATTTAACATTAATAATATTCTTACTCAAAGATGTTCACACAAGTATCATAAAAGGTACTTTTAAAATTTGTCTGGTATCTTTATGATGGAAATATTCCTCCTAGTCATGTTTATGCAATATTTCGCCCTATTCTGCCATGTTAAAAAAAATTATAAACTTTGAATAATTTATGTTTCAAAGAAGAATGTTCACAGCTAATGATGTTCATACTAATATCACAAATATTTTAAAATTGATCTGACATCTTTAGGAAGAAAATAATTCTTGTAATGCACATTTGTGTAAAAATTTGACATATTTTCTAATATTAAGAAGATTGTACATTTTGAGTTAATTATGAAGTTTTTAAATTGGAATGTTTAACATGTATAGGGTTTTTACCAGTATAATAAGTGATATTTTAAATTTGGTGGGATCAATTTTTGCTCATCCATTCTTGAGATATTGTGTATACAGACTAGCAAACTAATTAATGAACTAATAAATTCAATAACCAACAGGTGGGGGCACTACATTGATTTTTACTTTCTTCTATATTCAATAGAACAGGGCCCGAAATTTCAACTTAGATTACACTTGCTGAAAAAAAAAGTTACTCGCCACAATAGTATATGATTAACTTACTCTATTTTTTGCATATAAGGTGGCCAGAACTTTTTATTGAAAAACAAGGAAAAATTACGCAATGTCTTTTATTTTATAAGAAAATAGAAGACATTCAATTTTGAAAAAGAGGTCATTTTAGAGGACACAAAATTGAATTAAAATGATTATAAAAACCGATTCAAAAGGGACTGATTTAAATTAGTAATATATGGATACGAGAGAAAAAATTCCTAATTTGTATAGATGTCACTGGAGAATACAAATATATTTTTTTATTATTATTATTAATTTTTGCTATAGACAAAAACCTTTTTTTTTTTCTTTTTTTTTGTACTTTTATGCAGTTACATAAAAAAAAAGTTGGTAGACATTTTTTTTATTAAAATCATAATCGTAAAAGAAAAAGAAAAAAGAAAATTGGCAAATGAAAAAATAAAATTTACATTCGGCAGATGAAACGATTTGTTTTAACAAAAGCCATTCTTTATCAACTTTTTATAAAAGTTCTCACAAATATAAGCCTAAATTATTCTTAGTAGTTAATAAGTTTTTAAAGTAAGTATATAAAGGGGGTGTTTTTTAAGTCTACATTTTGTTCATGGAAGAAAACTGTCGCTTTGTGGGAACGTTTTTGCCAGGAGGATATATAAAATGAATTCAACTAACTTTTGCGTATTTTTTTGAGGTGGTGGTAGTGGTATCATTAAGGCCAATTGTCTGCACTAGGGCTCTAGGTCTGAGTAGAATAGTCCTCCATGGGGTCTTTCTAAGAGGTCCTATCCCATATTTATGCTAGTTTCGGAGAAAACCATGAAAAACCCCTAACGGCTAAGCCAACGAGCGCTACCAGGTATCGAACCCAGTGACTCACGTATACCAGCTTTGAGGACAGCACCTCTCGGTCACTGGTGGGCATATTTTTATGAGAAATATTCATGCAAAAGTGAGAATACACGTCAACCCACCACGTATCAAACGGAGCACCACCTTCTTAATGATTTCATGACAATTTCAATAGTGCTTCCTTGTTCAGGATCAAAGAACTGTACAAAAACAAATATAGGGGATACTTTTATTACTTTGTGTTTCGAAGAATCTTAATAGGCATAAGCCATAATGTTCTTTGGCAAGTTTATTAGAAAGTTATTCTTTTGCAAATCTAATGCAGAAAAAAAGTTAGTATTCACCGTTCGATACAGCCAACAGACGATTGAGCTTTCCAGCTTTGCGAAATTTTTAAAATAAAGGACTAAATCCTTTTCATTTGAAAAAGAGGACAGAGGATGAAAAGTATAAAAAGGAGAACTTTTCAGTCCTGTGATTTTTTTTCGTTTAAGATGGCAGAGCGTTCAAAAAGAAAACTGTCCCCTTAAAAAGAGGATGTCTGGTCACCTTTCCTAAGATTAGCATAATTTTACGTTTTTAAATCGATATATATATATATATATATTTTTTTTTTTTTGTAGCAACGTATATTCTGAGAATTGTATATACATTTAGACCGAAATTTTACTCGCCACAGTAAAATTTCCACTCGCCGCTAGTGAGCGGAAATTTCGCGCCCTGATAGAAGAAAGTATTGGATTTTAAAAAAATTTCGACCTCGAGTTTTTGATGGATTTACACGTTTTGAGAGCTGTAGAACATGATTTGACCATTTTTAGAAAATGTCTGTCTCTATGTGTGTGTGTGTACATGTGTGTAATAAAATTTTGTGGCAACTGTATCTCAGGAACTACTGCACAGAATTTCATATGAATTGGTATGTAGTTACACCTTGACCTAAATTAGTGCCTATCAATTTTTGGTAAAAATTGTCTTACAGGTTGCGGCCATCCCACTTTTTCTAAATTTTTAACATGGTGGTATAGGACAAAATCTTGTACAAATGTGCTTAAAGAGAATTATTTTTTAATAATCATTATGAAATTTATAAAAATTATTTATAATAGAGATAGTCAACTGGGAAAAAAAAATTGTATATGTAGGAGCATCGCCTCCCCGCCTGGGGGAGGGGACTTTTTTTGTATATTTAGTGTTATATTACTTCTCTAATATGAAAATCATTCTACATTATCATGGAAGATAATTTTATTAAATAATGATTTTAATAAATTTTTTTTACTGAGTGAATTTGCATAGGAAAATATAAAAGAAAGTCATGTAGTAGCCACAACATTCTAGTTTAATTTTGAGATTCCTCACACCACAAAACATGTAAAAACATTGAAAAATTTTAATGAATACTCAAGTTTCCCATACCTGTAGTATGATGAGAACTAAACTATTACTAAACATACTGCATAAATTGGGGGCTAATTATATAGAGTGCATTAAACATTATATAAAAGAGAATGCATTTCAAATATGTCTAGAATTTACTATGTGTGTTTGTTATGAGAAATTGCATGTATACCATTTGTCGTTCTTTAACAGGGAAGCACAAAAGAATTCAGATACCTTATGGTCTAAAAATTACACATTATTATGATTTCCTCTTCTGTTTATTTACTGATTTATACTGCTGATTTAAATTCATTTAAATGATCATTAATTACTAAATATTTCGATAACTAAGTGCTATCATTCCATTTTTTTTTTTAATAACTAAAAAAGCAGGGGTGCAGAATATGTCCGAACTCCTGAACGAGGTTTGGGGAAAATTTTGATTAACTGGGGAAATTTTAAATATTGTTTTCAGAAAAAATAAAGATGTAAGTTTAAAATAACAATTTACTACTTTGCAATGCTTATAATATAAACTAATAGCTTTAATTTTTAATTTAGAAATTTATTCATCAACCATGAAATATCATTTCAGAAAATTTTGGAGTGGAATGCTGATATTTTATACCAACTATGTGAAAAATACCAGAGCCGGGAATCGAACCCGGGCCTTCCGCACGTAAAGCGGAAGGCCCGGGTTCGATTCCCGGCTCTGGTATTTTTCACATAGTTGGTATAAAATATCAGCCTTCCACTCCAAAATTTTCTAATAGCTTTATTTTTATGTTACAATGTATACTTATTCTCTTAAACTCTTATTACAATGGAATAAACGGCTTTGTATAACAAAATATTTTTGTGTTATTGAGGGAAATTTAGATTGCATTTGGGGGAAATTTCTGTGGTCTCAACATTTTCTGCACCCCTATAAAAAGAACAACAGATAGAGTAGAATTGTACCAAAAGTGTATGATTAAAATGGTTTGCCCTGTTAATTTTGTGATTTTTGCAAAATTTGCATACATAAAGAACTGTATATTAAAAAAAAAAAAAAAATCTATGTACGGTTATTTTACAGGAAACATTAGTAAAAAAATGTTGGGTAATTTACTATTATTCTTTTACAATGCTGGTGTCTGTGTGATTAATGATGTCGATATTGTGTGTTACTGTTAGGACACTATTGCTGAAATATGTAATTTGATATGCAATAATTAAAAGAAAAATCAGGGATAGTAAAATCAGTTCCACGTATAAAATAATAAATAAATGATAATTACTCATTATTTTATTTATATTTAAGCTATTGTTGCAAAATAATATTTTGATATGCTATAGTGTGTTTTATTACACTGATTAAAATTGTATATGTTTAATAGCAAAGTAAATAATTGATAATCTATTTTCAAAGTAATAAAGTTTTGCTGCTTGTTCAAAATTTTTATTAACTAGAATTATCATCCTGATTTCTGTTTAAAATTCGAATAAAATTAATAAGAAAAGTAAAAAAAAAAGAGTATGTGTATAAGTTACTTTATTGTAAAGTTTGTCATCTATCTCAAGACTTACTTCTGCTTGTTAAATTAGATATTGGATTTATCCTTTTATTGTTATTAATTTATCAGTATTTTGAGTACTTGTCTGTATATAGTTCTTTAATCTATCTATAGATTAGTGAAATATGTTTTGTGTTTATAATTTAAAAATTTTATTATAAGATTTTGCAATTTTTTTCTTCAGTTAGATGTGATTATTGTAGATTTGGATGGTGGATCACTTGTAGTTCCTGACTGTGTTAGTGTATCTAAACTCCCAGATCCATTAAGTACTCAACTATATTCTCATATGTGTACGGTATGTCAAACGTATTTTTCTTGGAATATTTAAATACTGATTTTATTTTTATTTAAAAATATTAACCACTTTTGCTTTTTGTATTATGATATATATATTTCCCCCTTGGCGGGAAAGGAAATATTACCAGCATAAATATTTTAATGTAGTAATAAAAGTTTTAAATTATACGTATAAATCTTATTTTACTTATTCATTCTTGTATGTTTCCAAGTTTTGATGACTATTTGAACTATAGAAGTGAAAATAATATGAAAATATGTTAGAAACAAATAATTTGTGTTTAACCATAAATATCTAACAAATGTATTTCTATTTTATGATTATAAAATGATTATGATTATGAAATGTACTTTATGATTATAAAATGTAATTAATTCACAATCCCCCTTCTCCCTGTTTTCCTCCTTCTTTTAAGTTTAGAATTTGTTTGATTGAAAAAGTTAGTTTTATCTGTGCTTAGTTAAAAATTTTCTAAATTATTAATTAAATTAAGCTGATCGAATTTCAGGATCTCAGGAAGTCAAGGACCTAAGATTTAATTCTTAGTTTCATTGTTTTTTACTTTTGTTAAAAAACTGAATTCAACTTTTCTATCAAAAATATATTTATGTTTGTCTGAAGTTCAATTATGAATTATTGGTATTCAGTGCAGATGAAATTTAAATAAAAAATAAATTTCTTCCTGAAACTGTAACAACTGCAAAACAGATGAAAATTTCCAACTTTCAAACGAGTATGGATTGGAGATCGGCTGGGTTAGCTCATTGACTGACCATAGCTGTCAAGTCTTCTTGATTTGCAAGAAGACTTCTTGATTTTTGTATTTTCTTCTTGCTTCTTGCCAGAAAATGAAATCTTCTTGATTTTGAGATTTTTTTTTCATGTGTTTCATTGTAACCTCCAATAAAAGATAAAGTATGCAATATATTTTTATATCATCCACAAAAATCTTATTTATGTATGTAAATTTTCAGTTTTAATTGAAATAGTGTGATGAGGTTAAATTTGTTCCCAAATACTAATCACATCTTGAAATGGCTTTCGCAAAGCAGATCATAACATTACACAGCATATATCATAACCTTGCCTTTTAGAGAACAAAACAGACAATCACTAATAAAGCCTGGAGAATACACATCTGCGACTTGGGTTGATCCTCTTGCATTCATGTGTTTATACTTATGAGAGCAAACCTATTGCAGATTCTATACTTGCTTGCTGTTTTTCATGAAATATTAGTATACTCTTATTTGATTTTTAAAAAATGAGTAGTACTAAGAAGGAGAAATATATATGGGCATTTTCTGATGCATATACAATAGAATTTCCTTTTCTAAAGAATTCAAACATAAAAGTCCTTACTTTACTATTATAATATGCATATCTTGGTAAAATCAATTTTTAAAGTTTTCCTCCCCCCCCCCCTCATTTTTATTAATAAATACAGTTTTTCAGATCGGGTTAGTAAAAAATGGTTATTTCAGCTATACTTAGTATATATTTAAAAAAAATCTTCTTGATTTTAACGGAATCTTCCTGTTTTTTGAGCTCAGTCATCTTGATTCTTCCAGTGAGAAGTTGGCAGGTATAATTCGCATAATGGATCATTGGTCCATTATGCGAAGGGCTTGGATTTAATGTTTAGACTGGTAAATTTTTACATTTGTTTAAAGATTTGAATTCTGCCTTTCATCAAAAATATATTGTTTACACTTGCCCGAAATTCAGTTGTTAAGTTCTTTTTAACTTACTGTTTAATACAGCTTTTGTAAAAAGCAGTTTACTGAAATATTTTCTGTTGACTTTTAAAAATATTAATGGTACCTCAAAGTCAGTCTTAAAATATGATTGATCCTCCTAAATTTCTTGAAACTATAAATGATTTCTTTCTTTTCTTTTCTTTCTTTTTTTTTTTTTTAAATATAGTACAATAGTGAAATTATTATGTTAGAAAATTATATTTCTGTTAAAATTAATATAATTAATTTCCAATATATTTATGATTTAGGTTTTACGCCCTGAATTAAAAACTGCTGATGATGCTTTTCCTCCTGCACAATCGAAACCATCTCAGTCACATATGCTTGTGAGTTATTTATCACTTGTTAAAATTTCTTTAATACTTTTTTTAATAAGAAGGTATTTTTTTTGCCATTTTAAGTTTATATATATATTTATAATATAATAATTATGCAGGGTATAACACACAGTAAAGACTCTTTATTATTCCAATTAACACATTCTTATTCAAATCTATTCATGGTCAAGCAAAATAATCTGTCTTCCAGTGAATTCCCGGTTTTGAATGGACACTGGCTTGGGTTTAAATAGCTAGTGAGATGTATGCAAAATATGCTCCTATTGTTTGTGTTTCACCTTTTTTGAATTCTCGATTCTAATTGACTGTTAGCATTTCTAAAGCTCATAGAAATGTGTCCGGGACTTAATTTTTTCCAATTTGACTACGAGAAAAAAAGACTGTTGCGTTGATGTTTGCAAAATTGTTCTTAAAGTTCCTCCATTTTTTTTATCACTTGGGTTATAAAGTTCAAAGTGTCATGCGCCGAAAACAATATACAGGGCTAATTAAGAATTATTAAATGATCTGTAATTTTTAGTAGGATTTTCCTTAATTAAAAATATTAATTCTCAGGGGTCGATCCAGGCAAAAATTGGGACCCTTTTGTTACCCCTTCACGAAATTCAAATCCCTAAAATGGGTCCCTTTACAAAATTCAAATTCAGAAAATGGTTCCCTTCACAAAATTCAGATTTATAAAAACAGCCCTTTCACAAAATTTTGTTTTATAAAAGTAATACTTTTGTAAAAAATTTTCCATGTTTACAGTATTATTTTTAATGAGTGGCTATACTTGTTTAATAAAATGCTATTAACTCAATATTAAACATTAGACAGAGTAACTGCTAAAATGACAGGTTTCTAGCGACATTTCTTTTTTTCACAAAAAATTTTGATTTTTTACAAAAATAAATAAGGATTTCACAAAAGTAATTTGTTTTCCACAAAAATGGGCCCCAAAAATTAAAACCTGGATCAACCCCTGATTCTTTAACACATGTTGCATACAATAGTTTAATTCATTTAATTTTACATCAAGTGCGAATTCAGTTTTTTTGACAAATTGTCACTTTCATTCATACCTTATCTGCAAAAGAATTTGGTGTCAAATTCACCTTCTTTGTTAAAACTACAAGATAGTTTTAACATGGCTTACTTTAAAATTCTGATTAGAAATACTCAGAGAAAAACGTTTCCAAAAGCAATCATTAAATAATTTCTAAAAGAGAGTTTTAAGAAAAATAATCTGAATTAAAATGCTCAAAAAAAAAAAAAAAAAAAAAAAAAAAAATTAAATTAAATTAAATCAGAATTAATAATATCCAGAACTATTAAGATAGCTTAAGATTATGTGAAAAATATGTTCAAGAGAATATTTTCAGCTTCAAAGTCTAGCCATTTTCTTTTCATTTACCACCCACAGAAAATAAGAGTTCAACTTAGTGCATTCACCCCAGAGTCCCAAGGGACGCTCAAGAATTTTACCACCCCCGCATTCCAAATTTTCAAAATTCCCAGACAAACAAAATTCCGGAGGTAATCTTCCGCGGAATTTTAAATGAGCGTTACTTTGGCGTCCTTTTCAAAAAAATATAAAATTATTAAAATTAGAAGTTAAATACAAAAAAAAATTATAAAGAATTTAATTATAGCCCTAGCAAAAATATTTTCAAAGAAAAGATTCTAGTTATAAACAGAGAATATATATATAAAAAAAATATTTAATGCGCGCTCTTTCATCTCGCGTATCTATTCGGATGGGAAGAGGGAGCGATTGGGGAAAGAACGGATGCACTGATGAGAGAAAAAGACCACACAAGCTCATCGACAGCGAGCATCATCGGAGGTTTGGGGGAGCATCTCCGCTACGGCGGGATGCGTTCCCCTCTGAGTTTTTCTGGAAGAAGCAACGATCAGCAACAGTCGCAAAAAGTAGGAGGCGAACCGGGCTCCCAATATATTACAAAAGGATAACACCACTCTTCCACCTATGCAATAAGACGACGGCATAGGGTTCATATTCTATCGGCGATTTAAAGAACAATTTCAGCCACACGACAAATGAAGATAAGGGATGTGTTCCGGAGTTCCTGTGAAGCAATTTCATGAGAAATTAGTTATTATTGTTATTTAATACCAATCGGTGACAATCCTATATTGAAATCTAATGTTGATGGAAGTGTATAAAACGAAGGAATATAATAAAAATCCATGTGGATCAAGGAATGTAATCATTCAATTCAGAATATACATAAAAAGAAGAATATGAACTTCCCAACCAACATTGAATTTTTGATGAACGTAAAGACTTTATGAATACAAATTTCCCAACCAACATTGAATTTTTGATGAACGTAAAGACTTTATGAATATGAACTTCCCAACCAACATTGAATTTTTGATGAACATAAAGATCTTAGGAATATAAGTGTCACTATGCTGTTGTCATTTTGAGTGATCTGCATTTGGTTCTCAAAATTAAATCATATTATGCTACATGTCAATTTTTCTTGTGATCATCCTATTTATCAGAAGCTTCTGAATTTAATTTTCATCTCTAAATGTCATCAATAAATAGATGTTTAGCTATAATCTATGCTGTTGTCATTTTGAGGTAAGAGATTCATTCCTTTTAATTTCTCTTGCAGCCATCTTGATACAGCTGAGTTCGGAGAATTAAAGATTCTAATATAAAACTATCATTAATATAATAGTGATATAAACAAATAAACAAGATTCCATTAATTCTAGATAAATAATTCTAAAAGATAAATCTATCTCCGACCTCATCTGTATATATTAAAATAAAATAAGAAAAAAATTGATGATAATTAAATTACATTAATCTACTATTCTGTGATTTAAGCGATCACAATATCATAATTATCTACCACTTATTTCTTTTTTAGATAATTTAATACATCGTTACGATCATTTATTCCTTTAAAAATATCATGATTAATCTATTATTTATTTACTAATTATTTATTTGTTTTTAAACAATTCAACATTCAACCACAAATAAATATATCTTTTTAAAGATTTTTATCATAAATAAAAACATATTCTTTTCAAACAAAATTTTTACATGGTGCCGTGAGCCAAAAGTAATATACATATACTTTTTAACGGGTTGAGAACAGGGTTCATTTATGTTGATTTATTTTAGAACGCAATGATCTCATATCAAGTAGTGGAGAATCATCTTTCATGCAAATTTAATTTTTTGTGTAATATATATTGTGTAATTAAATTTTCTTAAAGAAAATTCATTTCTGAAATATTCATTTAATCACTGCCTATTCATATTTTATATATATCTATTTATTAATTATTTCAAATATATGTATTATTTATATTCAGAAATGGATTTTCATCTCATATTTTTTTTTCATGGCCATTTAAAATCCTTTCCTTCGCATATTATAACTATATTTATTTAAAATTATTTGTATCAATATATGTAATTAATTTTTGAAGGGAAGTACAATGTCAAATGGTAAGGATTTAAGCTTAGTTTCCTCGATTGAGCCATTCTGTGGGGGTGAAACCGAAAATTTTGGCTTCTTTATTGAGCAATTAGAGGACCTAAAAAATCTTGAAAGATGGTCTGATGCCAGGGCTCTATGCATATTAAAATTGAAACTAAAAGGCAAAGCCCTTGACTTCATATCTACGGACCCAAATGCAAGCAAAGCTAAAAGCTTTGCTGATCTGAAACAAATACTAAAAAATAAATTTACGTCAAAAAAAAGTTTCTCGGAACTCCAAGTAGAGTTCCATAACATATCTCAAAGCCCAAACCAAACAATAAATGATTTGGCTGAAGAAATATCAGCCAAAGCATTAGCTTATTTAAACCCCACCAACGACAATGATCCCAAACTAAATTATTTAATTGAATCCATGAAATTGACTCAATTTCTACAGGCATTAAATCCAAGTGTGAGATGCGAAGTCAAAAAATTAGGACCCAAAAGCTTTAATGAAGCAATTAGAAGTGCAAAAAATATTCACAATGCACTTTCAGAAGAAAGTAATAACTCTTCCGAAAATTTTGAACTTAACAATATTATAAAATCCCAGGCGGAGACAAATAACACCTTAAACAAACTCAACGAGCGGTTGGAGAAAATCTCAAATATTAATTTGCCAACAAACTCCAACGCAACACCAACACATATTCCGGCTCAGCCAATTATATGCCATATATGCAAAAAAGTGGGCCATATCACAACGGATTGTTGGTTTTTTCCAAGGCCTCAAAATCATTCTCATATTTTCCCTCAGCAACCTCTGATGGTCCAACCCCGATATAAATCCTCTCAAATGCACTCCAACTTCTCTCCTTACCAGAGAAATTTTCCGAATAATAGAACAGATTTTAGACGAAGAGATGACGGCAATAACCGGGGTGCATATGCCGACCAAAATCGTGGGAGGAATCATAATTACCATAATCAACAAAAAAGAAGATACAACCCATACAGAAAAAATGGGAAGAATAATCAGAATTTAAACTAAAGGTGGGTTCTTACCACTATCATCAGGGTAAGAACCCTAATGCAAAAAAGGTCAAGAGATTTAATAATCCCACGCACAAAACTTCAATAAAATCTTCGAATCCTACTCCAAATGTCATTCTCTCTATTTCGCAAAATTCTCAGGATTTACCTTTAATCAATTTGCAGTTTGGTAAAACATCATGTAAGGCATTGATCGATACAGGGGCAAATGTATGTCTTATCCAATCCTCAACTCTAGAAAAAATAAAAGCCTTCACAAAAATTGACTATTTATCCCGCCCAGTCCTTCTCCACACATTAAATCAAATCCCCATACCATTTATTTCAGTAGTTAAATTAAAATTTAAAATCAATAGCAAATGGTTTAATTCTGTTTTTTATGTCACTAAGGAGCAATGGAATTGCAATTATGAAATGATTCTGAGCTATAATTTCTTGCAGGCCAATAAAATCATCATTGACACTCTAAATAAAGAAATAATTCATCAAAACAATAGAATAAGCTATGATGAAAAACCACCTAAACTCAATAATAAAAATCAATCAACAAAAATTAATCACCCTATCAATAATGTATTCCTCACAAAATCAATCAACATTCCCCCTAAGTCATCCGAATTAGTAGAAATTGAAATTCCATCTAAGGCTTTATACAATTCAGATATTTTATTTACTCCTTACTCAGGTCGAAATAAGTTTCACATGTCTAGTTCTATACATTCTCCAGGCAACTCTAACTTAATATATGTAATAATCGATAATGATTCTGATGATAAACTAACCTTAAGAAAAGGTCATAAAATTGGTTCTGTTGAATTACTGAATAAAAATGACATAATCACACCCAATAAAAATGAACTACTACAAATCAACAATATAAATTTGGAAGAAATTCACCAACTTAGAGCAAAAGAAATTCACGAAAACGACTTTGATTTATCCCACCTCAATGATGACGACAAAAAAAAATTGCTAAATCTACTTATGAACAATTCACAGGTTTTTTCAAAATCTTACAAAACACTAGGTTCAACTAATGCAGTCACTCCACAATTTCAACTCCTTCATGATTTCCCAATTCAAACAAAACCATACCCCATACCCAAGATAGCAAAGCAATACGCTCAACAAGAAATAAAAGAATTACTCGAAGCAGGCATAATAGAACAAACTAACTCAAATTATGCTTTCCCAGTATTATTTGTCAAAAAGAAACCCTTGCCAGGTGAAAATAAATTAAAATTTCGAATGTGCATCGACTACAGGCTTTTGAACGCCATAACTGAATCTTTCAAAATATGCCTTACCAAAATAAACGATATAATCCATACCATTGCAGGCAAAAAATTATATTGTGTTTTAGATCTAAAATCTGCTTTCTTCCAAATACAACTTAAAGACGAAGATAAACATAAATTAGCATTTTGCTCAGAATTAGGTAACTTTCAGCCAACTAGATTACCTTTTGGTGGTCGTAATTCAACTTCTTATTTTCACACATTAATTTCAAAATGCCTAAACGATCTTAAAGGTGATAAAGTTCAATATTTTTTGGATGATATCATTGTTGCTGCTGACACCACAGATGAATTATTACAAATTTTACAGAAAATTTTTGATAGATTAACTAAATTTAATTTAACTTTAGATCCATGCAAACTTCAATTATGTAAAAAAGAAATTACTTACCTTGGCTTCATTTTAAATGAAAACGGCTTTTCTCCATCAGAACAAAATATCTCTAAAGTAATAAAATTTCCAGTTCCTAAAAATGTTAAAAATGTCCAAAGTTTCCTAGGGATGGTTAATTATTTCAGACACCTAATCTTCAACTATGCTGAAATTATAGATCCTATTGTAAAGTTAACTAGAAAAAATACTCCTTTTATCTGGTCCAAACAATGTCAGGAATCATTTGAAAAATTACAAGAAATATTACTTAGGAAACCAACTCTTAAAAATATCGATTTTGAAAAGGACCTGTATCTAGTTACAGATGCTTCTAAAGTTAGCATATGCGGTATTCTTATGCAGAAACATAATAATAATTTCTTTCCAATTGAATTTTTCTCTAAAACTCTATCCACTGCAGAATCAAGATATCCCTCCATACGGAGAGAATTTCTAGCAATATATGCGTCTATAAAACATTTTCATGAATACCTTTATGGGAAGAAATTTTTTATCTTAACTGATGCCAAACCCTTAACTCATCACATACATCTTGACAAACAACCAGAGATTGTCGCCAGATGGTTAATGTACCTACAACAATTTGAGTATGAAATACAACATATACCAGGCTTCAAAAATCCCGCAGATTTTCTTTCAAGAATGACAGAAGAGAATAGTCAAAAATATAATCATAATTACAATCAAGCCCGTAGATTAAACAACATATATCTATTTGAAACTAATGATAAATTATCTCACTCTAACATACTTACTGAACAATTAAAAGACACTAAAATCCAAGAAATAATTCAAAAAATAAAAGACAAAGACAAATTAACTTCAAAATTATACTTCATTCACGATCATACAAATCTATTAATGAGGAAATTCTTAAAAAGAAAATACACATACAAACCCAAAATCGTGACTCGAATTGTTCTTCCACAATCTTTGGTAAACGAAGCTCTAGCGACAGCTCATACTCCACACTTCGGCACACAGAAGACCTATAACTTCTTAAATGGAAAATACTTTTGGAAAAAAATGTATCTAGATGTTAAACAATTCTGTGAATCATGTCAAAAGTGTATGAAAGTAAAACCTAAAGCAAAACTTACTAAAACTGAAATGATCTCAAAGAGTAATTATGCCCCAGGGGAATTCATGTCCATGGACATTGTAGGTAAACTCCCAACGTCTAAGGACAACAAAACTTTCATTTTAACTTTGATTGACCATTATTCACGATTTTTGGATGCCTTTTCATTAAATACCATAACTTCTTCTGCAATAATTAAGTGTCTGAATGTTTATTTTTCTCGCTATGGTATTCCAAAAATTATTTTGACTGATAATGCGAAATACTTTTGTTCAAAAGAAATCGAGGATTTCTATAAATTGCATAATATAGAGCACCGTAAATCCTCTATTTACTATCCACAGTCTAACGCAGTAATAGAGCGTGTTCATAGAACACTTAAAGAATCCATTTCAGCAATGTGTAACAAATCGTCAGAATGGTCGGAATTATTACTTAAATTTAAATTACATTACAATAATTCTAAACACTCTGTTACAAAATTCACACCTGCTGAATTATTTTTTGGGAGACACTTAAATACCCCAATTGATATGAATTCCTTGCCCAATTTTGAAGATGTACCTGAGAATTACTGTGCAAAACAGAAAAAACACTTTGAAACCACTAAAAAATTGGTCGCTGAGAATGAGAAACAATTCTTTAAATCCCATGAATCACACATCAAGGGCAGGGAAGTCCCTCAATTTCAACTTGGTGATATTGTATTCATGAAAGATCCTTTGCATACTAGACCATTTCAAATCAAGTATCTCGGTCCATTTGAGATACAAAGAATCCTAAGAAATGGGAATTACGTTATTAAACATACTGAAAATAATGAAACTAAATCCATCCATGTAAGCAAATTGTTCAAATTGAAAAACTTCAATTCTCAAGGCACTCACTACAAATGATGCCTAAAATAATGGTATTGAAAATACATAAAAAAAAAAAAAAAAAAAAAAAAAAAATATCAAAACACAAAATTCATTTTTAAAGAAAAATGAAGTTAATAAAATGAGTGAGCACAATTTCCATGGAAAAATTATCTTTATTTATGTAAACATATATACATATTTTTTTTTTTTTTTTCCTTTATCTTGATTCTTCATAAAAATGACCTCTGTTGTCCTGTTTACACTTCTCACACTCCAACTTTAGACTGCAGACTCGTGAGGAAAACTTGTGCGCGCATTCCTCTTTACTTACCAGTTATGGCTGGTCCACGACTGTCAAGATGGTCTAAGGTCCTATATAGGATTCAAAAATACAAGAGTTATGAAAAATTAATTAAATTGCTTTCAAGAGAAAGTAGAGAATCCAGTAGTGTAATACACATCAGACAGTCAGAATTAATAAAATCAAGATCATACGGGCATTTTTCTAAATTATATTTTTTTATATACTTGCAAGTATACTCATACTAAATATATCTCTACCTGAGAATAATTATTATTATGATAACAATTTAAAAATAAGACTTTTTTGTGATATCATAATTGCTCACTTATACATATCTAAATATCTAGTATGCACAGTATTTCTACAAAACAATTGTTTTTCAAAATGTATATGTGTTTCATCATATTATATGTACCAAGAATATTGCATGAAGAAAATGTTATTCTATGGTCATACTTTACAAAATATAATGAATATATTTATTGACAAATTGCATGAGAGGTTTCTCCACTACACACGGCTATATATGTTTTTATTTATCATGGCTGCATGGAGATCCAATCCAATTCTTACCTCATTTATTTACTTATATATATCCAACTATTATATATTGTGTTGTATTGTGTTTGATGTCATATATATAACCCATTTGTTTGCTATTATGTTCATTGTTTAGCATTTTTATTCATTGTTTACATCAACCAAGTGTTCTACATAATGTGCATGAACTTTTAATTTATATACTCCATAATTTGTGGCACACTCACAGCTATTGGTATCAAAAACATTATTGATGTATACAGAACATCTAAGTTGCCGTGATTCCCCATTCGCTTCTTCTTTTTTTTCCCATAAGGGGAGAGTATGTTAAAACTACAAGATAGTTTTAACATGGCTTACTTTAAAATTCTGATTAGAAATACTCAAAGAAAAACGTTTCCAAAAGCAATCATTAAATAATTTCTAAAAGAGAGTTTTAAGAAAAATAATCTGAATTAAAATGCTCAAAAAAAAAAAAAAAAAAAATTAAATTAAATTAAATCAGAATTAATAATATCCAGAACTATTAAGATAGCTTAAGATTATGTGAAAAATATGTTCAAGAGAATATTTTCAGCTTCAAAGTCTAGCCATTTTCTTTTCATTTACCACCCACAGAAAATAAGAGTTCAACTTAGTGCATTCACCCCAGAGTCCCAAGGGACGCTCAAGAATTTTACCACCCCCGCATTCCAAATTTTCAAAATTCCCAGACAAACAAAATTCCGGAGGTAATCTTCCGCGGAATTTTAAATGAGCGTTACTTTGGCGTCCTTTTCAAAAAAATATAAAATTATTAAAATTAGAAGTTAAATACAAAAAAAAATTATAAAGAATTTAATTATAGCCCTAGCAAAAATATTTTCAAAGAAAAGATTCTAGTTATAAACAGAGAATATATATATAAAAAAAATATTTAATGCGCGCTCTTTCATCTCGCGTATCTATTCGGATGGGAAGAGGGAGCGATTGGGGAAAGAACGGATGCACTGATGAGAGAAAAAGACCACACAAGCTCATCGACAGCGAGCATCATCGGAGGTTTGGGGGAGCATCTCCGCTACGGCGGGATGCGTTCCCCTCTGAGTTTTTCTGGAAGAAGCAACGATCAGCAACAGTCGCAAAAAGTAGGAGGCGAACCGGGCTCCCAATATATTACAAAAGGATAACACCACTCTTCCACCTATGCAATAAGACGACGGCATAGGGTTCATATTCTATCGGCGATTTAAAGAACAATTTCAGCCACACGACAAATGAAGATAAGGGATGTGTTCCGGAGTTCCTGTGAAGCAATTTCATGAGAAATTAGTTATTATTGTTATTTAATACCAATCGGTGACAATCCTATATTGAAATCTAATGTTGATGGAAGTGTATAAAACGAAGGAATATAATAAAAATCCATGTGGATCAAGGAATGTAATCATTCAATTCAGAATATACATAAAAAGAAGAATATGAACTTCCCAACCAACATTGAATTTTTGATGAACGTAAAGACTTTATGAATACAAATTTCCCAACCAACATTGAATTTTTGATGAACGTAAAGACTTTATGAATATGAACTTCCCAACCAACATTGAATTTTTGATGAACATAAAGATCTTAGGAATATAAGTGTCACTATGCTGTTGTCATTTTGAGTGATCTGCATTTGGTTCTCAAAATTAAATCATATTATGCTACATGTCAATTTTTCTTGTGATCATCCTATTTATCAGAAGCTTCTGAATTTAATTTTCATCTCTAAATGTCATCAATAAATAGATGTTTAGCTATAATCTATGCTGTTGTCATTTTGAGGTAAGAGATTCATTCCTTTTAATTTCTCTTGCAGCCATCTTGATACAGCTGAGTTCGGAGAATTAAAGATTCTAATATAAAACTATCATTAATATAATAGTGATATAAACAAATAAACAAGATTCCATTAATTCTAGATAAATAATTCTAAAAGATAAATCTATCTCCGACCTCATCTGTATATATTAAAATAAAATAAGAAAAAAATTGATGATAATTAAATTACATTAATCTACTATTCTGTGATTTAAGCGATCACAATATCATAATTATCTACCACTTATTTCTTTTTTAGATAATTTAATACATCGTTACGATCATTTATTCCTTTAAAAATATCATGATTAATCTATTATTTATTTACTAATTATTTATTTGTTTTTAAACAATTCAACATTCAACCACAAATAAATATATCTTTTTAAAGATTTTTATCATAAATAAAAACATATTCTTTTCAAACAAAATTTTTACATTCTTTAAATTAAGTTAGCTTATTATTAACTAATACATCTTTTTAAAAGTTTCTGCACAAATTTTTCATACCTTAATATGGTTATGCTTCTTTTCTGTCATAATAATTTTGTTGCGTAATATATACATGTGACATCAAGGGGAAACGCAGAATTTCATTTACTCAAACTGCAAAAATTTTAGATGAAGCACTTTGACATATTAAAAAGCACAAGATGATGCCGCCATTTAAGTTATGCTTTGTTTAAAAGATGGCATGGCAAGGCTGTTTTAAAATAAATTTTCAATATTAAAATATAAAATGGAGTAGTATATCTGTTAAACCAATATTTGTAAACAGGTTTGATGTTTTTCAGTTAAACTAATTTTTGGATAACTAGAATTCTACTGTACTATGTCTTACTCTTTACAATTTTCACCTCTTAAATATTTTATTTTCATAATTTATTATATTTTTTATTCTCATAATTTTTAGTTGGGCTCAAGTGATAATAAATATATATATATATATATATATATATATAATAATTTTGTACAGTTTTTAATTGTAATGTACTTAATTACTTTATATGGTGTGTAATTTCAATAAATTTCTTTTATAGGATAAAGAAATTAGATCAATTTTTTTACGAGCATTTGCTCAACTACTTCAAGGTTATCGATCATGCCTAACAATCATTCGAATTCATCCTAAACCATTCATTGCCTTTCATAAGGTAAACAATCCTTTATATGTTTTAGATTTTTTTTTTTTTTTTTTTTTATGATTGCAAATTATAATTTGTGTTCTAATATTTTAGTGAAATAATCTAGGCTTTTTAATTATTTTAATAATTGTTATGTTTGCATATAAATATAAATTTAGTTTTTAGAAAGTTGTTTTAAATTCTAATGTATTATTCAAAATATTAATATTACTAATTTAACTATATTTGATCAAATTTAAACAGCATATTAAAAGAAAAAAAAATTGAAAATTAATTGTTAACTACATATGTATTAATATAATGTACTGAGTATTTCCTTTTATTTATTTATTTTATGAGAAAGCTATCTTTTAAACAATTAACATAACATTATATCTCCAATTAATGAATATTTTCTAATAATATGCTGCTACTTTTTAAGTAATTGTTTTATCATCTCTCTATTCTAATAACTGTTATGCTATGGTCATCATAAAACTTTCTCAGTAGTTTTCTATACAAAATTTTTCCAGTACAAATTATTCTCCGTAGTGAATGCAAACAATTGTCATTCCAGAAAAGTGCAACACTACATGTTAAAAGAAAGTTTATTTCATTCTCTATAGAGACAACACTAAATTTCCCCCTCTCTCAAAGTTTTTTTTTTTTTTTTTTTTTTTTTTTTTTTTTTTTTTTTGGTGGGGGGGGGGGGGGGCAGTTAAAAATGACAAAAAAAAAAGTTTTCCATTGTTGTAGATCTATGATTTAACCATTCATTTAAAAAATATTCATGGTCTCTTTTGAAAACTGAAGTTTATACCCCTTGAAAACAAACGATGATCTTACATTAAAAAAAAAAAAAAAAAAACTTATTGACAAGTATTATTGTAAATTATTCTTTTAAATTTCACAGTAATTCATAAAAAAAAAAAAAAAAAAATTCTCTTTGAGCAAACTTATACAAAATTTTGAACTATATTGCCATGTTAAAAATTATGAAAAAATGGGGTGGTAATGCCAATTTTTTGGGTGATGGTTACTAAAACTTGATAGGCACTAATTTATGTCAGGGTACAACTGTGTATAAATTTGTATGAAAGTCTGTACATTAGGTGTTGAACTAGAGCTGACACAAAATTTTTGTTGCTCACACATAAAAATGCTTAAATCAAATTATGTACCTCTTAAAACATGTAAATCCTTTGAAAACTGGAAGCTGGAAATTTTTACGAACCGAATGCTTTCTTATCAAATATAGACAATTGGATAAGTAAAAAAAATTACCACCACTGCCACTTTTTAATATATTGTTTCTTTTTAACTTGCTTCACAGATTTTACAATTTTGTAAATTAATTTTTAGGAACAAAAAAATCTTATCTTCATTTGCTGCTAAAGGGAAGACATTCAAAACGGTAAAATAAAAAGCAAGCATTGTGTTCAACTAGTATGGGAGTATATTCAATATTTTATCCAGCATTTGGAAAAGTCAGAGAACTTGGTGAAAATTTAGAATGGTCGCCTAGACATCAACATCTTATACAGCACACTTAATGTCTAAAACCTAACAAGAGCATTACACTTCAACATTGATGGTCAACAGATGTTCCGTTAATTTGTAGGAAATTTCCGAAATATTAAAACTTTATGCATTTTAAAATTTCCAAATATGTATAAAAGTGCTTGCAATTAATTTGTATTAATGAAAAAAATATTATTTTTGCTTTTAATTAAATAAACTATACAATATCCTTTTAAAAACTTAGCAAATACATTTCGGGTATCTCCGTACCCATCTTCTGTGCCAAGTGAAAACGTCTGTTCCTCTGCGGTGGTCACTTCGTGGTGTTGTGGTGTTCGTGGTCTCGCTTCACTTCACTTCTTTTTTTGTTTTCTTGGCACAGAAGATGGGTACGGAGATACCCGAAATATGTTTGCTAAGTTTTTAAAAGGATATTGTATAAGGTAATTTATTTAATTAAAAGTATAAATATAATCCTTTCTTAATAAAGTATAATTTATTATTTTTCTTTTTTTTGTTTCTAGTTATATATTTTCAAAGTTCTTTCAGTAACTATTTTGTATGATATTAAATCATGTTTGAATATTTATAGGCTGCATTTCTTGGGCAACAAACTTTTTCAGATTGTGACTTTCTGAATAAAGTTTTAGACTGCATGTTCTTCAACACTTTTGTCTCTGAACGAGGTCCTCCTTATAGAGTCTGTGATATTTTTGATGAGGTAAGTTGGATGATTTACTCATAAACTCTTTATATGATTATTGCATAATTAAAATATTCAAATACAATGTAAAAACTACCTATGTTAAGGCACGAATAAGAATCATAAAAGAAAAAATAGCGGTTTCAGGTCCCTTTGTCAATGCAGTAAAAGAGTAGGTTTGCAAGCAGTGTTAATATTATTTTAAATATTATTGTAAATATGATCTGAGTTTTAAATAAACATTAAAAAAAAAAAATAGATAGGGTTTGTGCCAGTGATGAAAAATTTAGTGAACCAAAAAAAAAAAAAAAAAACACCAACATTCTGATTTAATGGTAAAAAATTATAAACTGGCGTAGAAGTCAAGCAACAGATACAAGATCACTGAAACACCAATGACCAATAAGATTAAAAATTTCTGAGACATTCAGAAAAATGATTTTTTTTTTTTTTTTTTTTCAGAGGATGAATTACACAAATTTAAAGAAACCAGATTTATTAATTAACAGCCTGCAAAACAAACATATCAATAAACTAACACAACAAATCTTAACTTAAAAACATAAACTATATCGAAATTTATGAAAAAATAATTTAAGAAACTTAAGAAAGGAAGGAATTTTTAAACCTGTTTTTAATGCAAATATCAATATTTTTTTGCAACACAAATATTTTCATTTCTGAATATTCTTAAAACAAATTGTAGGATTTTATTTGAATATTAATTCCCACAAGTGTAAAACTGTAAAATAAATTATGGTAAGTAAAGTTTGAAAAGTAAAGAAATCTATGAAATTGATACACTTCCTTTTTTCCCAGTTAATAATATATATAAAGCTGACAAAACAAAAACTATAACACCAACAAATAAAATTTCTGCTGAGAAGAAAGTGCAGTAAAAACTGTTAAGGACTTTTAAACAAATCACAAATTGAATTGGGGGGGAGTTTTAAAAAAGGCACAATAACAGAAGACTGATGGGCTATAGCTAGGTGCCTGAATTTCTCTAAGCTTTGCAACAGTATGGGTGAAAAAGAAAGAAGAAAACAATTTGAACTCAGATCTTTATGATCATGTTCTATTTCACAGTAATATAATGAATTTTAACAATAATTTAAGAAATCACATGATTGATCCTGAATAAAATTTCTAAAAAAAAAAATTAAGTTAATCGGACCTTTTGTATAATAATATAACCAAATATTATTATTAAATTAGGTTTTTCTTTCTTTTTTCCAATTGTTATATTACCACAAAACAGAGAGCGACTGTAGTTGAATGAGAGAGACAGTGTATGTATGGGCAGAATAAGCAAATAAATTAAAATTTATGTAAATACTGTTTCATATGATTTTTTTCTTTTTTTTTTTCTTAAAAAAAAAAAAAAAAAAAAAAAAAACTTAGTGCTTTTTTAATTTAATAACTAAATTTTTCTACCAAAAATTTGTAAAGATTAAAGTAAATTTAATTCAATAATTTTAATTAGAAATAGAAAAAAAAGTGGTTTATAGATATTTCAGGTGACAAAACTGTTATCTATATTTAGAGTTTGGCAAGATTTACCAATGACTTGGTAATAGGTATTGTAATGTATGTTATACTGGCATGGACCCTATAAATTTAAATAGTTTCATAATAAAGCTTTAATTATACAATTTTATACCTTACTGCATATAGCAAATTTTCTTTAGTATAATCAATATGAAATGTATGTTTTATTATTTATGATATTTACTTAATTTTTATATACTGTATACTTTTAATGATCTAATTTTTACGTAATTTATAGAATTAGTGTATCTCAAATAAGCAAGCTCAAATCATAACCAATAGATCGTTTATTCATTGTAATATCTATTATGTTAAAATCTATATTCTCTGATTTAAACATTGTTTAATTTTCAGTTAATTCATGTTTTAATCGTGTTTTAATATAGGTATATGCAAGCATGCAGGATACTTTAAAAGCAGAAGCTAAAAACACATCACTAATTATAATGCATATCCAAGAATTGGCACAACAGTTGTATCTGAACGTAAGTATTTATCTTTAAAGTAAATATACAAATAAGTAAATATAAGTGGGGTATCTATAATGTCCCTTGTAATAATTGTGATTTATCTTATATTGGTCAAACAAAAAGAAATCTTGAATGCCGTTTACGTGAACATTCTCGGTATGTTGTTAATCAAGAAATTTCTAAATCTTCTATTGCAAAGCACAGCTGGGAATTTGATCATAGTTTTAATTTTAAGAGTGCCAAAATCATCTTTCATGCCAAATGCGTTTCCAAACTGGATTTTTTGGAAAATTTAGCTATTTACCTTAATCGTGATAAAATTGTCAATGAAAAATCTGATTCCACTTTGCTATATACAGCCTGGAAAAATTTGTTTAATTCAATGAAATAATTTCCTTCATTATGTTTATAATATATTATTAGTTTTAATAAAATAATTCTAAAAAATAAATAAATTAATTAATAAAAAAATAATTAATAAATAAATTTTATTTAATTTACTTATAGTATAATATTAAATAAATAAATAAATAAATAAATAAAAATTAATTGGTTATTCCTCCCCTCCCTCTTTTTTCTTGTGTGTGTGTTCCTCTCTGATTGGTCCTTCATGATGCTTGCTTCCTATTGGTTGTTTGTGTTGCTCCTCCCCCTCTGGATTTTGCCATGCTTTCAGTCTTGCTTTTGCCTCCAAGGCAGTAGCACGTGTTTTTTTGCACCTGATGAAGAAAGGCTACGTCCTTTTGAAACCGGTTGTGCTGTCTCAAAATTTATCGTGCGTAATGTTTTAAAAAATATATATTAAATATACATGTGTGAACTACTTTTAATTATTTTGATCTTTTTTTTTTATAAAATAGAATTAAAAAAAAAAAAAAAAGAAGTTGTGGAATATTTATTATATAAATAATTTAACTATTGTGTTTTCCACATGAACGTTAAAAAATATTTTTCTTTGTTTTTAAAGGAAAATCCGAATCCTCAGCCCTATGTACAAAAAATTCCAAAACCTACTGAAGGAGCTTTCACACGCATTCATCAACCTACTTTTCCTCTCATAAATCCAAAAATGGTTCAGGATATAATAGATGAAGGAATGTCAAAACAGTCACTCAGGGCAAAGTAAGAAGTTATATTTTGGCTTTTTTTTTTTCTTTCAGAATTCCTATTAAATTGTTATTAATTATTACAATCATTGAGTAAATGTTAACATTAGAATATATATTAACAGTCATCTATTTTGTTTCTTTATTACTAAATAAATAAAAAATATGTATATTTGTCTGAAGTTTGTAGAAACAGATGATAAAAAAGGCTAGTTTTTTCACAGCTGAAATTCCTCTGTGAAATGCAAGATAAATCAGTTAACTTTTAACCATTTATTTAACATTGATTATTTTAAAAAACCTTAATTTAAGTAAAAAGTAATTTTTTGAATGATTATTATCATGCGAACATTTAATTATTTTTCAGAAATTTTATCCCTCAAAGTAGGGAGTTAATTTTATAATATGAAAGTTTATACAATACTTGCAGTGGCGGCTCGTGCAAATTTTCACAGGTGGGGCCCGATCCATCGTATGATGCATAATTTAACTTTAATACTATTCATTATTCAAACATGAAAACAAACATTAATAAAATGGGATGTAAAACGAAATTTTGGATTTTTTTTTTTTTTTTTATGATGGCGAATCTTAAATTCAACACTATGGAAAACATTGCATAAAATTATCACAAAGTTTTATAAATACAATTGAAAAATTCTGCAATGTTCTGATCAATGGAATATCAAAATTTAAATATCTGGAAGCTAGTAGACGGAAATTGCCAAGTTCGATACCAGATCGCTTAGGTTGACATATACATTTGGAGTTGACTATGGTTTTCTCCAAAACTCAAATAAAAAGGGCTATGTAACACTTAGAAAGACTTTCTACAGAGAGTACACCACTCAGGTCTAGGGCCCTCTTTTAGTCAACTGGTTTTAACCCTAACACTACGTACCATTAAAATTTAAATTCAAATGTCTCAGAGTGTAATATTATTTAGCTTACGCTAATTATATCCCTAAATCTTTTAATTATAGAATTTCAAGTGTTATATTCATGTTTCTTATCTATTGGAATTTAGAAAGTCATGATTAATGTAATGTGGATACATATTTAAAAAAAAAAAAAACACCACTTAATTTTAGATAATTTAAATTAACTTTCAATAAATAAAGAAATAAAACGGGCTATCATCTTAAAAATAAAAAATAAAATAAGGAAAAAAGAAACATTGTGGATGTTTTTATTAAATCACATTTTAAAGAAAAATCCTTTAATAATAATAATAAATCACAATTTTATGCAGTTATTTAATCCATTTATCCATGTAAATCCATTAATTATTCATCTAAAAATTTTACAATTTATTTGCATAAAAGTTTTAAATTCACTATTCTGAAGGGGAAAAAAAATCGCATATTATTTTTATTTTTTTCCCCCCTCATTTAAATTCAAAACGTTGAAGTGGTCTTAAATTCTTATACAAGCTTTTATCTCAAAGGCTGGTCTAGAAAATATTTTTGACTATTACCAGATTTCTTTTTTCAAACACTAAAATTTTAAACTGTCATATATAACTCTAAAAAATTCACCGAAAAATCAATGAGGAAAAAAAAAAAAAGAAAAACGTAATGCAGAAGTCGTCAAATATTATCCGTGAATTGCATGGTTAATAGACAGGTTTTTCGCTATAGTTTTGTTCCAAAGGGTAGAACTCTGCTGGCCCATCGACGAGAAAATTACAGCATGCTTAAACTGATAAAGCAGTTAGTCTATTCTAGCAGTTAGTTTATTCAAATATTATCCGTGAATTGCATGGTTAACAGACAGTTTTTTCCCTATAGTTTTGTTCCAAAGGGTAGAACTCTGCTGGCCCATCGACGAGAAAATTACAGCATGCTTAAACCGATAAAGCAGTTAGTCGCCAAATATGTTAACCCGATCTTCTAGTAGAATAAACTGTACAAATAAACACTCCAATTTCGGGCCGAATGAAAACGGCCTGCTGTATTAGATAAAGAAAAGGGAAGTAGCAGTCTCTCTCTCAGTCATTAGTGATTTGTGACAGCTGGAAAAATATATTGACAAATAAATGATAATGAAAGAAGATTAAGAAAAAGTTAGATAGATGTAGTTATTTTGTATATATGTTTTTGAACAGTTATAAAAACAAAATTGTTATTATTACTATTTTAATGTAGTTATTTTGTATATATGTTTTTGAACAGTTATAAAAAACAAAATTATTATTATTACTATTTTAATCAAGAAAAAATTTAGGTGGGCCGTGCCCATTGGCCCTCAATGTAGAACCGCCACTGAATACTTGAATATAAGATTTACAGTTCTTTTACAAGGACACAAAGAATAATTCTTTTTTCATCATGGCCTTATGGACGCAAATTATTTGAAGTGCACTGCCATCGAAGTAAAAAGTAATTTTTTGAATGATTATTATCATGCGAGCATTTATTTATTTTGCAGAAATTATTTACATTACATTCAGCTTTACTTTAAATTCAGCTAAGATAGAGTTAAATAAAAGAATAAATAAAATAAACTGATACTTGTTACATGCTTTGATAAAGTAGGATCATTACGAAAAATGTCAATATTACTTAGTTACTTAAAAAAAACAAAAAAACATGAAATGATTTACATATTATGTCCTATAGGGTGGGGACTAATTATTTGAAGTACATCAAATTACTTAATAGAATGGAAAGGGAAATATGTTTTAAAATTTTGTTATTGCATGGTATTTGGTAGGAACTGCATGCTTACCATTGTGAGTTCTTTTACAGGGATGCACGAAAAATTTCAGATACATTAAGCTCCATTGTACAAACATACCAACTTGGCGAGAAATGCTCAGACAACCTATGTATAATTTCTTACTTTTGTTTATTTACTGAAATATTCTGTGCTCAATTTTTTTTTAAATGTCTGATGACTAATGAATGTTCAGAAAATCAAATAGAGTCATTTCAGACCCCCCCCCCCTCTTTTTTTTTATGTTTTGCGTATACCAATAAAACTGTTTCACCAAATTATTGCTATAGTATTTCTAGTATTAATATCTATCTTTAAACATCAAATCTGTCAGAAAATATTCTTTTTGGAGTTAAGTAAATAATACTATAAATTGACAAAAAATAATAATTATGTTGTGTGCATGTGATAGAGATTGGAAGAGGAGAATAGAAATGTTTTTTACTAATTAATATTCTTTTATTCTTTTTAAGACTCTCTGCAATAAAGCCTCAGCAGCCAAGAATAGTGCCTATGGGACCTCAAATATCTTGGCTAGAAAATCGAGGCTTGATCACTAACAGTACAAGACGTCTAGAAGTTCTTCGAAACTGTGTTAACTGTATATTTGAAAACAAAATTTCTGATGCAAGGAAGGTAAAGTTTTACTTCTCTTTAAATTTTGCTTTGAATTTAAATTCTTTGCTTTAGAGGCAGGGTTTAACCTGGCAAAAAAATTACTTTAGCATTTTAGCGAAAATAGGCAAGCACTATTTTAGCTTTTTCGAAAGTTAATTCTTTGAATACCATTGATTTCTTTTACTTAGCTTTATTATCCTCAGTTTTGTTTTCTATTCCTTTTGTTCATTGATGATTTTAACCAAGCATTCATATTTGTGACTTTAAAAATATGAATCAGGGAAACTATGTTTTGATTTTATCAATAGAAAAAGAAGTATTCATATCATATGTGTAAAATGAAATAGCAATTTAAAAATCAAGTGTAGTGGTAGATAATCGTGAAATACTAGTGCTAAAAATGCTTCTATGAAGCAAATTCTGAATTCTAACATACTTTTAAATATTTTTGCATTTAAATTCAATCATTGAAAATTAAAAATAAATCCAAATTACTATATAAATAAGGATTCGCAAAAATTTCAGTCCTTTCATAGTTTTTGCCTGCAAATATTACAAAAAAAAAAAAAAAATCTGAATTATTATATAGAGATATTTTATACAGTTATCCAGTTTTAGCTTTTTAGCGAAAATCTGATCGACTTGTTTTAGCAAAATATGATACCTTTTAGCAAAATGCTAAAAAAACTAATGGCAGTTTAAACCCTGTTTAGAGGGATTTAAAGTTGTTTTCAATAAATATTAGCAATATACCTGCATCTATGCATCAAATCAATTCTAATATGCAGTCTCGTAATTATTTTAAATGTAATTTTTTAATCATTGCACTAATTCAAACAAACTCGATGGTTTTCCTATGTGTTATTGAACTGTACTATTTAATACAAAATAAAAAATATTCTAGCAATATATACAGTTCTTTATACTGTCATATAAAATTATTCAATTATTATCTGTAACTTGTCATTATTGAAAATGTGGTTTATTGATTTAAAAATTTTAGTGTTCTACTTCAGAAATATAATTTCATTTTGCTTGTTAGTATTATCTTTTGATGCTCGCTCATGAAAAATTTCAGTGAACTTCAAAATAACCAATTGATCAGGAACCTTGCAATTGTTTTTTGGAATGTCTTCTAATCTTTTATCTAATTTTAAATTATTCTCTAATTATTTATAAGGTTAAGTTACCGAAAATACCCATTAATTGTTGATAATCAGGGCTGGCAGAGGAGGCAGGCTGCCTTCTTCCCCCCCCCCCCCCCCTCCCCTCCCTTCCCCACCTTTCCCAAAGTTGAAGAAAATATTCAGTCGTTCTATCGATGGATATAGAAAATATGATTTTTTTTTTCAATCTGTATTTATTTTTAATAAACATTTTTTAAAATTTGTCAAATTTTCAAAGATTTTTTTTTTTTTTAAAGGTTTTATTGCAAAGCTGTATTTCTGATTTTGGCATAGAACACCAATTTTTATCAACCTTCCAGCGGGCGCACTGCTTATACGAACATGAAAGGTCACGCATATTTTTCACATACACTACTGTAAAATATGTATTTTAAAGTATCTTAATATTTTAATTATACTATAACCATTTGAAGATTAATAAGAACATTCAATTGGAACTTTTATTCATAAAAAAAAAACTGAAAGAATGAAACTGAAAGCACAAAATCAATATAAAGTAATCAAAGAAACATCGGAATTATTTCAAAATAAGATAAATAATATAGTTGATGTTTTGTCATTTTTAATAAAAAGTGTAAAGTTAAAAGATAATTAATTTTAAAAATATTTAAACTAATAATGTTTAAAACAAAAACGAGAAAAAATCATTTTAAACAGCAGGGAAAAAAAATAAAATATAACAAAACATTACATGAACGGTTGCGCGTATTTTTCAAATACAAATAGCAAATATACAGCTTCATATCATTGTCTCGATGTTCAAAAGATAACTAAAAATAGATCAATATATACTGAGTGAATAGCCAAAGATAAGTGTTCCAAATACTCTCTGACTTTAAGATACACAATGAGATTTACCACTAGTGTATCTCATATATGCACATCCATTGGAAGGTTAAAAAGGGGAAATTTTATGTTATATCATTTCATTTTATTATTAAAGTATGTACCTTAACATATTTAAAAATAATTAATAGATAACAATGTTCTGTTCATGTGTTTTGGGGTATTAAGTGCATGTTTTTACAATCTCAAAAGGGTCATAATATGCATTTAACATGTATTTAAAAGGTAATTAATTTACATATTTTCTCTTTACAGACTTTCCCAGCTGTTCTCAGAGCACTCAAAAATAAAACTGCTCGTTTGGCACTTACTCAAGAACTTGCACTCCATGTCACAGGGAATAAAGCTATGCTTGAGCACCAGCAGTTTGATCTAGTTGTTCGACTTATGAATTGTGCTTTGCAAGTAAGTATATTAAAGTATAAATGTCTTCAAGCTATGTGAAAGAATTATATATTTGTTACTTAGTGTTGAACATACATTAGAAGATTGTGATGTATTTTGGTAAGACCATATGGATATAAAACTGATATTTTATATGAAATATCTAGAAAATACCATTTATTTTTATTCTTTTGTGCATTAAATATGTTGCTAAACTCATTATCCTAATGTGCATAATTTATATTAGAATTATAAATATTGATAAATGAAATTGAATTATTTATATTCTGTAGATGATCTATATTAAAATATATTTAATTTTAAGATAATAAATTAATAAATGTTTCTGAAAAAAGCCACATGTCTTTTATCTCACATTTTCTGTTAATTAGATGTGGGTATCAAACTGAACTAGCCCCCCAAAAAAAAATGCTTATGCTGTTTTACTGTATATTTTCAAATTTAGGCTGAAATTTAATTCCGAATGTCTCATAACTTAAGGGGCCAATCCGCGTTTGTAATGATCGATAGATGGCGCTCTCTGAACACTGCAGTTGTTAGTAAATATAACAGCCACGTGTAATTATTATTCCTTCTCCGCCATTTCACCATGGAAAGTCGATTGCATAATATGAGGATATGCAGTGGTGTGATAATTTCACCTTAGCCCACCAGAGGGCGAGCATTTCATTACAATCGCGGATAAAGAATTTTATGAATAGTTACACTGTGATTACATGCGGTATCAGGAGTGCAGCCATTTGGGGGGGATGCAAAAATGAAAACAAAATTTCACTCCGGGTGGTTAGTAAGCAGAGTCCCCTAGTTGGGAATATTTTGAAAGTTAGTGTCAATTGAATAAACTGATTTTCAGTTGCTTAAGAAAAAAAAAAAAAAAATTGCTTATGAGCAGTTAAAATTTATTTAATCAGAGTAGTCATTGTTCTGTAAAATTTGTTAATTATATTGAAAATTCTATTTATGTTGATTCCTTGAATAATTTTTAAACACTTTTCCATTTTTGATATTTTATTCAACATCACAAGATGAACGGATAAATGCTTAACTAATATAAAACAATAAAGACACATTACACTGAATAAAAATAAAATATTTTTCATGGTCAAAATATCTATCGGAACAGCTGGATGACAACATGCCATCTGTTGAAGATGAACAGAGTCATATTTCTTACAGTATGTTGTCTCTACTGTAGTATATAAAGTTTTCTGAAAATGGCATTACATTGGAATGAATGAAAACTTTTATTCACATGAATATGTATGCTACACATTCAAATGAATATGGATAATTATAAGAAGCACATTATAATTATATTTTTCAGCTACAAGATATTTCAAGCATTTTTAAAAGATGACTCTAAAGCTTTTTTTTTCTTCTTTGTTATTGGGACTGCTTTTTGTCTACAGAACAAAACTTTCTTTGAAATATATTAGGTATAACATGTTCTTTACACACTGAAGTTATAGGGTATAACCTGTCAAATATTTCTCTAGATTTTGACAAAAAGTGTAAAAACAAAACTGTCTCAGTATTTATGGCAAGGTAGTGTATTTCTATATGTTTGTTTTTGAAAGATCTGAAAAATTAAAATTTTAAGTTACGTGAAAGTAGCTGGTAGATCCTTTATATTTACTCGACACTTTTTTTTTTGCAAATTGTTCAGCTAATTACTAAAAATAAATATTTCTGTCATTTGAATTTTTTTGGAGAAACTTTTTTGAAATTGTACAATTTTTGTCAAGTGGCCAATTTATATAATCTCTAATTTTTATCAAGTATTCAGTTCCATTTTGCTGGTTTTGTGAA
The DNA here is from genome assembly GCA_963930645.1 of Salticus scenicus. Taxonomy (NCBI): domain Eukaryota; kingdom Metazoa; phylum Arthropoda; class Arachnida; order Araneae; family Salticidae; genus Salticus; species Salticus scenicus. The sequence continues at coordinate 90,476,147 of OZ005650.1, read as the reverse complement.
GTTTTGTTTTGAGATTGTCAATTTTTGTGAAAAGTCAGTTTTCAAAACTGAATTTTTACCATATTTAGATGCAGAAGAAAAAATTTCTTTCATAGTCAATTGATGAAATCTGCTTTTTTTTTTTTTTTTTCTTTTTGCTCATTGACAAAGCACGATATTTTTGTGACCAAATGCCAAAATTTAGAATTTATTAGCTTATTAGCTCACTACTGATTATAAAAGAAATAAATAAAAATAAATTAATTGCAGCTAATTTCTAGAACAACTGATTTGTTTTTGCCAATAATTGCTTAAATAGGTGTTTGCATTACTGCTAATTGACAAAATTTGCACATATCTTAAAGCTGATTTTCAAACTAAATGATTATTTGCTGGTAATTAAAAAAAATGTTTCTTTTCTACTGTCTAATTTAAGAAATATACTATTTTTTATAGGCTATTTCCAAAATATGCGATCATTTTGCCATCATTTGGCTTAATTTATGTTTAATTGGAGAAATATGCAATTTTTATGTGGTCAATTAATGATATTCCTTCTTTTAATATTCACAAAAGAAAAATAAGTGGCCAGCTGTTTAATTTTTTTTAAGTTGCTATTTTATTTTGTTTAGGCATGACGTAGCAAGTGGTGAGTGGATTTTTTTGACATCAAGAAAAAATACGGCTAAATACAGCTTATTAATATAACTTTTTTATTTTTTAGGATGATTCCTGTATGGATGAATATGGGGTAGCTGCTGCAATTCTACCTCTTGCTATGGCATTTTGCAGAGTAAGTTTCTTGTTTCTCTTTTTGATTTTTTATGCATTAAAAAAATGAATTAATTTTTCTAAATACAAACTATATGTTGTGGCCATCACACAATTTTCTATGTTATTTGAATATATTAATTAGTCATAAAACTACATAAAACCTGAAAAGAGCTGCATAACAGAGCCCCCATCTGCCAATATTTACCCAAATTGAATCACATTAATTTTTCATAGAGAGCCATGTGAGATTAATATAAACAAGAAAACTAAAATATAGTCTTTTTTTGAAATGTGGATAATTTCAGAATAATAATGCCCCTTATTGGGTATTGCCTCTCATCTTGTATCTCAAATTTAGTGCCTTTATATTCTATAGAAGCTAAGTTGTAGATTTTCTGTAAATAAGGAAAATTGCAGCAAAGCAGAGGTCTCTATCGAATGCTGTACAGTTAAATTAATTCAGCATAACTATTCAAAATAGCTATCTTGCATATCAAATTGGGTGCATTTATACATTATAGAAGCTGAGATATAATTTTCCCATAAATAGTGGAAAATTGCAGCATAGCAACTCCGTCTGTTAGCCAATATGGGCACAGATTGAATCATCACCGTTTTCATAATATCCATCCCACATGTAAACTTTGGTACACTTATACACTGTAGAAGCTGAGATATAAATGGGGATAAAGGCAGCATGGCAGCACCATTTGCTGGTTGACATATGAATATGCCAAAATCATATCGCAACCAATTTGTATCATGGTACAACAATATTAAATAATACTTTTTCCATCCACAACATCAGAAAGAGCAGTATATAATGTTTTATTATGCTAACCCTAAACAAATTGCTTTTATTATTGATTGTAATTATTATTTTTTATATGTTTTTTTAAAAGTTAATACAAAGAAATAAGCAAATATATATTCCATTTTTGTGATTAAATTGGTTAAAATATAAAATTTCTAAAGTTGTCTTCCTAAATTGTAAAGTAATCTTTAGACTGAATTGAATATAAATGTATTCAAATGTAGCATTATTTATATTTTTTTGTTAGTATCTGAACATACTTTATATATTTATGTAACATGGATTTAATATATTAAATTTTTAGAAGTTATGCACTGGTGTGATACAGTTTGCTTATACTTGCATACAAGAACATCCTGTATGGCAAAACCAGCAATTTTGGGAAGCAGCTTTTTATCAAGATGTTCAGAGAGATATACGTGCTCTTTATGTTCCTCTTCGAATACCTGTTTCTGAGAGAGAGTCATCATTATCACCTGTAAGCCCTCGTGAGGTACGTTATGATATTTATGCTTGTTTTAGTAAAATTATGTAAAATGCATTATGTAGTATAAATTATATTGTGATGTTGTGATAAATATACTGTAGGATTGAATTTAAGCACAAGAATCAACTTGAAGGAAAAACTCCAATAATTGATTACTTTACTTTAATGAACAATGAGTTAATTAAAAGTACAAAAAATCTATATACAGTTCTATTTACAGTTAATTGATTAAACCAATTATTAAAGTAGCAAACATCTTCAGGGGTCGATTCAGGCAAAATTTGGGTCCCTTTTGCGGCCTCTTTACAAAATTCCCCATAGTAAAAAGGGACCCTTCACAAAATTCAAATTCATAAAAAGGGACCCTTCACAAAATTCAAATTTATAAAATGAGTCCCTTCACAAGATTTTTTTAATAAAAATGATCCTTTTATTAAATGTTTTCATGTTTTCAGTATTATTTTTAATTCATGCCTTAATTTGGCTCAACAAAACTATATTAACTTGATATTAAACATTACATAAAGTGATTGTAAAAACAAAAAATTTTACACAATATTTTACTTTTTCACGAAAATATTTTATATTTCACAAACATAAATAGAAATTTCACAAAAATATTTTGTTTTTCACAAAAAAGGGACCCAAATTTTAAAACCTGGATCGACCCCTGATCTTCCATATTATTCACATCATTAATTTATTAACTCTACGGGTTGTCTTTACTTTGAGTTTAATTGGAAGCTCTCCGATTCGACCTACCTCCGTCTTGTCAAGTGTACATCTCCCTCGTTTTTCATCAATGCCAGATTCACATCTCTTTCTCCCATCTCGAGTTGAACTGTAATCTGCCAACTTCTTGTTAGTACTGCTGCACCATCTAGCCACTGTGGGGTTGGAAGGAAAGAGAGAGAGGGCGCTGCACTCATTAGGGATGCCTTGCACTCTTCCTATCCCACAATACAGAAACTATGCTTGTCTTTATTTACTCACCTTATATAGATAGAATTTATTTTGATATCATATACTTTTTGCATGATATTTTCAATATAATTTTTGGTCCTGATATCTAAATATTTAGATCATATTTTATTCCATACATGAAAATAATGAAAAAAGGAACTAAATTTTTCTTTTGATATTCAGGTGTTTTTAAAGCTAAGTCATTACAGACATGTTACTTTTCAACCTTAAGGCTGAATTCAGCCTTTTTAGGCTTGGAAATTATTATTCTTGGGCTCAATGCAAATCTGCATATAAACTTTTTGGACATGTGTAGTGGGGGGGGGGGAGAGTCAGGCTGAATTTGTGCAATATATTATTAGCAGTTTCTATGCGATTGGCTTTCAAGAAATGTGTCAAATTCAAACTTGGAGAAAGTGAAAAAGAAATAACACTCAAACTGCAGTTTCCTAATGAACTTGTACTACATTATTTTGCTATTCAATTGCCCCAGCAAACAATGCTTCTATCGAATAAACTGATTTTCAAGTTATTTTCAAGTATGTGTAATAATTTTGTCTGTTTTTTAAGCACTTACAACTATTTTAATTATAATTAATATGATAATTAATAAAAGATTTATTTTTCTGATTTTGTTTATTGTGTGTATATGTATGCAATCGGATTTAACATTATTTTTATTATTGTAAAATTTATATTGTGTCATTTGCCTGATACCACTTTTGAGCGGGGGAGGGGGGGTCGTGAAAAGTTCAGCCATTTCTTCTGTAAGCTTGTACTATGTCATTTGCTGTGATGAAATGCATGCATATGTAATTTATTATTTTTAATGAGAATCATTGTAGTTTTAAAACTTTAAATACAAGGTGGTCGTAATTAAACTGACCGTGCTGACAGTATTCTGCAGTATTCTAATTGCAAGAATGGCACTAAAGTTTTTCAGGAAGATTAAACAAGACGAGGGAGGAAGGATTATACAAAAAAAAAAAAAAAAAAGTTCCAAAAGTTACCATTTGCGGAATATGCGGGTGGTGCTGTGTAATAAAAAATAAAGTTTTAAAAAATGGAAAAGTGGGAGCACAGTGTCGCTAATTTTAAAACAGAATCTTTTGTTTCCCATCTTGTTTAATCTTCCTACAAAGTTTGGAGCCATTTTATCTTTCGAAATAATTTAAAAAAAAAAAAAAAAAAAAAAAAAAAGACTTTTTCTCACTTTTTTAATTTACCGTAATTTCGCATTTATAACCTGCGGCGGAAGGAAGCCCACAGCATAAAAAATTCATTTAAAAATAATTATAACCGAAAGATACCCCACACTTCTAAAATCACATGGTCGCCAATCGCTATTTATAATCTCAATACTAATTGCTATTATTTTAATAATAAGTAGTAAAAGATACAAATAATAAACAAATATACAACTAAGTATAAATAATAAACAAATATACAACTAAATATAAATAATAAACAAATAAATTTACTTACCTATAATGAAAAAGCAAATAATCATAACATAGTATTAATCTTTCTCTATATATAAATTACTATGAACTGGAGTAAATTCTAATGATTAACACTTTTATTCAATTTATAAGAAAATTATAGATTAATAATAAATTTATTTGCAAAATTCATTCAAATACATCAATATCGGATTCTTCCGTATCAGAATTAAAATGTTACAATATTGTTCGGGACCAGGGTTTAAACTGCCGTTCGCTTTTTTCGCATTTTGCGAAAGGATATCGTATTTTGCGAAAATATGCCAGAGAGAATTTCGCTAAAAAGCAAAAACAAGATGATTTCACAAAATTTCTCAACATAAAAATCTCTAATTTAATTAAAATAATCCCTGGCAAAAAATTACGAAACTACTAAAAAATATCGGAAATTGTTTCATTTATTTAGTATATTTTGATTTAATTTCGATTTTCAATGGGCTAAGTTTTAATGGGGCCGCGCGAGAACAAACAGCTATTGTCTGCTTAAACGAGCAATCTCGCATGGCCCCGGTTTCTTTTTGGAAGTCAGCTTTAAAGACAGTGCGAATTTCGCCGATTAGCGGCAAAATATTTATACTTTTCGCGGATCGTTGTTGATAAAATTCTTTATTTAAAAAATTATTGAGTATTTCGGCAATCAAACATAAGTAGAAGCCATTTTTTGTTTTCGATTTGTGACAAAGGTAATCGCATATTTTAGAAATCAATCTTAAAATGTCGATTATCGGCAAATTAATCACGATTTTTCTGGAATTGACATTGATAAAAATCCTTCATTTCAGAAAATATTGCGTATTTCGGCATTTAGAGAAGAAAAAAGCAGAAATTTTGAGTAATTAGCCATGATTGATTTTTTTTCTTCCCAAAAAACAATGAAATGTTCCAGATTTCGGCAGCAGATCACGAAAATGATGCGTATTTCGGAAATTTTATATCAAAAAAGAAATGTTGATTTACATTTATAGCTTTGAAAATAGAACGAATTTGGAATAAATAATGAATTTGGGGAATTGGCGGCAGAAAATATAAATAATTCAGTAATTAGATGCTATTAATCTGCATTTTTCTTTCTTTCTTTCTTTTTTTTTTTTTTTTTTTTTTTTTTTACAGCAGTAATATAAACCCATATTTCGGCAAATAATTGTGAAATAATCACATATTTGGAATTAATGAAGAAAACATTTAAACAAGCAGCAGATTAGGAAAAACTATTGAATGAATTTCTCAAATGCCTTATTGAAGGAATTAAGGGAATGGTTTGGAGATATCAAATAAACTATTCTATTTAATATGCTACTTTCAAAAATATTTGTGAAAATAATAGCAATATAGATATAGACTGGAATAGATGAAATAAAGAAAATTTCAAAAATAGTCCTGTATACAAAAATACATTTATTTAAAACCAAATGTTGTCTGAATGGAACGTATTCAAAAAGTAATTAGAATCAGATGTATAGACAACACTTTTTGCAATTTACAATTTCTAAATGAAAATGAAATGCATGATGAATATCCTTTGTTATGCTCTATAGTGGAATATGCTTCGAGCTTACCTGTACACATAGCAGACTGTGAAAGAGCTTTTCCTCAAATGAATTTAATAAAAACAATTATAAGAAATCGTTTAACAACAGAAATTGTAAGTCGATTACTTATGATAAATGTAGAAAGACTTCCAAGCAAAGAATTCAATTTTCAAAAAGCTTTCAAAAATTGATGTATTTCAAAGCCAAGGAGAATTGTACCATAAGCCTATTTAGTTTTAACATTTGTAATGCAGCTAACTGGATTTAAACCACAATATTTATTTAGAGGTGAAGTCATGTATTTTAGTTAAAATTATTTTGAAAAAATTCAATAATAATATTTTTTTTCCTCTATGCAGAACAATCATATCCCTCATCAGAGGAAAATAGTGTGTGTAAAATTTATGTATGTCAAAATAAAAGTAGCAAATTATAATTTTAGATTCAAGTTCTTTTTCCCCTTAAAGTATTTAAGTATTTTTATAAACCCTCCCCCCCCCCCTCTTCTTTCCCGAAAAGAAAAAGCTAAAGTACTTTTGAAAAAGCTAAAATACTAATTGGTCATTTTAGCTAAAATGCTAAAGAAATTTTTTCGCCAGGTCATATCCTGGTGGGGACTATTCGTCTTCATCATCCGTATTATCCTCCTCATCAAGTTCCTTTTCACTGTCCTCAATTTCATCGTTATTATACATTAACAATCGAGACTTCCGAAACAAAAATGAGACTGGTGTTGATTTTCTCGTTCGCAATAGATACCCCGCAACAGATGATAGCCCTCAGGACATAAAAAGTCAGGTTTTTTTTTAAATAGATTACCCGCGGGTTATATACACAAAATTACGGTAATTTAATTATATTTATTATTATTATTATTATTTATGCACTTAATTTCTCAGTATGTTGTATTTTCAGGAATTTTTAATTGTATTTTCGTTGTTTTTTAATTTCCAAATCTTTAGAATAAGGATGTGAATAGTTCATGGAGTAGCAGAGGTGATAACAGGAATTACACTTCATATAGCAATAATAATAATAATCTAGGAAGACAACCCGAGCCTAGTGCATTAGAGATTGCAGCTGAGCAAGTAAATACTTTATTATTTTTATTTAAAGGTTTAAAATCATCCTTTTATGTTTATTGAAATAATTACAAAATTAGAAATGTTTCTAACTTGTAGACCATATGCTTGTAAACATAGTATGGATGGTTTCTTATAAAAAGCATTTTGAATTTGAACTTATATTAGTCACATAATTGCATGTTAAATGACGTAGCATAATATATCCAGTTATTAACTATTACGTGAAATTATGACTGAATGAAATTTCTTTTAGTCATCATATTTTATGTTAGAAATGCAACTTTTTATTTTCTGTAATTTTTTTTTTTTCTTTTTAAGATGCGTCTATGGTACAATCTAACCACCGAACAACAGAAAGAACTAATGAGTAATGAAGAATCAACTGTATATAGCCAAGCTATTCATTATGCTAATCGTATGGTTGCATTGCGTGTGCCATTAGATGTCAGTAAAAGTGCCAAAAATTCTAATGATTTAGAAAGAGAAAGCAACAGTAATAGTAATGTTACAAACAGGTAATTATAACTGCAGTAGTATATATGTCTTTCTCTATTTTTATATTATTATTACATTGTCAGTGCCCGCAGCAGTCCTATATTTTTATGTGCATTTTATTATTTTTCCACCACTTTAATCAATCAGTATACTTTTACGTATAGCTTTAGCTTTAAAAACTTGATAGAAAATGTATAAAAAAATAGTGGTATTAAAATAAAAACACATGTGAAAATACAGGACCGCTGCGGGCACTGCATTGTTTATAATAGCAAAACTTTCACTTTTAAATCCATTAAAATCAACTTTTGAAACTTAATACACCAAAAGTTAATTTCATATGGGAGGAATTGGACATCAGGAAACTTTTTTGTTAAATTTTAAATACTAAATATTAATTTATCTTAATGAATTTTATTGTGCCGATATACATGCATGCATTGCTTTTAAATAATACAAAACTTCTAATTAAAAAATAATAGTTTACACTTAATAAGGTAAAAGTGTAGCATCACAGACATGACATAAAACAGACATGATTTCAGCGACTCATCTTTATCACTCAATTGCTCTAAATTGAGATGCATTTGAAGTTCAGAAATTTTAATTTACACAAACAGGACTTTCATCTGATATGTAATTTAAAAAAAAATATTCTAAAATTAAAATAAATACAGTGAACTCCAATATAACATGCTCCCGTAAGCACAACTAAAAAATTACAACTCATACAGTGCAATAAACTGTCCCATATAAAGTGTAAGATAAATTTAACACTCACATAGTTTCTGATATTTTGTTTAGAAAAGCAAATCCCTGTTCTTCCATAGTTGTCCAATCCCTGTTGTTCCAAAAGTGCCACACTGTGTATTGGATTCCTTTTTTCTGAAATTCTTTTTCAAAGGGTGTGGTAAGTGATTTTACCACAAAATTGGATACTAAACTAAAAACAGTAGACGTGTGAACAGATAGCTTAACCCACCTTTCTTGTTTGAAATGAATGAATTGTGTGGTAAGAATTAAGAATACTTCTCATGGTCTTACAAAGGATTAAAATTTAAAGTAATTTTATCTAATAAGCTAAATGGATTTTTTCTCTTAAATCAATTTCAATAATATTTTAATATGTCTTTATTAGAAGTAAATGGCCTTTGGTTCATTCGATTTCATCAGTATCTTTATTAAGTGTTGTGCTGGAATCTACTGTATATTAAAAATATATATAATAGTGTGACAGACATAACAAGTGTAAAAATTTAGAATTATTTTTTGCGTATTTATTTTTAAATACAAATATTCCTTTTTAATTAATGATGTAAAAAATATTTATATTTATAATGTGTTATATTATTGGGTATGTTTCATATGTTTTGTATCACAAAAAATTACAAATGATTGAGCTAGTTGGAAATTAAAAAATGGCCTTTTGGTCCACTTTTACATGAAATCCCCCCTCCCCCCCTCTCTCTCTCTCTCACACACACACACACACACACAAAGAAAAAAAAGCTAAAAAATAAAAATTCTTAGAATTTTACTTCTCAGTAAATCTACTACAGGACTTGCCATGACCTATGAAAAAGACAATATAAAAATAAAATTAAAAAATTTTGCTAAGCTTTCTAATTACAATGTTATTGTAATTAAAAACCTTAATGGCATAAATTGGGAAGTTATTAAGGTTTTGACTGATGGAAATACATGTAATGGCATAGGGCAAATCCAAATTGATACAGGATAGTGCATATTGATGGGAAGAAGTGAAAGGAAGCAGGTGTTGATGCCATGTTCATTTTTTTATGTAAGGACTGACTTCATGTAAAGCGACTGAAAATGCTAAAAGTAACACTTGAAATGTTTTAAAATTTTTAGTTTATTTTTCATGTTTAATTTCCTTCTTTTTTTGTTAACAAAAAGAAAAAAAAATGTGTACACAATTTTAAAGATTAACTTTATGGTCATTTACACGCCATACTGCTTCAGTTATGAAATATCATTCATTAACAGCTCATTCAGGATTTTTATAAGCTGTTGATTTCTGATCAACTACTTAATTATTATTGTTGCATTGATATGAGAAAACAGAGGGCTTGAAATTCATTTTTACTTAGAAATGAAGTGCTTGCCAACATTTATTTATTTGGAACATTTCATTGTATTTAATTCATCCTTACCTAGATCTTAACATTATCCAAAAAATAAATAAATAAGAGGAGAGAGATATTTAACTGTAAATGTATATTTAACTATAAAAGTTAAAAATTCTTGTATTTTTTTATTTATTTGGATCATTTTGTTAGACGTAGTTTGTCTATAGCTAGATTTAACATTATCGACAGAGAAGAGGGGAAAAAAAAAAGAAAGAAAACAGAGAAAATGAAAATTTCTCTTGATTTAGAAGAAAATTAGCTGCTTCAAATTTGCCAGGTCTGAAATTTTAGTTACTGTAGTGGCCTGGCAACTGCAATATTTCAAAACCTAAGATAGATAAAATTTTGTATAACAATGCATAGGAAAAGCCATTTGTTTTATCAATATGTATTTGGGGTTAAATTTTTATATGTGTTGTTATTGATCAATTTAAATTTTCATTTTAAAATTATCATTACAGTATGGCTGAAACTGATAGCGCAGATGCAGAAAGTGGATTTGAGGAAGATAATTCTGAAGTTGGGGCCAATGTTATAAAATTTGTTTCTAGATTTGTTGATAAAGTGTGCACTGACAGTGGAGTTACTGAAGCTCATATTAAAGCTCTTCATCAGATGATTCCTGGTACTCTTTATATTTACTATTATTTTCTGAGTTATTATGTTTTTTACATTTTTAAATTGATTACTCTTAGTCTTTTATTTACTTAAAAATGCTCTTTTTGTTTTAATAGATTAAAACATAACAGAATAATGAATAAATAATAAGTTATAAAACATTTAATTAATTACTATGTGCCTACTTAGTATTTACTGCAATATTTAATAAAAGTATAGTATTTACTGCAATATTTAATAAAATAATATTTAATTTTCTTTTGCAATATTTAATAAAAGAAAGTATTGGATTTATAAAAATTTTTTACTTCCTGTTTTCAATGGATTTACACATTTTGAGTTAACCTAACAAAACTTGACTATTTTTAGAAAATGTCTGTTTGTCTTTGTGAATATGTGACAAAAATTTACAGAGTTCAAGAAATAATGTACAGAATTTCATAAAGTTTTTATGTGTACCTGGCCATCAACGTTTATTGCATGTTGCACAATAGGTGGTGCTGTCATCTCAGTTTATCATAGTTTTAATACGACTACATCAGACAAAATTTGGTAAAAATGTAAACAATGTAAAGCATTCTTTGTTTATATGTATTTATATAGTTTTTTTTTTTTTTTAATTAGGTGTTGTTGCAATGCAAATGGAAACTCTTGAAGCTGTACACAAAGAAAGCAAACGTCTTCCTCCTATAACTAAGGTAGGATTTTTAAGTAATAAACCTTTACCCTGTCATATATTATTTTATAATTTACTGGAACAAGATTTTATTATTTATATATTTAAAAAAAAATAAATTAATTTAGCTATATACTTATAATTCCAAAATAAATCTTTAAGTCATTGCATTTATGAATTCTGTTATTATATATAACAAACAAATTAAAGGCAAAATTTGAAAGTGATATATTTTTTTTTAGTTTTTCTTTAGTTTTATAATTCAAAAAAGCTTTATACAGGGTGATTCAAAGCTCAACATACAGTCGGTAACAAAAGTGTCCGAACACTAGCAAAAATTCCTATGTAAAAAAAGTACTCTTCATACGGTTTTGTTAAATAAATCCTTGTCGAATCCTGTTCTTAGTCAGTGTAACAACATGATTCGATAAGGATTTATTTAATAAAACCGTATGAAGTGTACTTTTTTTACATAGGAATTTTTGCTAGTGTTCGGACACTTCTGTTACCGACTGTACAAATTTTTAAGTGAATTTGAAAGCACTAAAGCAAAACAGAATCGCATAGGAATGTATAACCAGGAACCAAAACTAGATCAGCTGGATGATAAATGAAGTTGCAGGAATGGCAAGCCAGTAATAGGTGTAAAAACTCTATTTAATGAAAATTTATTCTAGAATCGTATGTGATCATGTTAAATTTCATGAATGTTCAAATTCTTATCATTCACAGTTTTGCATGCTTAAGAGTTTTATTATTTACTGTAATTCTACAGGTATTTCTATTGCAACTGGAAGCATCTGTTAGATGCCGGGTATTTTTAAAAGGGTTCAACAATCAATTTAATGTCTGTGTGAAGCATGCATATAACTCTGAAGGGTGAAACTTTGAGCATGTGTTATAAAATTAACATGTACTGTCCTAGTGTAAACTATTGCTAAATAGTTTGTCCACTAATTATTGGCTTGTCATTTTTGTATCTACCCTTCAGCTAATCAGGTTTTGTTTTACAGTCATACTTTTCTACAGATTTCTTCTAAATTGTGTAGAATTTTGGAAAGAATAATAATCTACAGTAATTGACCTAGTAAAGGTGAAAAGAAAGTAGAAGGATTTATATAAAATAACTATTTTGCATGTATCTAACTTATTGGTATTCTTATCATCTCATTGTGCTTTATTTTACATATATTTAAGCCTTAATTGTACAGTAGCAGCTTTACTTTAAAATATTTTTTTTCTAAAATTAGTTTTAGTTTTTATTTAACTTGGATCTTAGCTTTGAGTGTTCCTGTTTTTGGAAAGTCTGAGTAGAGAGTCCCTCTAATTTAATGGACTCATCCATTTTCATTTTTAAACTTGATGTATGTTTACCTTTGCACATGTTATATGGTTAATCAGTGTGTGATTCTGTTTCGTTTATATGTTTCTTACTTTCTTTAAAAGTTTGTAGGTTGAGTTTTGCATGATCCTGTATTACTGGATCTATATCAAGAATCAAAATCTTCATATCTTTTTATTTTCTTTAGATTTATGCAATTTCCATATACTTTTTCAAATATAATAAACAGACATATATAGAGAAATATAGTCAAATTCTAGTTGCTATTATTATTTAGTATCTTTTTAGTAATTTCTGTGTGATTGTTTAGTTCCAAAGTCATACTACATATATATATAATAAAGATGATCTATTAAGCATAGTAGAAGCCAAGCAACAGATACAAGATCACTGAAACACCAATGACCAATAAGATTTAAAAAAAATTATCAGTGGATGAAATACACTAATGTAAAGAAACCATATCTCTTAATTAACAGCCTGCAAAACAAACGAATCAATAAAGTAACACAACAAATCTTAACTTAAAACCATAAACTTATCAAAATTAATGAAAAAATAACCTAAGAAACACAAGATAGGAAGGAAGGAGGCAGGCGGCAAGACTTGTGACTTGCCTGTTATATGAGGGATGAGGAAAAATTCTGTATGGCCATACTTTTAATATCCATCCTTAAGAAATATGAATACTAAACACTTAACTAGATGCTGTTATTTAAGCAAAAATGCCAAATTATTTCCAAGCTTGTTTTATTTATTCCCCATGATGTTATAAGTATGGGAAACTTAAATATTTTGAAGATTTTGTTTTACCTCAGATTTTGGCATTTTAAGGTGTGAGGAATCTGAAACTCCAAATTTATATATCTAGGTTCATTAGTTTGTTAGTTATTAGTCTTATAGATAATATCTCAAGAATAAATTATACTAAAATGATTAGACCAGTTTTAAAAGATAGTTTGATACTGGCAAGAACCCTATTTATTTTTCAATATTCGACGGAAGAATAGATAAAAATTTTACATAAACATGCATTGAGGATGCATAAGCATGCATTGAGGAATATTTTTATCATAACGATGTCAGACCAGTTTTTAAATATTATTTATGAAGTTCCATGAGAATCATTAACTCTAAATAGTTTAATTTCAAAGTTTCATAAGTTCTTTGAAATTTGAGATTTACTTAACAGGAAAAAATAGATAAAAAATTTCACATAATTTGCAAGTGTATTATGAAAATGATTACATTGGAAAGAGTGAAATTGTATAAAAACTGAAACATAAAGCTAACCCTTATAAAAATAGTCAGCAAATAGATTAAGGTGAATGTATGGATTAGAGGTAAGGTAGCCTAGTGGGTGAGGCATTTCAGTCTGGATCATTCTGAGCAATCGTCTGAGTTTATTTTTCTTAGCATGTATATAGTATGTCTTATGGTAGAAATTTATTAGATCAATTAAATGATGTAGTCTACTTATACCAATTAGTTTCTTTTTCTTTTAATATGTAAGTATTTTATTAGAAAATAGTGAAAAGAGTCATCATCCCCCCTCATTCATATTTCATTTGCATTTTTTAAATGTCAACTCATTTTTTGTTTCTAGCCAAAGATATTGACACCGATGTTGTTAATTGGTGAAGATCTCCTAATGGAAGGATTGAGAGTTTATTTGATTCCTGATGGTAGAGAAGAAGGCACTGGTGGTATATTGGGAGGGCCTAGTCTGTTACCTGCTGAAGGTGCTGTATTTCTTACTAATTACAGAGTTATATTCAAGGGAACGCCGTGTGATCCTCTAGGTAATTTTTATATTTTGTTATTATTAATTGAAGCATTATATTTGAAAATTATTTATTTAATTTTTAAGCGAAAATGGAAGCATTAATAAGCCTAACACATTGTTCAACAAGTCACGAAACTAATCCCCAGATAGCGTCGCAAGTGAAATATTTCTGTGTGGGTAAAGTAAACCTTAACGTTAAAGTTTCATGATATTTCGATCATTTGTTGCCAAGATATCAAAGTGTTAGCGACCCTACTTTTGATGTTTTCAAAATGAGGGACAAAGCTGAATTTTGTTTATTGTTTAAACATTGTTTATTGATGGACAAAAATACTGTTGAAACTGTTAAGCCATTGCTAAATTTCAACAATATTTTTGCTTATCACAAAGCAATGATTAATCAACTCATGAAATTCAGCTTTGTCCCTCATTTTGAAAACATCAAAAGTAGGGTCTCTAAAACTTTGATATCTTGGCAACAAACGATCCAAATATCATGAAACTTTAACGTGTTTCTTTTGAAAGTTAGGTTTACTTTATCCACACAGAAATATTTAATTTGCGATGCTATCTGGGGATTAGTCCTGGCACTTATTGAACGATGTGTTATAAGTCAATTTTAGTACTTAGTTATTATTTGTGTGTGTGATGAGAGAGAGAGCATGTATTTTATATTATTAATTTGTATATTTTTAAATTAGGCAAATAATTGGATGCAAACCTACTATTTTAAAAACAAATGATAACATTGAATAGTTTTGTTTTTTTAACTAGAAATTATCATTTTAAAATTAATGTAGTTATAGTTGATTTTTTACTTTGAACTTCTTTGCTTCTTTGTAAAATTTAAATTACACTTGCGATTTCAATATTCTAGGCCTTATCAAAAAATTTTTAAAATTTTTATTTTTTGTTGTGGTTAATATTTTTTTTCAGTAAAAATACATATTATATGAGTGGAAGGATTAAAAGAAATAAGATTTTAAATTACTATTTTAAGCTAATATTGTATGATAATCTAAAGAAAATCCCAAAATTCATAATTTGAAAATCTGAAGTTTCCCCTATATAAAGTGTTTCACTACAAGACACTTTCATAATGCAAAATGAGATCAAATGAATGAATCCCTCATTTTCAAAACATCAATAGTAGGGTCACTAAAATTTTGATATCTCGGCAACAAACGATCGAAATATCATGAAACTTTAACGTGTATTTTTGAAAGTTAGGTTTACTTTACCCACACTGAAATATTTCATTTGCGACGCTATCTGGGGAATTAGTCCCGGGACTTATTGAACGATGTGTTATAAGTCAATTTTAGTACTTAGTTATTGTTATTTGTGTATGTGATACGAGAGCGAGCATGTATTTTATATTAATTTGTATATTTTTAAATTAGGCAAATAATTGGATACAAATCTACTATTTAAAAAACAAATGATGGAAACATTGAATAGTTTTGTTTTTTAACTAGAAATAATTTCAAAATTAATGTAGTTATAGTTGATTTTTTACTTTGAGCTTCTTTGCTTCTTTGTAAAATTTAAATTACACTTACGATTTCAATATTCTAGGTCTTATTGAAAAATTTTTAGAATTTTTATTTTTTGTTGTTGTTAATATTTCTTTTCAGTAAAAATATGTATTATATGAGTGGAAGAATTGAAAGAATTAAGATTTAAAATTATTATTTTAAGCTAATATTGTATGATAATCTAAACATGTTTTGTGCTATATTATATTTAAAAAAAAAAAAGAAGATTTTTTTTTATCTGAATAAGTATAAAAAATCTTAATGTGACTATTTATCATATATTTACTAATACTATTTTCACTCTTACTTAATTTTTACTTTTCTAGTGCAGATTGTAGAATTAAGTTTGCAGAGTAAAAATCTTGTATTGCTATACAGCGCTAACATTATCACCTGTGCAGCAACTACATCAACTTATAAATCCACAAAAGCTCAAAATCTCTTTTAATTAAAGTGCTTTCTATTTTTTTACATAAAAAATTCTCCCTTAATACTTTGATTGATGACCACAAAAGAAATAACATATTTTTATGACTGTTGACCCAAAGTAACTCTAGTATAACCTCTATGGTGATAAAAATGTAAGAAATAACACATCTTTTTCTAACTGTTGTTGAGCCAGAGTAACCTCTATGGTAATAAAAACAAAAAACAAAAAAAAGTTTCGTGTGAATTGCTGAATTAAAATAAATAAATAAACAGGTAAAAGTTTTATATTTATTTTTTTCTACTATCTTCCTCTTTTTTTTTTTTTTTTTTTTTTAATTAAAAGAACCATTTTATTCTCTAGCATGTGAACAAGTTATTGTGCGTAGCTTCCCCGTTGCAACATTAACAAAGGAGAAAAGAGTGAATGTTCAATACATCACCCACGTAGATCAGTTTTTACAGGAAGGATTACAGTTAAGATCCAATACGTTTGAAGTATGTATTCTGTTTATTACCTTATTATTCATTCTATTAAGGGACACTTCATTTATCATTGTCGGCAGCTAAACTCAATGGGAAAATTTGTTATGCAAAATACTCATTAATTTTTTTTTTTTTTTTTTAATTCCATTTTCACAGTTAGAAAATTGAAAACTGTTAAATAGATTCTCCTTTTCCAAAAATCAATTTTAACCTTTTTATATTTCATTTTGAAGCTCTAATGTGCAAAAAATGAATTAAGTGAATTTTTTCTATTTTTATAGCTCTTAAGACGAAATATTAAAAATTAAAAAAAATCAGCTTTATGGAAAACGAAAATCAGTTTAACAATTATGAATTTTCTAAATGTAAAAATGGAATAAAAATAAAATAAAATAAAATAAATACATTTGGTAATGAATAATTTGTATAATAAATTTCTCCACAGAATAACATGGGCTCTTGCGTGAAGCATCCCCTTTACATTTAACAGATGATTTGTTTTTTCCTTGTCTTAATGAATTTTAGGCCATTTTTTAAGAGAATTAAATAAATGTGCATATACATGTTTTTTAAAGCTATACACCAGTGGCATAGCGTGACATTTGAATCTGGGCATGCTCTGAAGTCAAGTATGGAAAGAACACTACTCATCAAGGCGATATCATTTCATCAAATTTAAGCTCGGATTTTTCCATTTTCTTGGTTGGTTGATTGTAGGATTCAAGTCCGATTGACTGTACTTGGATCCCAGGACTATGGGTGGAATGCCGTCCGTGGGAGTCTTTGTAAGAGGTTCTAGCCAGTTTTACGCGAGTTTCATAGAAAACCACGGAAATCCCTGAACGGCTCGGTTGATGAGTGCGACCTCGGATCGAACCCGACACTTCCCATCTACCAACTTTGAGTGCAAACCCGCTCAGTCGCTGGTGGGCTTCAATTTCTCGGAATCTTATATAAAATTTTACATACAAATTTTGTCGCTTTAACTTTAAATCATACATCTAAAGGACTCTTGTATTAACTTATTGATTGCTGCTTCACTAATAGCTGTATTTAAATGAATTTTCAAAAAAAATTTAATCACAATTTTTTATATTGCTTTAGAAATACAAAATTAAAAGAAAAGAAAGACAAAAGGAATAGGGGGAACCGGAAAGAAAAAATCCATTATAATCGCTGAAAACTTGGCTTTAGGCTCTCGCTGCGTTCTGCTGTGTCTTCCACAACCACACAATGTCGGACTGAAGACCCCACTACTATTAGCACGCCTTAAGGGAGCTCTTGAATGTAGGTGCTTATCTGACCTCTGATAGTTCTTATACAAGAAGTTAATTGTTACAATTTTTAATAAAGTTAAATATTTTATAAGTTTAATTCTTTCTATCATATTACCATTTGGTTTCGAGAAAAGCAATTCATTAAAAATAATAAACGTTTCTCTTCAAAAGGAGGTATTATGCCTTTACATAAACAATTATTTTTGAAAAGCTGTTTTTTTTTTTTTTTTTTTTTTTTTTTTTTTAAGAAAGAAAGAAAAAAGTTTCGCTCAGGAAAAGATATAACCAAATTAAGAAAGTGTTTCTTGTTCAAAACTAACGTTAAAAAAAAAAAAAGAAGAAGAAGAAGAAGAAGCAGTATTAAAATTTTATTATATAAAAACTATTTAATGGCATGGCTTAATGTGAAAGAATGAAAAATAAATAGAATAGCGATCTTTACTAAGGAATGCAGGATGAAAAGAAAAACACACAAATTAGATAAAATTTAATAAAATAAAGCAGAAAAATTAACGGAACATTCCAAAATAAATAAATAAATAAACAAATAAAATAATTAATTTAAGAAACTCAGATTCGAAAATTAAGAAAAGAAAAAATGCAAATAAAGAAAAGGTTAAAAAAAAAAAAAAATCTAAAACACCTGCAAGATCAAAGCTACGCATCTGCCAATTTTTTATAGACCTGCGATCAGTGACCATCAAAGCGCATACAGACACACATAAAAAAGACATTAGGAAAAAAAATTCTTTTTCTGGCACATAAAACAATTTTTGGAAATTTATCAAAATTTTATTTTGCAATTTAATCATAATTTTCAAATCAACATTTTTTTTTTTTTTTTTTTTAAGTTTTTTTATTGCATCATTGTAAAATGAAGTATAAGTTTTAATTTATCAATCAGTTGAAGAATCCAACTCTCTATGCGAACATCTCTACCGAAGGTAACGAAATCCCTAACGCTGTAAAAATACCTAAAACTCCAGGATATGCTCTCCAAGGATTGCATGCCTTGAACCGTTTACACAGCGGAACTCCCCTTGTACTTAGTACGAGAGAAAATTAGAGGGACGTTAAATATTCCCTCAAATAGCAAAAAATCCCTATATCAGGGCATGCTTTACAAAGGCAGCATGACCTAAGCAATAACCGGTCAGCAGGAGAAGAGGGTGACGGTATCTCTGGGATGATATTGGTCAGCAGATGACGCCTAAACAAAGCCGGAGGGTACTAACGACAATAGTAAGAAAGAAAAAAAAGCACTCGGATTTATCCAGGAATAATTTAACAAAAGAAATTTCCTTTCACTATAATTTTTCAAAACTGAATGACGGATAATGTATAAATTTAAGCGAGTGTTTAACAAAATTAGTTGAAATAATTTATTTTTAAATAAATTCTGTTTAAAGTTTAGATAGTTTTTCGTGGGTATGCGGCGCATGCCTAGCATACCCAGAGAATACGCCACTGCTATACACAGCTTAGAATGTGTAAAAAAAAAAAAAAAAAAAAAAAAAAATCCCTAAAAAAAATTTAGTGTGTGTGTGGGGAGGGGGGGGGGGATCTAACGCCAGTCATACAATGCACAGAAAATAGATGAAAATAAAGGAAACCTAACAGCAGGACAAGTTTGTTCTTGACAGAAGCAAATACAAGTTAAACGGAACTACATAATACTAAAAAACTATCTGCCGACAGCAATCCTAATTGACCTCAGTGATTGGGCAGCAAAAAAGCAACCAACAGCAAATGATTACAAGAAAACAAAAGAAATTATAAAGTCACACTTAACATTTACATTGGAGGGTAGGTTAGAAAAAACTTGAAATCCAAAACTATATATAATTGCTTACCCAAGAAAACTACTAATAGTGTAATCTTTTTCTAAAATATCTCCACTTTGAAATATGTTATGAATTTGTAAAAAAAATTGCATTTATTTTTGTATAATTTCATTCAAATAGGCTTAGTCAGGTGATAAAATGTTAATTTTCTGCATTTCTAGTTTGTTTTCACGTTAAAACAGCTTAAAAACCCATTATAAACACGTTGAAAAGCCTCATTCAGGCCGGTAATGGATTTGGGACTTTTCACTCCTTGGCCATTTTTTTGGCAACCTTGGCAAGAGAATCCTTATTATCGATATACCAAATATGGAACCTGTAATGTCATTCATTGTCAAGATACTGGAATTTCCAGATTTTTCTACGCAGGTATTTAAAGAGTTGCATCGCACCAAGTGAGTCAGTCTCAGTTGAATTTCGTCAAATGCTTTCATTACTACTGAAAGAGCTCTTTGGATTACAGCCTTGCTGTGATACAGTTTGTACTGTGAATTGAATTTGCTGTTGACAGCTGCTATCTAAGCTGTGTTTACTGGTGAAAGTGAAGTTTATACTTGGTTTGTAGACCTGTATTCTTCTAGAATTTTCTATAAATAAAGTCTTTCCAGTCTCTGCAAGATTCGCTTTTCATTCTCGGACAACTCACGAACCTCCAAGTATGCAACAAATAAATATTTTATGATACTTGCCACCCCAAATGGCTGAGAATTGGGCGAACACATTCCTCATGTATGTTGCACTGCTTACATTGTACATTTTTTGTTCTTGACCTTGGAGTTATCGCTTGAACTTGCTGTATCTCATCTATTATGACTTTGGTAGTGGGTGAGCAGGACACCATTGCTGTTTATAATGAGGGGGGAAAAAAAGAAATATGTAGAAAATAGTATTTTTTTAAAATGCACAATTACAAGTTGGAGATAAAAGTTATTAATTTATATAATGAATATTTCTTACAAATATGCTATAATTCACTGTTGTAAAACAGAACTTTGCATGGCCTGTCTTTGAAAGTATTTCTGAAAAACTTAAAATTAAATGCTAAAATAGTTACATATTTATATCATCTATTGTTAATAGAGAGGGGAAAAAGAAAAAATTATATTGCACATAATTTATGTGTTTGTATCAATTTTTCATATTTCAAAGAATAAAACAAATTTATGTCAATTCTTGAATTAGATATTTTAAAGCATTAAATATTGCAAAAGTATTGCTTTTTAAATGTGATAATATATATATATATATATATGGCACTGTACAATTCTTCTTTTTTCTTAAGTACAATATTCAAATAAGAACAAAAACATTTTATTTACTATACAGATCTACATTCTACTGTGTATCTTAATTTTATTTTTAAAAATAAATATATTATCATGATGATTCATTTTCCATAAATGATAGTTCATAAGATTGTAGTTATTGAATATGTTTTATGGCAATATTTCTTAAGCTTATAACTTTTGCATGGTTAATTGGTTCTAAAATATTTTGTTCATGACATTAAATTGTTTAACATTTGATATCATATGAGTGTGTAAATATATATTTGCTTATATGTTTATATTTTCATATACTTTAGCTCATCAAAATTGCCTTTGACGAAGAAGTTACATCAGAGAGCATTGAAACATTCAGAAAATCTATCAGTAGAGCTCGAGCCCCTTCTACTATTTTTGATGTTTTTGCTTTTAGTGGTCATGTTGTTCCACAAACTCCATTACATAAGCAAAAAGAAAAGAATGCTACTTTAAGGTATGATATTTATATTTGTGAGTTTGTGTATGGTAAATTACAGTATAACCTTGTCCTGCAATTTGCAGTTTCTTTTTTATATTCTTTCATTTTTCCTATGTTTGGAATAAATTTCAATCCTTGCTCTTACATAAACAAAAATTTGAATTTCTTGCCATTTAGACTTATATACAGAGAATGTTAAGAAAATATATTTTATGATTTAATTCTTAAAATAGTATTGTAAAACAATAAAATTTGGAAGGCAGATTCAATCACGACAAATATTTTTTATTGTCTACTTGGGAACAAATAAACAATGTATCAACATTGCGCTAGGAAGCTGATCTCCTAATCTGTACTCAAAGTGATTGTGTGAAAGCAAGTGTTTAATAGTGAATCATATCCATGTGCTAATTTCTCATTGATATGTAATGAGATATGTATTTCCTTATTGATTATTACTTTGTAAATTATAGAAAGTAAAAAAAAAAACTAATCGTCCAAAATAAAAAAGCAAAACAAAGAACAATTTTGAACTTTTTCGTGAAGAAAAAAAAAAAAAAAAATACACAAAAAAATGGTGTTTGTGTAAATATATGTTACAGTATATTGTTTAATGTAATAGATTCCCCAAACATACACACTGACCAAGTGCCAAAAAAGAATTATTTGGACTTGGGCGTCATTAAAACATGTAAATCAGGTGAAAAGTTGGTATTAAAATTTTTGATCGAAAACAATGCTTCCATCATCTACGATAGTTAAGATTTGGAAGTTTGTTCATTATAATGAATTCTATTCCACCTACAGTGAGTAAGTTTTGAACCCCCTGAACCCCTTCCTTACCTGCTTCCTTGCTCCTTCACAAAATTCAAATTCTTTATAAAGAAGGGAAAAAAAAATGATCCTTTAATTTTTGTTCCTGTTCTCAATATTATTTCTAGTAAGTGCCTATACTAGGTTCAGTAAAACACTGATATTAAATGTTATATAAAGTGACTTATAAAACCCCACACACACACAAAAGAAAAAAAAAATGGGCTTAAAAATTTAAATCTGGATTCCCTGCTTAATGTCTAAAATATAGAAATTCTTGAAAAATAATACAAGAATTAAGTTACTAAAAAAATTATTAATTTTATTGAAATGTCAAGAGAAAGAAATTTATTCTGCTTTATTGTATTTGAAATATAGATTTTCATATTATTACTTTAAATTTTATTAGAGTAGTTTTTAATTTGATATTTATTTTGCTCTTCTAAGAAACCTCATTTTTTATTCTTATAGGGTCATTGCTAAGAAAACTCTTCTGAAAACTGCTATGAAAGCTGGCTTTAAACCAAAACCTTCTTCTCGAAAACAGAAATATGTCATACAAGGTGGTCCCCATGATTCCAGAACGTTACCTAGTCCTGGTAGGACGCCATCTGTGGGATTTGATAGTGAATCCGAAAGGCCATCCTCTCTATATGAAGATGATTTATCAAGTAATTTGCTTTTTGATCTTCTTTTTTGTGATTGGTTTAGAAGTTAACTCATCTCATTGAATTTCTAATGTAGAAATTGAACTAATTTTTATTAAGCTTGATAATTTACAGCAGCCATGTAAATGTAGGGCCACAGTAGCCTAATTGGTAAGAGCAGCGGGGTCATAATTAAAAGATTGCAGATTCGTTCCTTGAACCGGCTGTAGACCATTGTGTGTGCTAACAGTGACTGGTGCATGTTAAATCTGTTGTGGTTGCAATGTTCTCAAAGTTCCCATCAAAATTATATCTGTGGGGGTACTGGATCATGGGATTACTCGGCCTTGATCTAGATCAAAATTCAAGTTCTTGTTATTTGCTGATGATGCCTTCTTTCACCAGCTTCTTGAGCTAAATCTCTCTTCCACCATTTATGGTGCATTTCTAAAATGGAAGGTACTCCCCTGCTGCCTTAAATCTGGGTAGTTTGTTTCACTATCGAGGCTTGGAGTTTCTGAGTGGCATAAATAACAATAACAGCCATATGGATGGTGTGATATTGAAAAATCACACCCAGATCCATTATTGATTGACCGTGACAAACTGCTTAAAAATGCTGAAGGAAAAGTACAATGCAGGCAAAGCAAAAGAAAAATTCACTTGAAAAGGTCCTTTATTAATAGCATGAAGATAAATGTCATTTTAATAACTCAGCTACATCTTGTTAATTATTGAGAAAAAGAACAAAATTCCATAAAGTAAATAAGTAAATGGTACGGGGGGGGGGGGGGGGAGAGGAGGAGGTCGTCAAAATTACTCCTTTTTCAAGCGAAGACTATAGGAGCTCTGCCAGTCTCAGAGTAAAAAAGTGCTAACTGAAAAAGTTGGCATCGTTAAAATTCAGCCAAAAGAAGGCCAAGCTATTTCTTTGTCTTTACTATATTTTAATACAAAATTTTTGAATATAAATTGTTGTTACTAAACTCATACCAACTTGGCATTAAAAAAAATACGCCAGGTGTCAATCAAAGCAACAGACTAAAAACGGTTTGCGCCAGGTGTCAATCAAAGCAACAGACTAAAAACGGTTTGCAGATGCGTGCCAGTTAGAGGAGACACATCCATTAAAAATCTATTTTTAAAACAATAATGATCTGCTCGAAAAGTAATAATAGCTATTAATGTAAACACAAGCATTATAAATATTAACTGAAATGACTATTTTTGTTTTATTACAACATACATATGCTAGAAATAAGCTGGTAATGAATTTTGAAATACATTCTCAAAATAAATAATTATAACTAAAATGATTTAATTCTTTCAGAGAAGAAGTATAAACAAAATTACTTTTCAAAAACCCCGATATAAAAATTGCTTTATTTTATTCAGAGAACAATGTGCTTGTAACTATTGAAAGACAAAGAAACGCTATTTAATGAAACATTTTTGATTTGAAAAGAAAACAGGAAATTCTATTTAATTAATTACTTGCATTATATAAATTTAAAAAGATTTTTTTTTATTAATCTATATTAATCTCTTTTTTTGGTTATTTATAAAATTGGAATAAATAAATTAACTTTTAAAATTTGAATAAATAAATTAACTTTTAAAGGACATATGTGTGAACACATGGGGAGAAATTAAATATGAATTCTCCATTTTAATACAATGAATTTTTTAAACAAAATAAAATATTCCTTTTATTTTACATGTTTTCAATAGCAATATAAAAATATAAATATGATATATGGAGAAACCTCTCTTAATAATCCATCTGTTTTGAAATACCACCTTCCTTTAGGGCCAGTTTTTAACAGTCCAAATTTTTCTCTATTGGATTTTATACTAATTTATCTTCGTTAAAGGCCCATGTACAATTGTGTACCTCTCTTTAATAATCACTTTTGGCAAAGGTAGATAATTTTATTTTTTCCTTGACTTGAACAGAACTGACGACCTTATAATTGCAGATAATCTCCATGTATATAATGATAATATGCATGTAGAGAAAAAACATAAGTTTTAAGACTTCATATTTTTGCTTGGAAAAGAGAATTTTGTGTCATATCCTGATTTAGCTAATAAATTTAAAAGTAATGGCTTCTTAATGAGTAATGTTGACTTCATAATGTTATATTAATCTTAGCTAAAAGAAAAAAAGTATTTTTTGCTAAGAAACTTTAGTAGAAATTAGTACATTAGCCTTTTACCCCCCTCAGAAATTATGCTAACCTGAACAGATTGTTCTGGTATATGAAATAATTCTTAGAAAATAAAATTATTGTTGAAAAGTTTTCAAAATTTAAACTAATATCATTATTTATATACTTTTTAATAGGCTATATAGACAAATAGTCTAAATTTTAATAATTAAAACCATTTAATTTATAGAATTTTCTGCCTACATTAAGATTTTCTGGACAATTCTGAAGAGCCGATTATCTATGGCGAGGTGTGTGGCCCTCTTAGGAAAGTTTCATTGTATTTGCACATTATGTGAAATTTTAAAATTAATGTAATTTAAATACCATATTAAATTTCAAAGTTTTGGTTCATTTAAATACATTTTTACAGTAGGGGGGGGGGGGAAATTATTAGAAATTTATCATTA
Source organism: Salticus scenicus (assembly GCA_963930645.1). Taxonomy (NCBI): domain Eukaryota; kingdom Metazoa; phylum Arthropoda; class Arachnida; order Araneae; family Salticidae; genus Salticus; species Salticus scenicus. The sequence goes on along the minus strand of OZ005650.1, from coordinate 90,450,553 downwards.
TTAAATTATTGTTTAAAAAACTAAAACTTCTTCAGGTACTTCACACAGCAACTTTTTACTTTCCGAATGCTAGAGTGAGGAAAGTATTGCAATCATGTCAAAAATCCAAGCTTGAGATTTTGGTGTTTCTACATGTGTTGAGGTCTCTTGAATTCATATTTACTATTTTTTGAAATTATGTCAAAAAAATTTTTTTTTTCATGGATTTACTTAATTTATAATTTTTAATTACAGTGATTGATGAAACTGACCTTGCTGTTTCAACTCCACACATCCCCTCTTATGCTCAGCACATGGATTCTAAGACTTTGGAGAAGCTCTCTGAAAGGAGTTATTGTAAAGATTTTCAGAGATTAGGTTTAGGGGTTTTAAATGGTACCAATAAGAATAAATCTGAAGGATTTAGAATATCTTCTATAAATAGCACCTATTCAATTTGTCGAAGGTAAGTTTAAAAGTCTAGCAAAAATAATTTTGATTTTAAACTGTACTACTAAATAATCAAGGATGAGATTTTTCAGCATTTTATTTGAATTAAGCTTTTTGTAGATTTAACTTTTCAGCTTTATTTATTTTTTTCATTCTTTCTGATGTGCATACTATTATATAATCAGCTATACTACTAAATAAAAGAATAAGATTTTACAGCAATTATTTGAATTAAACTTTTTGTAGATTTAACTTTTCAGCTTTTTTTTTTTTTTTTTTTTTTCTTTTTGTCTTTCTGGTGTATATTTATTACATCAGCTAATCAAATAAAACTTTTAATTACTCATGCTACTGACTGGATACTAAAGCATAATCATTTATACACAACTATATATACATTAATTAAAAAAAATATACCCTCTTATGTAGAAACGCAGTAGCATTCCACTTTGCCAAACTAAAACAAACAGTAAGGCAGCATGTCATTCAAATTCTCCTATTCTTCCTTCCCATGTTATCCAATGGGGTTTTTCTTTCTTTGTTTTATAAGGATATCTTATTCAAAAATGAAATTTTTCAAATTCTGTTTATGAATACATCACTCTTCGGACATTTTACTTTTTAGCTTAGTGGGCAATTATTATTATTTTTCTTATTTTAAATAAATTTAAATATTACTTTTAGAAATTGAAAATTACAGTCTTAAAAAAAAAAAAAGCAAAAATCTTTATTCTTGAATGAGATATCCTTATAACAGAGTTGCCACGCTACCTGGAAAACCTGGAATAGTCAGGGAATTCGAAAATTGACTATAAAGGTCAGGGAATTCCAATATTTTAACCAGAATCTGGAAAAGTCAGGAAATTTTATAAGATGATTGCCAAAAAATAAACAATATGTCCGTCAACGTAGGGTCACCCCCCCCCCCTCCCTCCCACCTTCCACAATTTGTTTTAAACAACTCCACCCTACTTTTCCGATCATGAAAGAAATTTCTTATCTCACTTTTAAGTGAGAGATGCTTTTACTAAATGCAACTTTTGTGTTTTCAAGCAATACCATAATTAATTTGCCCTAAATACAACCAATGTTTAATATATGGTTAGACTGGAATTTTCTTAGAATATTTCTGGAAAACCTGGAAAAGTCAGGGAATTTCATTCTCCTGTTTGAGTGACAACCCTATCTATATTAATAAAATCAGACTTTTGTCTGTAAATTTGTCAGAATCGAAAAATTTTGCGATATCTTCACGTTTCACACCCCATGAAAGCGGAAAATGACTTCAGAAAATGTTGCCTGTGTGTGTGTGTGTGTGTCTGTGTGTGTGTCATCGTGTCCGTGTCGCTTTTTTTGTCCGGGCATCACTTGAAAACGGCTGGGCGGAATTCAACGGCGCTTGGCAGGAATTTAGGTCTTCACCCAACTTAAAATTATATGTATCAACTTTTCAGAAATTCCCCCCCCGTTCCCCCCTGGGGGGTAAAAAACTAAAATACGTTTGTCCGGGCATCACTCGAGAACGGCTGGACGGAATTCAACGGCACTTGGCAGAAACTTAGGTCTTCACCCAACTTAAAATTATATCTATAGAAATTTTCAAAATTATGAATAGTGTTTAAATTATGGGTAAAAAACGCCTGCGCATGCGCCATAAATATTTTTTCTCTAAAATGCTTTGAATGGAAAAATAAAATATAAAAATAAATTTTTAAGTTAAAGACTTTTGTATTCGCGGGATTCGAACTACAAATTATGAAAAGATTGAAATGAAGTGTTGCCATCTAAGTTTCCTACTTTAGTTAATTTTAAAAAATCTAATTGTCGTATCGAAAAACTGTTTACACCCCAGGATTCAGAAAAATCGCCCCTTTCATTTGGTACTGAATTTGTAACGATAGGTCTGATACTTCTAATTTATTTTTCCCTTTTTACGTTTTTTCGTTGCCACTTAAATTTCATACTTTAGTTATTTTTAAAAAAACTAATTGTCGCATCGAAAAACTGTTTACACCCCTGGATTCAGAAAAATCGTCCCTTTCATTTGGTATCAAATTTATAAATATAGGTCTGATATTTCTAATTTATTTTACCCTTTTACCGTTTTTAACCCAGATTCGGTAAAACGTTTTATATTTATATATATAGGAATTTATATATTTTTTTATTTTCCAGAAATAAAATGAAATATTTTTAATTTCACGTGAGTAAAAATAAAAATTAGAGAGAAAAATCAAAAGTTGGTAATTTTTTTTTTTTTTTTCAAATGAGGAATTTGCACGTGGATAAATATTTTCATAGAGATATTTGGCATTAGTTTAATATTTTTATTTAATAGAGCATTTCCTCGTGACGTCATGTGGTTGGCAAAAAAGCGCGCTCGACTTTCCCGCGCCCCGCCCACCATTGATTTTCCGTTGGTAGTAATCAAGTAATCGCCATGGCTATGCTTTTCCCAAGCCTTTTTGCCAACCACTCATAAAAGTTGAGATGTTTGTTTACAAACAAGGAACTGCCCTATTAAGCAGTACTTTTCTTTCCTGCAGTAAAACAAAATTTTTTGTTGTTATTATGTACCTTATGAGGGTTTTTTTATGTTCTCCCCTTAATTGTAAATGATTATAATTTGGATTTTATTAAGATTTTTTATTTTTATTTTGTAAATATCAGAAAAGATTTTATATTTTATTTTATTATTTTATTTTATTTTATTTATTTATTTATTTTGTGTATGGAACAGCTTTAGTATTGGATCCCTTTGGCAAAATTTGAAATTCGGAACAGACGTAGCTCGGATGTTTCTCGCCAAGATCTTTAATTGCACAATTGAGATAGCCAATTCAGTTCATCGCAAAAATGGCTTAAAATATTTAAATTCTCCAAAGGGGTCCCATACTAAAGCTGTGCTTTTTTTATTTATTTATTTGTAATATTTTCTATTAAAGACTTCTGTGATCACGAAATTTGGTGCGTAAATTGTTTGTTTGCATCCGGCACTTATTGTAACTGGATTTCACGAAATTTGAAATCCCCCCCCCCCCTTCTCGGAGTCGGAAGGCAATAAACGGTATAACTTCAGTATAACCCAACAGCTGAATTTGGCGATTTTTCTTTGGCGCCGTTTTGAAAGATAACAATGTCGTTCTGGACTGTTTGCGATATAATATGGCAGCCTAATATGTTGTTTATTTTGGATTTATGATTTTATGATTTTATGTTTTATGATTTAGATTATGGTTTTATGTTTTATGATTTAGATTATGATTTTATCATTTATCATATATGATTTATGATTTTTAGATTTATGATTTAGCCATAATCGCCAACAAAAAAATCGCCAAATACCATTGTGGGGTTATACTGAAGTTGCTCCCAATAAACATGTGTAAAAACATGTTTTTCCGTTTGAATTCGCTTTGAATTATCTTAGAATGGCGAATTTTGGTGTGCGGATATTGATTAAGTGTACGCATTATGTACATTAGTGGGATTTTGAAAAACTTCGAACTCACCCGCTGAGGAAGGGGAAGTAAGAAGTGGGTAAGTTGTGCTGAAGGCAGTGGGGACCCAGACTGGATATTGATTAAGTGTACGCATTATGTACATTAGTGTGATTTTGCAAAACTTCGAACTCACCCGCTGAGGAAGGGGAAGTAAGGAGTGGGTAAGTTGTGCCGAAGACAGTGGAGACCCAGATTCCTCACTTTGCGAATGAGAAAACCTCTACCAATCACAGCGAGAACTTAGGTTATCAATAAAGATATGGGATTTTGACAACTCATTTAAGTTTAATGTCCAGCGAAGCGGGCAAAGCCTGCTAGTATATATATAAATCTAATGATAATACTTGCTCACGTAGTAATTTGCTTAGGGGTATGTGTCTTGGATCCCAGTGCTCCCAACTCCAGTTGAAATTTGTTTTTGAATTTTATTCTATTTGATACCACCTGATTGAGTTTAGTTTTTGCATTACAACAGGGTGTCAATGATTAAACTTGCCATTTTGGAACGCTCTGTACCAAAAACTATGCTGCAGAAATTTATGAAAATGGGAAATAGCATAATTAGATGATGGAACTTTTATCTAGCGTAAAAATATTTTGATTACGGCGATCTGCACTAGCTGATGGATTTTTACTTTATTTTCTATTCATTAGAAGAATACATATTAAATTCGCAATAATTTTTGATTTCCAATTTTCAATAGATTTAGAGATTTTGAGAGGATTTTTAGAAAATGTATGTCTCTCCATCTATCTGTATATGTAACAGAAACATTGTGGAAGCCCTATCTCAAGAATTAATGCACAGAATTTCCTATAAATTTATATGCAGTTGCACTTTGATGTAAATTAGTACCTATCAACTTTGGGTTCAAACTTCTTAACAAGAGGCGTTTCCATCTAGTTTTTTTTTTTTTAAATATTATTTTAAATATGACACTGTAGAGCAAAATTACGTACAATGTGCACAGTGAAACTTTTTTTTAACGAATCGTTGTGAAATTAAAAAGATTTATTTATAACAGCAAGAGTCAAGTAGGAAAAGTTTTTGTTTATGTAGGAGTATAGCTGACCTAAGTTGTAAAATTTCATTTCATTTAAGTACTTTTCAAAAGAATTATTCAGTAACTTACAAATGTATGGTTTAATCATCGAACTGTCATATTTTAAAACAAATTTATCTTTTCTTTTAATTTTTAGCAACAACAACAACAACAACAGCAATAATAATAAAAAGCTTTTTGATAGATGTCGATTGCTGGGCGCAAAGTTGACTTTACTTCTACAGTCAGTGTTAAACTTTTATGAGAGGAAAATATTCTGCCTTCATCATAGAAAATAATTTTTATAATCAAAATATACACTGTCCCAAGTTCTTGTGACAGGAAACACCGCTCAACATCGCTACAAGAGCGATGAGCGGGGGCTGCTCCCTGTTCAATCAAAATCCATGGAGTAGATCCCATAGAAGCGCTCGACACCGCTCTACGAGTGGTGAGCGGGGACTGTTCCCTGTTAAATTAAAATCCACGAATGATAAGTTTAACATCTTCTTTTGTGCAAATATTAAATTTATTTTCGTTAGTATTATCCATCAAATTTTTAACAATTTTGATCTTTTCTTTGTATACTATTTCCCAGTTGAATAATTTAAAGGCAGTAAACTTATTTCACATTGCTCTATCTAGATGTTCCATTATCCAGCTTTTAAATCCAATTTTTATTAACAACTGCTGCGAAACAATCTATCCTTTCCTAAATTTAAGTGAAAGCCCTTTAGATTTTAGATAGGTATCTTATTATTCTGAAGTGCAGTCTATAATCTGCGTTATACTTAAAAAAAAAAAAAAGAAGAAAAAAAAAAAAAAAAAATCCTTGTGTATTGTGGCCACCACAAAACTTTCTTTTATTTTTTTTCTCTACAAATCTACCCAGTACAAATAATTTATTAAAACTATAAAAAATATATTTAGTGATCAAGGCACACAATTTTCATTCTAGAGAAGTACAACACTATCCGAATAAAGACAATTTGAGATAAAAAAATACATCTTAAAAAATGAGTTCAAGTTTTCTTAAGAATGAAAAAGAAAATTGGCAATTTTACTTTAAATAACCACACATCAATGTTTCAACCATTCATTTTTAACATATTTAAAGAGTTCTCTTGAAATATACCGATATTGAAAATTCCTCCCACCTCCTTGGGAAGGCAATGGTAATGCTCCTACATATACGAATATATATATATGTATATATTCTAGTTATAATATAAAGCAACAAAAATCTCATAAGATTAACATGGAAAGGAAGAAAGTGTGAATCTGATTGAATGTGCCACCTTAAGAAAACACAAATAAAATTTACTATAGTATATATTATATTCACAGAACTTCTTGGACTTTTCAGCTACTTGTATCTGTCTGCACGGCTTCCAAGATCTATGATCTTTTGCACAGCCCCCTTGAGCATACCCTCAAGACATGGTATATCAATTTGAAATCGATCTGAATTAAGAGGTCCAAGTACTGTCACTTTAAAAATGTGAAATTTTTCAGTTAACTTCTTTTTCTTATTCTATTTAACAAGTCTAGAGCTTAGAATTTGATTAAGTTTGTTTTCTAAACTAAATTATAGCACTTAATGACAAATTGGGTTCAGAAAAAAAAAATCTGTAAATACTTGTTTCTTTTTCTTGCTCCTTTATAAATGCCTTATTCAGCTAAGTAATAAATTGCTTATGGATTCAGGTCTTGTAATTTAGGCATTTGAATTTTTCATTATAATACTGTGCAAAATTGAGTCTTATTATTCATCTAATTATTTCCAAATTTTGGTCTGTTTCTTTTTTTTTTTTTTTTTCCCATCTAAATGTTTAGATTTGCCTAATAGAACCACACATTTGCATCCAAGTAATTTAATTTTTAATTTGAATCTAAAATGATTGATTACTCTAATGTTGTATATATTTATACACAATTAATATATGTGTATTGCACATATTTTTATAGTTTACGTATCATTGTACAATTAATTTAAAGTACATGTTTGCCATGTTGATCATCACAGTGTATATTATTATTCAAAAAATCACTGTTACTGTTTTATATTCTTAATGAGCAATCAATCCAATATTTGTATTCTTATCAATCTGTCCATCTTATGTTTTTAAAAAATCATTGAAAAAACAAAACAGGGTGTCAGCAATCAGGGAAATCATGAAAAAAATCAGGAAACTTTAACAATCTGGAAATATCAGGGAACAATCAGAGAATTCAGTAAAAATTCACAATAATCATGGGACTTTCCATTTTTGCCTTGCAAAGATAAAACTTGAGATCTTGAGGATATCACAACATGATTATTAAAAACTATCATGTTGTGTTCAGACTAAAAGATTGCCAAACGGGTAATATCTTAGCCAAGACTGCACAGGATTGGCTGCTTTTTAATTGAATTTCGCCGAGTTAACATTAAAAAAACTCCAGATTTCTTCTACTATTATTAAATATTCTTAATGCAACAACTTGAGGATTAATTTTATGTTCTGATGTTAATAAGTTGTGCGATAAAAAGGATTTTATATTTTGACAATTTCTCCCAAATTTGAACTTTTCATTTGTATTTTATTTTTCGTTTTGTGTATATTAACAAAGTCAACAAAAGAAAAAGAATGATTGAGGTATTTTTACATCTTTGAATTATGAATTTTATTCTTAATCTTCTGATTTGATAATAATTTTTCTAATAAAATGTAACTATATATAATTTTTTTTCTCTTTTTAGTTATCCTGCCCTTTTAGTTGTCCCACAGAATGTGAGTGATGATAGTATAAGAAAGATATGTCGTTGTCATAGACATGGCAGGTTGGTAGTTATTAAAATTTTATTTTCTGAATTAACTTAAAATTTAGAGTTATGAAGTTTTATTATTATTAGACTGAGGTACTTGAATGTACCATCAAGTAATCCATTTGCCCATAAATTTATAATTTTAAGTATTAAGCAGTTTTATTTGATTTTCTTATGATGTCATTGCTTTTGTCTCTTTTTTTTCCCACCTTAAAAACATGCTGTTTTCTGGTCATTTTCATAATTTCTCTATCATCTAATTTAAATAATGCTGTAAGATTTGCTTCAACATAGCAATTCTTTCTTTCTTTCTTAATAATTCTTTAAAGATAATTATTATGGTAATGAAATACATTTTTTTTTTTTTTTTTTTTTTTTTTTTCAAAATGAATTAAAAAAACTTAAAACAGTTCTTTGTTTTAACAGTCTATTCAAAATTTCATTTATACATGGCGGGAAAAAAGAAAAAAAAAAAAAAAAAAAAAAACAGTTGAACAAAATTGATTGTTCAATTATTCAACTGAACAAAATAAATGGTCTGGATTGAGGAACCAAAAATTAATACAAGGAATAGTGGGGGTGAATCACATGATTACTTATTTAAATAATAAATTATATTTAAATAGCAAAATACTTTATAAACATTCCTTTAATAGTATGAGCATATATGTTTGAAATCCCAATTGGTTCATCTTCAGTGCTCGAATGACTTTGCCTGTCTCTGTTTTCCTCATTTGTCGTTTCTTTTTCTCCGATCCTCTTCTCTTCGTTTCACCCTTTCAATAAGTTAGATGTTGCCAATCAGGTGGAATTATATTGTGCTCTCTATCGTTGACGACAACATCTTATTGAAAGGGTGAAACGAAGAGAAGAGGATCAGCGAAGGAGAAACAATGAACGAGGGAAACAGAGACAGGCAAAGTCATTCGAGCACTGAAGATGAACCCATTGGAGTTTGAAATATATATGCTCATACTATTAAAGGAATGTAGGTATTTTGCTATTTAAATGTAAATTAATCCTTTATAATATAAATTACTAATAAATCATATTTTTAAAAAGTTACCACTTCACTGAATATTCACTGAAAATTAACTGGAGTCTAAAAATAATTTGAAAAGATAAATGGTGTGTGTGTCATCATCACCATACAGTCTTGGGGAGTACATATAGATACTCTAAATTTTTCACTGTCTTCCACAGAATTTGAATAGCCATAACACTGACTTGCATGAACGAGAACTACTAAAGTGATACAATTGTATCTAAAAGCAACAATATTATAATATGTTAAATATGTCAAACAATCGAATGTGGAAAAATGCTTTTTTCATATTCGATACTGCTTGCTTTTAGAATTATACATACAATGTACAAGAAAAATACGCTTAACCTAGGGATGCACAACCTTTTTGGCTAGAGGGCCACTCTCGCTGTTCAGTAGGATACAAAGGGCCACAGAAGAGATAATATAGAAAAATTAAACTGTACAGATATATTTGTCATGTAATATATACATACACACACATATACACATGCATGTATAAGAAGGTGCACTATCATTGCCAAATGCCTGTGTGCAAAACTTCAGTTTGTATTATATGTTGCTTAAAAAAAGAAAAAAAATTATGAAATTTTTTTAATTAGCGAGTTAAGTGAATTTTGAAGCATAATAATCATAAAGTTATTGAATAGTAAGCAAAAGAATGAAACAAATGTATCATATAAAATACAAAATGATAAATAAAATAAACAAATAAAAAGTATGGTTTGCAGAGCGAAAAAAAAAAAAAGTTACATTGGGAGTCACAAAAGCAATAAGCACAAATGTAAAGCCTGATAGAGTGTACCAAAATAACCACTTACCAATAGATTATTCCATGATTTTTCCAATAAAAAATTAAGGAACATACTGTGGGTTACATTATTGAGAAATAGAATGGAAAACTTAGCTCTCAAACAGAAATGTGTATAAAAAGCAACATTTTCATCCTTTTCCCCCTCTCCCCCCCCCCCCCCCCCCCCAAAAAAAAAAAAAAAAAAAAAAAAAAAAAGTTTTTGTAAATGCCAGTTTTGCGAATGCAACAAATAAATACTTTTTCTTTCTCTCTTTTTTTTTTTTTCTCCTGCTAATGATTTATGCGACCTAAAATGTCAGTCCTTTGGCGGGCCGCAAACTGATGCCTATTGGGCCGCATGTGGCTCCCAGGCCGCAGGTTGTGCACCTCTAACTTAATCAGATATTTAACAGTGCAGAAAGTATACAAAATTTAGGTTATTTTAAATTGATGATTACAACCGATTTTTTGCTGGCCTTCAAAAGTAACCATTTTCACATTCAATAGTTTGACATGGTAGCTACTAGAGTTGTAAAATTCTCGAGAATAATCTTTCTGAGAATATTCTCCACTAATCAAGAATATTCCTATTTCCATCAAAGCTATAATAATGAGTGATTTTGAAATGTGTGCTCTGTATAAGTATTAACTATGTGCAAGTTTAAAAATTTGTGAAATTTTACTTTTAATAAAATAAAAGTTAATTTAATTATTTAATTAATTATTTAAAATAAAAGTTTGAGGAAACAAATGGGATTGTTCACAATCCAAAAAGAAATTGCTTGTCTGAAGAAAGAATTAGTAAATTGACATATGTAGCTCACATTAAATTATTAAAAACCATTAAAAATAGAATCAGTTAATTTCATATAGAATGGAATAGAAGGCTGATTCCATTCTATATGAAATTTATTTCCAGGTTGATGAATTAAATTTCTGAATTATAGAATCAGTTAAGTTTAAACAAAGTAATGTTGGTGATAAAGAACTGAATGAATTGTCTGTAATTGAAGAACATAGCTTAACTGATCTTTCATTGGAAAAATAAACTGACTGTTACAAGGTTGTCCGATTTGCTGCCCGTGTAACTACTGACATATCCATCCCATATCCAGGAAAACACTTTTATTAACCTTACATGTTGGATTTTACTTGCTCCCGCCTATAGTTACTTTGCAACTGATTGCTCTATTTTAATTATGTTTTAAATATATTTCAAAATTGAATAAACTGTTTTGTGCATTTCAGTTAATTATTCAGGTTTATTCCCCTACCAAGGCCGTAGCCAGGATTTTTTTTCGGGAGGGGCCCATCACATTTCTAATACAAGGTCATCGAATATGATATAATAATACGCATACCCAATGAAATAAACATACACACACGCAAACAAGGGCCTGATTAACACAGGGGCACATGATGCCCCGGGCCCTGAGTAGCAAAGAGCCCTAAAACTGGCCCTGAAAATGCGCTTTTGCCTCTAAAAATGACAAAAATGGTATCATAAAATGCAAAATTTTTTTATTTTAGTTTCATATACAGGTATATATATGTACTTTTGCTGATTCCTGCACAGTACGAATGGTAGGGGTAGAGCCCACAAAAGTGTGTTTACCCCGGGCCTCACATGAAGTTAATCAGACCCTACACAAAAAGACCCTGATAAACTTCATGCGAGATCCAGGGCACACATAGTTTCGTGAGCCCGCCTCCTCCTCGCACTGTGCACCAATAAACCAAGGTACATATATACCAGATTATGGGAGTAATATATCAGAATTTGCACTATATGATACCATTTTTAGGGCATAAAAAACTAAATGGCATTTTCAGGGTGAGTTATATGGCCCCCGCTATTCAGGTCATATGTCTTACATGCCCCTGCTTTAATCAGGCCTTGCACACAAATCTTTCGTCTATATTTTCCTATACAAATTCACTCAATTTATTAAAACTTTTATTTATTAAAATTAATTTCCATGATGAATGCCGATGATTTGTTTCTAATAGAAATGTAACATTTAATGTCCAAAGAAAGTCAGTTTTATGTTCACTAACAATATCTTTAAAAATGTTTTTTGCCCTTTTAAAAAAAAAAAAATGAGGAAAAAAAAAGGAAAACTTAGATTCAAATTATCATACATTAATAGTTCAACTGTTAGTCTTAAAAATACTGACGAGTTCTTTTAAAAGATACCCATATCGAATAACTGTCCCCCTCCGGGGGGGAGGACTTCACCCCCAGGGAGAAGCGTTGCTCCTATGTGTTCAAAATTTTTTGCCTACTTGATTATTACTATGATAAATAATTCTTATTGTGTGCATTTATAAGAAATTTTGTACTATACCGGCAAGTTAAAAACTGAGAAAAATTCAGACGGCCACGCCACCTGTTGGACGATTTTCACCAAAAAGTGTTAGGCACTAATTTATGTCACGGTGCAGCTGCATATAAATGTATATGTAATTCTGTGCAGTACAGTAGTTCCTGAGATACAATTGGAACAAAATATTTGTCACACACAGACAGACATTTTCTAAAAATGGTCAAATCGTGTTCTGGATCTCTCAAAACATGTAAATCCATCGAAAACCGGAAATCAAAATTTTTTTTCGAATCCATTACTTTTTTCTATTGAATACAGAAGAAAGTAAAAAGATTGAATTTATGACGTATGATAGTCCATTATAGCTTTGACAAGAAGGTGGATGAAATTAAACGAATAAACATAGTGAGATTAAGGTTGAATGGGTTTTATGGCGCTCTAGAGCTTAAATATGGAGAAGAAAGAACGTAATGGAAAATTTAATTTATTTTTAAATACTTTTTTTTTTTTCCAAGACAGCAATGTTTGCCTGATACATACTACACAAAATCAGTCTTTCAACATTTATTTCGGGGGGGGGGGGTGTGGGGGCTTGGGCCCGTCGCCCCCCCCCCCCCCCCCCCTCTTGGCTATGGCCTTGTCCCCTACATAAACACAAACCTGCAAATTTGTTTAAAGATTCAAAATGGGGGTATCATTTTGAAAAACCTGGATTAAACTCTGTATGTTCTCATACCTAAGTTTCACAAATCTCCAATTAAATTTCGCACTGTCACTATGTCACTATTGGGTTTTGTAAAGCTAGATGGTTGGGAGGGTTTGTGAAAAAAAAAAAAAAAGCAGAAGGCTTATTGCATTTACTTTGTATTACTATGCACTATATGGGGGGCCTGTCACCCCCCCCCTCTTGGCTATGGCCTTGTCCCCTACATACACACAAACCTGCAAATTTGTTTAAAAATTCAAAATGGAGGTATCATTTTGAAAAACCTGGATTAAACTCTGTATGTTCTCATACCTAAGTTTCACAAATCTCCAATTAAATTTCGCACTGTCACTATGTCACTATTGGGTTTTGTAAAGCTAGATGGTTGGGAGGGTTTGTGAAAAAAAAAAAAAAAAGCAGAAGGCTTATTGCATTTACTTTGTATTACTATGCACACTTTCTTTTTCCAATAAAATTTCAGTTTCTTCCTTTTTGAGTTGTCAACTATTCTTAAAATTCTAATCATACTATTAAACACAATGTAATCAATCAGTGAATTTCATTGTTATTCATCTGCTTTGAAATTTTGCTTTTTTAAATCCATATGACTCCTATTCTGGTCGTAACAGGCTGGGTGAGTGTTGCCTGCGTGAAACTAGTTTAACCCCACAGGCAAGTCACAAGTCTTGCCGCCTGCCTCCTTCCTTCCTATCTTAAGTTTCTTAAATTATTTTTTTCATAAATTTTGATAAAGTTTATGGATCTAAGTTAAGATTTGTTGCGTTACTTTATTGATTCGTTTGTTTTGCAGGCTGTTAATTAATAAATCTGGTTTCTTTACATTAGTGTATTTCATCCACTGATTAAAATTTTTTTTATCTTATTCGTCATTGGTGTTTCAGTGATCTTGTATCTATTGCTTGGCTTCTACTATGCTTAATAGATCACTAGCAGGCTACGCCCGCTTCGCTGGCCACTATATTTAAATGAATCTCCAAAAGAATTGGATCATTATTTATTTTTCACATCACATTATAAATAAAAACTAAAATAATTACATTAGAATCGCTCTAGACCTCGCATCGGGTACTCGCTGACTACGGCAGCTCTTTCTCTGCCCGCACTGTATCGGGAGCAGGTTCCCACTGCCTGCAAAAATCTCTTTCCTATGTATTTCAATATGGGTATTTATTGACGATAGGTGGGTCTGCCATTATTTAAGAACTACGATATTAAAGATAACTGTATCTCAGCGTCTACTAAATATTTTAGTTTTTGAACCAAGTACTTCATTACTCATGCTATTTACACTGTATTACAATTTGATTCCGACCCATGTAATAAAATAAAATAAAAAGTAGATTTTCTTTTAGAAGGAATTAAATACATAAAAAACAAATAAATTCCAATCAGTTTAATCCTTTCTACTATATACTACCATTATTTCCTGACAAATACTATAAATTAGAAAAAAAGAAAAAAAAAAAAAAACTTCTAAAGAAATTAAATTAACAAATGAAAAATAATTGTTGTTATACTACAAAAATTATACATAAACATAACTGTTATAAATACGTTTTTAAATTTTAAATTTAATATATTTAATTTTTTCTACTGCATTACCATTTTATTTTCAATAAATATAATAAATTAAAAAGAGAAAAAAGATTCGCCCTCAAATAAATGTATTAAATAAAAAATAAATTGCATAATATAGCCGTTGCTAAGATACGCAGACGATTACAATCGAAGAATAAATTCATGAAAAAGGAAACATAAAAGCCAATGTTTAAAATCGAAAAAACATTAATTTAAAAAATTCAAATTCGAAATTCGAAAAACTCTCGATGAGGTGCACACCTGCAGGGTCCCAGGTACCTATATGCCAAATTTGGAAGCTCTGCGATCAGTAGTGTGTAGTATTGTTCATGTTTAGATTAGATAAATGTATTTATTTTCCTGTTGGAAAAAAAAAAATAATAAACTCGTATTTTTTTTTGGGGGGGGGGGGCAACAATTAAATTATGGATTCAATTTAAATGGCTAATTTTTTTCTATTATTAGCTTATTATTTTCATATTTTTATTAATTAAAAGAAAACTAAACAGAAATTCAAAATTCTGACTTCGATGTGCACAATGATCCTTCGGGGGGCACCTTTGTGTTAAATCTCGTGACTGTCCGAGCTACCGTTTTCGAGAACAGTGAAATATACATACAAATATTGCTCACTTAATAGTATAAGATCATTATTATATATATATATATATATTTCTTTACTCTATGATCTGATTTTAAAAGGGATTAATTAAGAGAGAACTTAAAAAAATAAAAACGTGTATGTTTGTAAAAGAAAGAGAAAAAATATAAAAATTAAATCGTAGAAATAATTGTTAAAATAAAAATTTATTATAGATTTCCTGTCATAACATGGAGGCATCCACGGACCAAATCTTTACTTTTACGAGCTAGTAGTTTTCATGGAAAAGGTGTAATAGGAATGTTAAAGGGCCATCCATCTTCCACAAGTAAGTACTCTATGAAGTTTATCTTAATATAATAACATCTTCTCTCTAATTTCTAGTTTTAAATCATGGAAGTTAATAAAATTCTTTTGTGTCAAAATTATGTAAAATGATATGAATCTAGTTTTTCTTTTTCTTTGAATTTAATTGTGTTTATAAACTTTAATAATAAGGATTTTTTCCTGAATATATAAATACTGATTTCGAATGTTATTTTACATGATGATTAATCTTTATAACTATAATTTTTATTTAAAACACAGTTCTAAGCAGTGTTGCCAATTTAGTGGAATTTCTGCTAAATTTAGTGGATTTTTGACACAATTTACGGGGAAAAATAAAGGTTTAGCAGATTCGATATTACATTGCACTTTTGCTACACTGTGGGCAATTGAATTTTTAGCGGATTTTCATGTGTTCTTTTAGCGGTGAAAGAATTTTGTGTTGGCAACACTGGTTTTAAGTGTGTAAAACTACTTGTAATATGATTATAGTTTGGAGATTTATATATTTATATATATATATATATATATATATATATATATATATAATGCTTTCATTAGGCAGAGCAAAAAATACAATGGCTGTGTGTAGATGCAAATGTATGATTAAATTATGCATTGCGGAGAAATTTTGTTCTAACATATGGTAGAAAGAATAAATTAGAATAATTTTATAGAATTTTATTTTTGTCTGTATTTTAGAAGACTTTTTTTTATGTATGTCAATTTTTCCATAGGTACATCTAGTGAAACATCTGTACATCTTGAACAAGAAAAATTTATGTGTGCAATAGTCAATTCTACTCCATCTTCTACCATGCGGCCAGCGTATTCTGGTGATATGCATGATTCTACATTGAGTATTACTTCATTAGTTATGGGAGTTGGAGGGCTTGATAATTTCCCCACTCTCACGCCAGAAATTGCTAGACGAAGTAATCCATTACAGAAAGCTGTAAATAGCCTTCGATCATCTGGTGGTAAAGGAGGGAGAAGTATGTTTCTTTATTACTTAAATTTCACTTATCTTTTCATTCGTGGCATTCCATATTCATTAGTTTTGTTGTATTTAAATGTTAAAAATAGTACTGAAAACTTTAGTTTAAGTATTAAAATTTTAAATTCTGTCAAAAATTCAAAATCACAAAAATTAATTATTCCTAAATGTAGAAATAATGCTCGTAGTTTATTAATAATTTATCATCCTCCATTGATTAGATATTATGTTAATCTTGAGAAGATATCCATAAATAATTTATTCCTTTTATGAAATTTTTTCCACCTACTTTTTTTTTTTTTTTTTTTTTTTGGGGGGGGGGGGGGGTAGATTTTTAATATAGTCTGTTTTGAAATAAATAGTCTACAATCCTTTTTTGTTTTATTATTCTTTCAAATGTAGAATATTTATGTATTTTTTATATTATTTATTTATTTATTTTGTGTGTGTGGCAGGGGGGGGGCACTTTGTATTATAAATAAGTGGCTACACAGTATATATGTCTAAGTTTGAAATTTTATTTATTTTCATTTGTTAAATTGTACTTTAATTATTTTAGGAGTTAGTACAAATAAAATGGATTTCAAAATGAATAGAGGTAGTTCCAATTTTCCTGAACTTAGATGGGGTAGTTTAAAAGAAAGGAGACAAGGCTCTACAACAAGTCTTGGTTCTGAATTTAGTCTTAGAATTGGCAGGTTATCAGATATTCCTGATGTCGTAGATGCAACTACTCACACTTTGCATAGAGTTGCTTTGTATGTATTTGGAGAAAAAGCTCAAATTAAGGTAATTTAATATAGTCTGAGTAAATTTTTTTTTTGTAAATTTCTTGTATTTATTCCTCAACAGATGTATCTTAGCAGCAGTTTTATTGCTTAAAGTTTTTCCCATTATATTATTTAACTGTTTTATTATTATTATTATTATTATTATTCCCTGTGTATTTAGTAATATATGTACTTAAAAACTGTTGAAGAAATTTATGTTGAATATGCATTTTATGTAAGACATGTTTTTTAAGAAATTTTATTTATATAGATTGTTTTGATGCATAATTTGTATTAAAAATAAAATTGAATATAAACTATTGAAAGTAGAATTTATAGTTCTTTGTAAATCCATATTTGTAAGTATTTTTTTAGTATGTTGCATACTATGCACAAATTATTAAAAATTGTGTAAATATGTAATTGTGTTTGTGCATTGGTCTTGAAAACCAAAATATCTAGAGTGTACAAAGTTGGTTTATCTGTACAAAAATAAAACTGAATTCTTGAAATGGAATTTAAATTTTTTGAATTTTTATTATGTACTAATAAACCTAATATGTTAAGTGTTCTCTTTAAATTATGTAAAAACAGTATTATAAATTTAATGTATGTATGAAAATGAGTAATATCTGTGACTGTTATAAAATTATATTTCTTCAGAATTAACTTCATTAACAAAGTAATCTTTATTGTAGCTTTATGGTACATTTTTTTTTATATGTTATTTTTATTTGTTTGGTTGTAGGGAATAAAAGCTGAATCTTTTCCAAATTGTGATTTCATACCAGTTGAGTTTCCTGAAGTGAGGCATGTCAAAGTTAGTTTTAAAAAACTTCTGCGTGCATGTGTCCCCAGTGCTCCTGTTGCTGATCCAGACCAAATGTTTTTAAGAGCGGTTGAAAATTCTGAATGGCTAAATCAAGTAAGACATTATTTTTTTCTTTCCTATTTCAGCAGATATTTTAATCATCTATTAATCATAAATGATGAAAATTTTCCTTTTATTTATTTATGCATTCATTTTAAATTTAAATTACTAGCTTTTTAGAAAACCTTAAAAGGTGTAGGTATGTTTCAATATGCAAAATGTACCAAAATAAATAAGATATTTTAAGACTCTGACAGAGGCAGCAGAGACCTGAAGCATGGTTTTAAGTAGGGCTTATACCAAGTAATCGGTTTAGTTAATTGATCAGTGCTTAGTCCCAGTCAATTTTTTTAAATAAAGTTAATCGGCCCGATTAATTCGATTAAAAAAATTTCAAAATTTGATTCAAATTTTCAAACTACGAATTAAAGTAAAAATTTAAAGTCCTGTTCTGCCTACAAAATATTTGTTTACATATTTTGCTAAAATACATTTTAAAAAACTTCCATCAAATAATGAAAAAGAAAAAAATAAAATTCTCAAAAGAAGTTGTTACACTTTTGTTCTTAGAGAAAAGGGGGAAGACAGTTATTAAACAAAATGTCATTTTATGTCTATGCTGGAAGAATAAGTTTCCCAGAATGAAGAAGCGCTTCTAAAGAACAGAAATGCTCAAGATGAAGAAAGAAAAAAAAAAAAAAAATGACTTATGTCCACTATCCCTTTCATGGTGGAAGATGTCAGAAGGCTTTTGCAATACCTTCGAATGTTTATTGTCCGTTCAGAATTGCTGATAATAGCTATTGAAGTAGAAACAGGAAATAACATACTGTTTTCTAGTCCGAAGTGATGCCATGAAAGTACATGACCTTTGCATTTCTTTGGTTGTAGAAGGGAAAACAGTTTTTGCCCAATTTTTAAGGTGAGTGACATCTGTTCTTGTGCTCGTTGAAAGAGGGCAACTGACGGATACTGATCTTGTCTGAAGATAATCAGTATTGGTGAAAGCAACAGTCAAACAAATATATATATATATATATATATATATATATATATATATATATATATATACAGTAGAACCTTGTTAACGTGAACACGTTTAACATGATTTATTTTTAACATGAACTGTTTCCACAATCCCTGTCAAAATGAAGTTTAGTTTCTGAATTACTGACAGCTTAAACTATTGATAACATGAACATATTTTTTATTCCCCTTGAGATTCACATTAACGATGTTCGACTGTGTATATATATGAGAGTTTTATTTATTGTTCAAATAAAATTATATAATGAAAAATTGATTAAAAGTCTGATTAATGAACTACGATTAACCCAGTTAAAATGTTAGTTGATTCCCATCTCCTAGTTTTAAGTGATTTCAGTGTTTTTTTTTTTAATATAGTG
This sequence comes from Salticus scenicus, assembly GCA_963930645.1. Classification (NCBI taxonomy): domain Eukaryota; kingdom Metazoa; phylum Arthropoda; class Arachnida; order Araneae; family Salticidae; genus Salticus; species Salticus scenicus. The sequence continues at coordinate 90,431,327 of OZ005650.1, read as the reverse complement.
AATCAATAAATAATTGCTGAACTACCAATGTCTGCTATTTAAAAATGGTTGTGTAAAATTGTAAAAATTTATAGTTTAAAAATAAATAAATAAATAAATAAAATAAAGAATAATTTTCTTTTTTTCCCTTCTCTTCAGCTTCAAAACATTCTTCAGTTATCAGGTGCTGTTGTTGATTTGATGGATGTCCAAGGCTCGTCTGTAATGGTTTGTTTAGAAGATGGTTGGGATGTTACTTCTCAGGTATGTATTGTTCATAAAAATTTTCTGTCCATATATAAAATGTTAGTTTTAAGTATAAATAACAATTTATTGTCTTATAGTTATGAAATTATTGACAATATGGGCTTTTTTTCTTGGGATTCCCATTTGAGTTTTATTTTCTCCTCCAGATATTTATTGCATCTTTTGAGCCTGCAGTTCATTTCATGCGTCATAAATATCTTTTTTAATTTTCCATCATATTGAAGGTATGGAGAAAAATGTTTAACCTATATATATATATATATATATATATATATATATATATTAATTATACATTTTGAGCTAATAAAGGATAAAAAAATCGCACAATTCATGTGGTATACATATGTAGATTTGATAGTTTGTGTAGATATTATCTAAAGATTGCATGATTGCAAATAAGTCCAGCCAGTTTTAAAATATCTTTTAAGATATTGAACAGAACCTTATTAAATTTCATCTATTTCTAAAATTTCATGAGTTATTTTTAATATTTTCTTAATATTGCAAAATAGAACAGACTTTCACATAATGTTATGTTGATACAATAATATTCACATAATCATTATGAGGATTCTTTTTTTTTTTTTTTTTTTTTTTTTAAGTAATCGTATTAGTTTTAAAATATCATTTGTGATACTACAATAAACATTTGAACAATCAATTAAATTCATTGCTCTTATCAAGAATATTGTATGTTCTATAGAAGAAATCTATGAGAATAAATGTATGATGGGGAATTAAGCAGTTGTGTAACTTTTATTTTATCTCTCTTTTTTTTTTCTTCTCTAGGTTATCTCTCTTGCTGAGATATGTTTAGACCCTTACTACAGAACATTTGAGGGCTTTAGAGTTTTGATTGAAAAAGAATGGTTTGCTTTTGGTCATAGATTTACCCATCGTAGTAACCATACAGCTGCTACATTGGCCAGTGGTTTTGCTCCAATATTTCTACAATTTTTGGATGCAGTACATCAAGTACGTTTTTATTTTCTTCTATAACTTTTTTCTGCACTGTTTTTAAACATCAAAAGTTCTACTACTTAGTTTTTTGTTTATTGGAAATAAAATATATCTAAAAACTAAGTATCATAATTCTAGTTCATTATTAGAATTTCTTTTACATTTTTTCTCATCCATTATTTCTTATCAGAGTCTTTTAAATATTTCTATACATACAGACAAACTTCTGTTTAAAGAAGCTGCTAAATACAGCAAAAAATTCATTATGTACGAAATTTGTTAAATAAAAGGTTCATCTTTTACTACTATATAAAAACAAATTTTCAATTCATGAACACTAAATATCAAGCAAAGTATTAAATTTATATTTTTATAAGTTATGTATTATTCAGGGCTTGTGCTGTCCTTTTGAAAAGTGGGGTCCCAAGACCCCATCACTATAAAAATTATGGGTCAATTTTTGAAGAATGGGGAACACATTTTATTTTTGGACATGTAAGATATAATGGCTAATATTTTCCATAAACACAGTTTTTCACGATTTCTTTAGAAATCGACCTATTGCAATCGCTTCGTTTATCTATCTGTCTATCTATAATGAAAATTTTGTCATCACGATAACTCCCGAAATAATACTTCAAATTGAACCAAATTTGGACAGTAAACTGATCTTATAAATATCTTGGATGAGTTCGTTAACCAAGTTGCTCCGACGTTTCGTTTTCAAGTGGCAGCCACTTGAATATTTCTAACCCACATTATAAAAAGCATATTTAAAGCAAGATTTGTTTGAATTTTTAAGTAAATCTAGACTATATAAGGGTCTAAATGAACTTTATTAATGAAATTTATCTGCCATTTTTAATAAAGTGGCGGATATCTTAAGTTAAGTGGGGCCACTTGAAATCAGGCTACCACTTGAAAATTTAAAATCATGATAAATTCCGAAATAATACTCCAAATCGAACCAAATTTAGACAGCGTCTTTATTTGTATTATGAATATCTTGGATGAGTTTCTTAACCAAGTTGCTCCACTATTTTGTTTTCAAGTGGAGACCACTTGAAATTTTCAAATTCAAATTGTAAAAAGCGTATTCTGAATTTGTTTGAATTTTGATGTATACATAGACTATGTAAGTGTCTCAATGAAGTTTATTAATGAACATATCCGCCATTTTTAATAAAGTGGCGGATATCTTAAGTTAAGCAGGGCCACTTGAAATCAGGCTCCCACTTGAAAATTTAAAATCCCGATAACTTCCGAAATAATACTCCAAATCAAACCAAATTTGGACAGTGCTTGTGTTATGAATATCTTGGATGAGTCTTTTGGATGAGTTTGTTAACCAAGTTGCTCCGACTTTTTGTTTTCAAGTGGCAGCCACTTGAATATTTCTGACCCACATTGTAAAAAGCATCATACTTGCCAACTTTTCCGGTTTTCCCGGAAGACTTCCGGTTTTTTAACGTATCTTCCGGTCTTCCGGACAGATGATGAAATCTTCCGTTTTTAAAAAAGTCGCGGATATCGTTCGTTTTAAAAAGAAAACCCAAATGTTCTACGAAAACTCCTGATTCCCAATCTTTTTCCATCCATAACATAAATGTCAATATTCATTTCAAACTTGCTTTATGAGATTCTAGAACATGTAAAGAAATAGAATTGTTAAATATTTCTTGCTGATGTAATTATTTTTTGCCCCCCCCCCCCCCCCCCCCATTTCATTTATCTCCAACTAGTGATCAGCAATCAAATGTTCTGCAGAAGTCTTTTGTTTCCTAATCTTTATTCATCTGCAACATAAATGATAATATTAATTTTAAACTTCCTTCATTAGATTCTAGAAGTAGAGTTGAAAGAGTTTAATATTTCTTACTGTGTAATTATTTTTGTATCTCCCCCCCCTTCCCCGGATTGTGATCAATGATCAATTCTAGAAACAATAAAGCAATGGAAGTGCTCAATATTTCTCACGTATGTAATTATTTTTAGAATTTGCAGAATTTAATGAATCTCTTTATTTTTCCTCAATTAAATTAAATATTTGTATGTCATATTTATACCAAATGTAAACGTGGGAAAAAAATGAAGAATAATTTTTTCAGGTAGGAAAATTTTTTCCAAATCAATTTAAGAAAATTAATACTCAGTTGGTTTTATGCATGTTTGAAACTGATAATTAACTACTGCTACTTTTTTTTTATATGTATGATTAATGTACATATATAAAAACCATATTCTATTTATTTAAAAAATTAGTTATACTTTAACCTAACTGTAAGTTTTTTGTCTATTATTAAGTAAATTTCTTACAGATTCTGTTTTGTAGATATTTATATGTTGAAGAGGAATAACTTCATTTAAAACTTTTTTTTATTCAGTATAATCAATCTATAGTAAAGCTTTTATAGATTGCTTTTAAATATTAAAGTTGTAAAATTGTATTGTTTATTGTGTATTAAGAGAAATTAAATTAAAAAAAAATCTTCCCTTTTTTTATGAAATCTTCTGGTTTTTCAACAAAAATCTTCCCTTTTTTTATTGAAATTGGTTGGCAAGTATGAAGCATATTTAAAGCAAGATTTGCTTGAATTTTTATGTAAATCTGGACTACATAAGGGTCTCAATGAACTTTATTAATGAAATTTATCTGCCATTTTTAATAAAGTGGCAGATATCTTAAGTGGGGCCACTTGAAATCAGGCTACCACTTGAAAATTTAAAATCACGATAACTTCCGAAATAATACTTCAAATCGAACCAAATTTGGACAGCATCTTCACTTGTTTTATAGATATATTGGATGAGTTTCTTAACCAAGTTGCTCCACCATTTTGTTTTCAAGTGGAGACCATTCGAAATTTTCAAATTCAAATTGTAAAAAGCATATTCCGAATTTGTTTGAATTTTGATGTATACATAGACTATATAAGTGTCTCAATGAAGTTTATTAATGAATGTATCCTCCATTTTTAATAAAGTGGCGAATATCTTAAGTTAAGGGGGGGGGCACATGAAATCAGGCTACCACTTGAAAATTTAAAATCATGATAACTTCCGAAATAATACTCCAAATCCAACCAAATTTGGACAGCGTTTTAACTTGTGTTATGAATATCTTGGATGAGTTTCTTAACCAAGTTGCTCCACCATTTTGTTTTCAAGTGGAGACCACTTGAAAATTTCAAATTCAAATTGTAAAAAGCGTATTCCGATTTGTTTCAATTTTGATGTATACATAGACTATATAAGTGTCTCAATGAAGTTTATTAATGAACTATGGATTTTCTCGCCAAAAGTCGCCAAGTGGAAAACTCGTCAAATTTGGCACCAAATCCATTACCTGCCATATTGAAGCTTTTTAATGCGTTTTTAAGGGAAATTTAGGCTATTTTAACATTAAAACAAACTAGAAATGCAGAAAATTAATATTTAATGAACTTACTAAGCCTCTTTAAAAGAATTTCTACAAAAAAAAATAATAATATTAATAATAATTATTATTATTATTTTCAAATTTGCAACAATATCTTAGATTAATTAGTTCACTGAGCAAACTTTCTCTGCCGTTTTGATCCAAGTGGCAGCCACTTAATTTTTCAACACGATGACTTTTGATATTCTGAATTAATTCCAACTATATTTGTACAGTAGTCTTATCTCACAAATGCATTTCATATATTTGTCAACTTGGCCACCATCTTGTTTCCAAGCGCCGACCACTTGAAAATTTTAAATTCACCTAAAAAGGTATTTATGAACCGATTTGCTTAAATCTACATAGCCTACATTAATATTTCTACTAATTCGTTAATAATTTGTAGCCGCCATTTTGAAACAAAATGACAACTACTTGCTAAGGAAAAAGAAATCAACCTACCCTTTCGAATAAGCCGGAAGGACTTGTTTTCATTTTGAAGCTTTGTATTTAACAAAAAAAAAAGTGTTGACCTGATGCTCCATCTTTTCCATCTATGCTTATGTTTTGCACAAGTGCACTTCTCCAAACTCTGTGGAAAAGTTTGTCGTCGTGATATTCTAGCTAAGAAAATTCCTTTTCCCAGGTTTTTTTTTTTTTACCCCTTCCTCATAGTTTTGTTATATAAGCTTAGAAAAAAAAAAAAAAAAAAAGTATGGGACCTTAAGACCCATAATTTCAAAATACTGCATCCCTTTTATCAAAATTGGGCTCAATGGTGCGCTATAGCGTGCCAATGCGAGCCCTGTTATTGTTACAATTATATGTAAAACATATTGCCAAAGATAATAAATAAAAACTTTAGTGTCAAAAAACATAGTTATTGCTTTTTTATTTTATTTTTACTTTTTATAATTAAATTAGATCAAATTATAGTGTAGATCAAATTGTATTCCTCCAATGATTATAATATTATCATACTTTTTATAGCTGAGTAATTTTTATTTCTACATATACCATATCCAGCCTTCATTTTAATTGCCAATAAATTCGGTTAGTTTGTTTAAAAAATATTTTCTTTCATAACATTCTCACATTTTTGCAGTGCTTTAAAACCTTTTTGGTGTGTGTTTTTCTTTTTTCGAACTGATCCACATTAAATTGTTTAAAAAGAAGAAATAATAATATATCAGAAAGTTTATTAGTTTCATCATCATATTTAGTTTGAATTTTCATTTTCATCGCAATCTTTTGCTATAATGTTTTTACCTTCTGTATGAAAATATCCAATTTACTTAACATTTGGGCGATCTCAAATTTAGAATAGTTCTTCAAAAATCAACTTTTAACTCACTAGACATTATAAAATGAAAATGAAATTTTGAGGAACAAGGTGAAAAAATTTTAAGATTATCCGCTTTGAATTACAACATTTTACTTTGTAAACTTCATGAGTTATTCGAAATTTAATATTTTCTTAATTTTGCTGAATAGGGCAAACTTTCATATAAACATGCATTTTGAGGATTTATTTATTTATTTATTTATTTTCCTATAGAAGTAAGATTAGTTTTAAAATATTATTTATGCTACTACTGTGAACATTATTCTATATCTCTACATGTTGATATTTCAATAGAGAATGCACTTCAGTATTAAGTTGAAGGTTATTTTAAAAAGAAATTCTTAAAAGTATTCTAAGTTTGCAAAATGGAGAAATTTGTAAAATTAGCGGCTCATTGAATAGAGGTCAACTGTATTGTTTAATTAACATTTTGTTGGTGGTTAAAATAAAAATGCAATTTTTCAAAATATTTTTATAAATATTTTGAAGTTGAAATAAATAATGTAAATTTTTTAATCAATACTAGCTGGAACCCGTCGAATGCGACGGTCACTTTATTGACCGTAATGTTTCAAAAACCGTCGCATCATTATTTAAATGTATTTCAAGTTAAAACATCTAATATAATTTACGACATTTCACTTAAAAAAAAAGAAATTCGGAAAAATGCTTATAAATAGAAATACTATATACGACACTACTTTCTACAAAGTATTGTCATTGGTGACGTCAAACTGACTCCAAATATATAGTTGCTATCTTTTATTTTCTATTTCGTTTAATACTATGACTACATGTTAGCTGACCCGCCCGGCGTTGTCCGGGCCTATGATAATAACTTTAAATAAACCTTAAATTTGCATGATTTTAAATCCTAAACTCGATTTTGTTTGAATTTCTATTTTTAAATAAAGCATCGCGAAAAAATAATCAGATGTAACAAAAAAATTACCTTGAACCAAACGAAACTCTGCCTTGTGACCACGGTGCCTGCGGCAGCGCATACGCTGGCCACTAATAACATTAAAAAAATCCCAAAAATTAATCTGGAACCAAACGAACCCGACCGGCGTTGCCCGGGCCCATGATAATAACCTTAAATGAACCTTAAATTTGCATGATTTTATATCTTTAACTCGATTATGTTTGAATTTCTATTTTTTAATAAAAGCATAGCATCGCAAAAAAAAAAAAAAAAATCAGCTGTAACAAAAAAATTACCTCGAACCGAATGAAACTCTGCCTTGTGACCCCGGTGCCTGCAGCAGCGCATACACGGATCGCAAACAACATGAAAAAATTCCCCAAAATTAACCTGGAACCAAACGAACCCGCCGGAGTTGCCCGGGCCCATGATAATGAACTTTAAATTTGTATGATTTAACATCTTTAACTCTATTTTGTTTGAAATTGTTTATTTTTAAATGAAAGCATCGCAAAACAAATAATAATCATATATAACAAAAAAATTGCCTCAAACAGAACGGAACTCGGGCTCGTGACCCCGGTGCCTGTGGCAGCGTATATACGGGTCGCTAATACCATGAAAAAATTCTTAAAAATTAATCTTGAACCGCACGAACCTCTGAATCGTGTTTCCGCCGCCTGTGGCTGCGGCACCGTAAAGCAGGCATGCTACGCATGCGCTGAAAAAATTCACTTTCCTCCACCAGGGAGCGCAGTATGTTGCATACGAACATCACCAATCATCTTGAATTTCCAAGACCTTTCAAATAAGGTGTTACATGGTGGTGTCAACCGCAAAATCCTTTAGTTGCACTTTCTCCCGCCAGGGGGCGCAGTGTGTTCTGTACGAACATCACCAACGGTCAGGAAATACCAAGACCTTTAAAATAAGATATAACATGATAGGGTCTACTACAAAATCACCTAGTTCCATTTTTCACCACCAGGTGGCGCACTATATTGTATACAAATATCCATAATCAACATGAAATTTCAAGACCCCTATCACTGATCGCCTTGGATTTCCAAGACCTTTTAAATAAGGTGTCACATGGTGGTGCCAACTGCAAAATCCTTTATTTGCACTTTCCACCACCAGGGGGCGCAGTGTGTTCTGTACGAGCATCACCAACGATCAGGAAATACCAAGACCTTTAAAATAAGATGTAACATGATAGGGTCTACAGCAAAATCACCTAGTTCCATTTTTCACCACCAGGGTTCGCACTATATTGTATACGAACATCCCCAATCGACATGAAATTTCAAGACCTTCGAAATGAGGTGCTACATGTGTGGGTCTAGAACGGATTTACCTCTCAAACTAATTTCCCCCCCCCCTCCAAATCTACTTTCCCCCCCCCCCCTTTAAAATCGAAAATTCCAAATTCGCACAAAGTGATTTTTTAGTATTTGACTCTAGTCCCCATATGTACACTTTCCACACCGTGAAGTAATTTGGAGCTTTAACCCGTTCCCCCCCGGGGGGGGAAAACTGTTCGACTTTTTTTTAATTTTCTCTTTTCATTGCACAACTACAGACCAAGACCTTTTTTTAGACACCTCAACCAAATTTTTACACCAAGTAGTTCTCTCAATATAGTGGAGACAGACAAAAACATGTTTCAAATTAATATATAGATTTTTTTTTCAAATAATTGATTTACACCAAACGCAAGAAAATCTTGAAAAATTCTTGAAAAAATTGAATGTAAAGTTCATTGTGCACGCATAACTTTCCTCAAACTCAACAAATTTAAGCAGTTAATAGCTCAAAAGAAAGTGCTTGATCCACTGAGTGTTCTTAGACTTGTGTCAACAGCCTACGTTAATTATAACTCTAGTTATAGAGGTTTGAGTGAAGGAAAATCTTGAAAAAATCGAATGTAAAGTTGATTGTGCACGCATAACATTTCTCAGACTCAACGAATTTAAGCAGTTAATAGCTCAAAAGAAAGAACTTGATCCACTGAGTGTTCTGAGAATGAAACGATCAAGATCCATTCATTAGAAGAGGAGCTATGAGAATTCGAATTGTTTGAGTGAATGTGTCCCATAAGAAATGTACAGGGAAGAATCGCGTTTGAGTATAACTTGAGTAAGGTGGAAGTTGAGTAAATTTCAATGATTGATGACATATCTGTGCCTAAATACCTTTCATTTAAAAAAAAAATGAAGGAAATCGGCCGGATAGAACGGCCAGACGGACTGACTTTAGTTTTCATAAATTTTTTTAATATATAAGATAACATTATAAATTTAACTCTTTTGAAAAGTCTGTTAATTCTTATTCTTTTTGTTTAAATTCAAATTCAGATTATATTACACTTGTTATCAATTTTACATTTCTCGTCTTTTTTTACTCTATATATTTTAATGGATACTGCATTTAAATTTTCAGTCATTATTTCCTCATAAATAATTTCTTTTATTGTTAATTTTATTTTATAAAGATCATTATCTATATTTTTAAATTTAGTTGTATTTTGAGAATAATTGAAATATATGCTTATTACATAAATATGTACTTATTGCATTTATTTTTACCTTTTTCAATTACTACTAGTCCAAAGGAAGATATATTTTTGTAATACTCTAAAAACAAACTTTAAATACATTTATTGATATTTATAATTGCTATATTATATCATTTTATTAGAGGAACACGTTGCTTAATATTGAAATTTTAAGCTTTAAATTAAGTAATGTTCGTAATTTGAGTACTTTAACCAGCCAGTGCACGGGTGGGAAAAAGACACAATTTTCTTTCAACATTTGAATGGTTGCAATATAACACCCACAAAATAAAATCACACAATAAAAAAATATGAAGTGTAAATTTTCCGTTTCTTATAATTTTTTTTCACAGAATATATAAAATGTTTCTCTTACATTGCATTCTAGTAAATAAACTGGTCTCTCAGACCCAACCCGTGCACTGGCGGGTTAACTAAGTACTCATTGTAATTTTTTAATTTTTTTTTTTTTAATAACATGCAATTTAAAATGATAAAACAGTTTTATTGTAATAATTTACTATATTATAACTACATTTGATGTATTATAGCTTCATAATGCAAAACTGGTGACTTATCACATTTTAAGAATTTAAACATTGCTCAGCTCTAATTTATTTAGTTTGTCCTAATTTATTTAAATGTCTTAGCGTGCTTTAAACTCAGATAAAATTATCAACATTGTATATATATTTTTTTCTTTACTAGATTCACAAGCAATTTCCCCTATCCTTCGAATTTAACCAATATTTCCTGAAATTTATGGCTTATCATTATGTTTCCTGTCGATTTCGAACGTTCTTACTTGATAGTGAATGTGAGAGAGTAGAACTTGGATGGTTACTTGAAGATCGCTCTTCTAGACATCGTGGTTTGGATGGTGGCTCAGATGAAGAAACTGGGTTTTCTTTAAAGACAAATTCCTTGAGTAATTCTCCTTCTCTTGGTCCATCCTTCTGGGATTATGTGGAAAAAATGTGGTCTCGTTGCCCTATATTTTATAATTTTTGGTACATGCCTTCTAATGAAGATGGGGTAAGATATCTTTTTAGGCTATCTATATTTACTTATTTATTTATTATTGTTGCATTAAAAAGTTTTACTATCATAAATGTTAAACTTCTAAATTTTTAAAATGTAATTTCATATTATTGTAGGCAAAATTCTAATAATTTAGTATTGTCTGAAAACAGGCAAAAATATTTTATGAGGCATATCTTCAATTTTTTTTTTTTTCCTCTTTGTATAGATCTAGTATTTTTTTTTTTTTTTTTTTTTTTTATATCATTGACATGGGTTGCTTACAGTGTTCCTATATTTTTACGGATTTTTATTGTTTTGTTATAAATTCCCAGAAAGGAAAGAAAATTTGACTAAATTTATTGAAATGTTTAAATAACTTTTAAAAAGTTATTTTACATAAAACTAGAAGCATTAAACTTAATTTTAATATTTTAAATCTAAAAGTAATATCATCAGCTTTATTGTATTTAAATTGTCTTATTTAATCAAATAAAAAAATATTCTACATATAACATATTTTAGCTCCTCCAACATTGTTATATACTAGCAAAGCCCCAGTTCGGGAACGAACTGAATTCCGAATGCGGGAAAAATTTCAAAATCAAACTCGAAATGTACAAAACTCGGCCTGATGCTGCCTGCGGGCCAATAGATCAAAGTTTGTTAATGAAACCATTTTTCAATTCATGAAATCAATGAAGGTAGTGAATCAATGCAGGCTTTTCTCTCTTCACTGGTCACTATATTTAAGGGAAATTCTTTTCTATATCGCTTTACAAACAAAAATAAAATTTAAAGAAATCATGAAATTGCTTTAAAAGCCTGCTTTGGTTCCCCGCTGCCTTCAGCATTGACCCACTCATTCGCAGACTCTTGGGTGTCTGTCCCTATTGCCTGTGACAATAGCTTGCTAGTGGACTTCCATTTGGGTGCTTATCAGATGACAGTTTCGAAACGGACAGTATCGAAAAAATTGAAGTAGCCATTTTATATTTGAATTCCAGTTACATAATATTTTCTTTCACGTTATTTTCTATATTTATTTGATTTATTCAATCAACCATAAGATGACAACAATTTCACACCAAATATAATATTACATACAATGTGCTATGATCGGCTACGTCTCACATGAGACAATTAATTTTTGTGGTTTTAATAGTAGTTGAGTTAGTTAATAGTAGTTGGTATATAGAAAAATAAATAATGAAATATGTAAACCTGATCATGGTACAGCCTTAATGTAGCTCCCCTTGGCGACTTTTGAATTTTTATCATCACTTTAGACAAAAATACATAATTTATGTTATTATTATTTTTCTTTCTTTTCTTTTTGTTTTCCTTTCCTTTTCTTTCATTTCTGTTTTTCAATATTTTATAATTAATTTATATTTTTTATGAGCTACTTGGTTTAAAGTGGCTATTACGAAAGTAGAGTCCTTGGCGAAAAAAGTCCGATCTATTTCAGCATTAAAAGTAATTTTTTTTTGCCAACAATTAAAAATTTAAATGTCCATTTTTAAAGCTTTTACCAGGTAATTAATTTTAAAAAATCTAATCAAAATTTCGTTACAAATAAGGTACCAAATGAAAGGGGCATTTTTTCTGAATCTGTCGGTTTAATTAACTTATCGATTGGACAATTAGATTTTTTTAAATTAACTAAAGTATAAAAAGCTGGTGGCAACTTGTGTCAACGCACAGACAAACAGACTCAAAAATCTCTTAGCCATTTATATTGTCAGGGAGGAGGGGAGTGGAGAAGGTGATGCGCACATCTGAACTGATTAGGAACGGCGCTGAGCAGTTTTAGTTCAGTCGCTTTTCGAATCCGGACGAGGTACAAGGTATCTCTGAACTATTAAATCCGAACTATTAAAATCTTCTAATCGTATTCATTATATTTCCAGTCATCATTCTTAAATATTAATAAAAATTCGTAATTAAGTATTCAAGGCAAATAAAGCTATTCTTCAAATGTCGAATTATATTCTAATGATTTAGTGGTTGTGTCGTTAATCTTCGGAATGCTGGCAGAGGGGGTAAGTAGATTTAAACTTATTCTCATTTAATTAATATGCATGTTATTCTGATTTGTAATTAAGTAAAAGTTGCAGAATTTGAATTTAAAATAAATTCGTTAGAAATTCTTAATCCGAGATTCAAAATTTAATTAACCCTAAATCGAAATTCATAAAAATTATTAATTAGATAATTAATCGTAATTCGTTAAATTAAAAAAAAAAAAAATTGTAAATTGAAAAAATTCTTTTGTTTACGTAGGATTAAATTATCTGTATAAGAACTTTAAAGTAAATTAAAATTAATTTGTGAAATAAATCATTAATGTGAAGTTAAATTGTTTTGATATAAAACGTAATTCAAAGTAGTTTCGATTTCATGCATACGTAAAAGTTTTGGTTTCAGAGAAAACGTAATTCAAAATAGTTTGGTTTTCAAACCGGAACAATTTCGGTTAGGGAATTTAAGAAATAGCTATTCATGTTAAATAATTGTTGAATAAAGGAGTGTATGAGAATGAAAAAGGTGCATTTGATATTTTATTAGTTTATTTATTTCAGTAAAAAAAAAAATCTATTCTATATGTGTGTTTCTTTTCATTTGTTCTTATATTTTTTGTTTTGTTTTACTTCCTGATCTGCAGAATAATAATTTAATTCGATCGATTAATTCATATTTAAATTTAATTGTTTGTAATTAGTTCGCTCAAAAGATGGGTAGAAAGGGGAAAACAAAGGCGAATGACGCCGAAAAGAGTGCGTTGTTCCCAAAATCTAATGAATTGATAAAATTTGAAAATGTTATTAGAGAAATAGAATTTATAAAATCGAAGGTCAATGATTGCGATAAAAGCGATCAAGCCAGATTAAAGATCCTAAAAGATAAGGTAAATGTACTGGAGGTTAAATTCGAGGAAATAGTTACAAATTTTTCCGAAGAGGAAAACGATGAAAACTTTGAAGAAGTGATGAAAAATCGGGACATTCTGTTGGAGTTGTCTGTAGTGTTGGAGAGTAAATCGCAATCAAATACCCCAAATGTAAATAATGATGCACGTACCAAACCAGGGACTTCTGTTAATTCGCATATTAGTCTTCCCAAACTTGAAATTTCTTATTTTTACAGGGATAATGAATCTTGGTTGTCATTTAAAAATTTATTTAAATCATCTATTCTGGATAATGACAGCCTTAGTGAGGTTGAAAAGCTACAATACCTCCAATCGTGTGTAAGAGGTAGTGCATCAAAACTTATTCGTGGATTTTCGTTACAATCGGAAAATCTTAAACACTGTTGGGAAATCCTTACTCAGCGATATGAAAATAAACGCCAATTAGCTATAACTCAAATAAATAAAATCTTTTCGGTAAAGGTAAACAAAGCGGATGATCCTAAATCGTTTTTCAATTTAATAGATACTTGTAACGAAGCGGTGCGAAATTTATCGACCCTCGGATTGGAATCTAATCCTCTTAGCGATCTTATTCTTATAAATTTCATGATTTCAAAATTGGATTCATCCGTTAGGCATAGGTGGGAGCTTAGTCTAGAGAATACGCAAGCTATTCCCGATTTAAATTCGTTTCGTACATTCATTGAAAGGGAGGCGTCGAGTCAAACAAAGCTTGAAAATAAACCAGGAATGTTTAAGAAGCCAGTAGAAGGTAGTAGTGTAAAAAAATCTTGTGTCAATAATTCAATACTAGTCAAAGAAAATAAATGCGTCGCCTGTTCTCAAGTACATCAATTGTTTAAATGTCCCAAATTCAATCGAATTAGTGTTCAGGAGCGATGGGACTTAGTTAAATCAAAATCACTGTGTGAAAATTGTTTGCGAACTAATCATGAAGTGCGACAATGTAGAATTAATATTAAATGTAAGGTATGTGCAGGTTCACATCACACTCTTCTGCACATTTATACACAGAATTCTGCAGATCAGGGAGGTGGCCTTGTTACTACGTCGGTGGCCAATAGTTCACAATCTAATGCAAATTTTAATAACCAAAAGGTGTTATTGGCTACTGCCCTTATAAAGGTTAGGTCACCTAACGGCAAAATTATTCAATGTAGGGCGTTAGTTGATAGTGCCTCACAAAATAGTCTTATAACAAAGGAGTGCGTTGAGAAGCTAAATTTGCCTTTGTTTGGCACTTCTCATCGACTTATAGGCATAAACGGTCTTTCCGCAGAAACTGTTTTAAATTTTACGGAATTCTCATTCTCGCCATATTTCGCTAACGAGTATAGGAACTTGAAAGCGCTAGTAGTAAATAGGGTTACTACCCCTCTGCCAAATTTCCGGGTGAGATCGACGTCTTGGCCACATACAAGAAATCTTCAGTTAGCCGATATGAATTTCTTCAAGCCACAACCAATCGAAGTATTATTAGGCGCAGATATTTTTGCGTCACTAATTTGTGGCACACCAGTACCGGGAAGGCCAGGAGAACCATCTGCCATTCCCAGTTCACTTGGGTACTTACTCAGTGGCCCCCTCTCAAGGGATGGAATGGAACCAGAATCAACATATAGCTCCTCATTACACTGTGTTAACTTAAACGATTTTTTTGACAATCAGCCAATAATATCTTCTAAGAGTGAAACCGAAGCCGATCCGGCTGAGGAACTATATAAATCTTCCACCAAGCGCAACCCTGAAGGTCGCTATGTGGTGAAATTACCCCTCCATGATGAGATAGATTTAGGTGAAAGTGCCAACTGTGCACTAAAAATGTTTAAAAAGCTTGAAAATCGATTTGTTCAGAACCCTAATCTCAAATGGGAATACTGTAAGTTTATGTGTGAATACTCTGACTTAGGTCATATGACGCTACTAAGAGCTGAGGAACTTAACAGTACACCTAATTATTATATGCCCCATCATGGAGTTATTAATGAAAATAGTAGCACTACCAAACTACGAGTAGTGTTCAATGCATCGGCCTTAACTACAAATGGCAAATCCCTGAACTCTAACTTGCATAAAGGGCCAAAACTTCAAACAAGCATTTTTAGCAATCTAATTAGATTCCGTTTAAATAAAGTCGCCCTCTCGAGCGACATAGAAAAAATGTTCAGGCAAATTCTAGTCGCAGAGCATGATAGGACTTTCCAAAGAATATTTTGGAGAGCCAATGTGTCAGGCCCACTTCGTGTTTATCAATTAAACACGGTTACTTATGGCTCAGCCTGTGCTCCATTTTTAGCCCTGCGTACCATATTACAGCTATTAAACAATGAAGAACCCAATTTTCCCGTAGCTGTGCAGGCTGCCCGCAACAACCTGTATGTGGACGATTTCCTTGGAGGGGCTGAAACAATTAAAGCCGCTCAATCTTTGGTCACAGACCTTCAGGCATTATTTAATGCTGGGGGCTTCAAGCTGCGAAAATGGGCTTCAAATTGTGTGGAAGCTCTAGTTCAGGTCCCAGAAACTTTAAAATCAACAAATCAGGAATTATCCTTAAACCCCGATCATTCCAACGTATTTTAGGACTAAACTGGAATTTAACGTCGGATACCCTACAGGTTCGAGTTAACACCGAAGAAAGCGTAAAAACCAAAAGACAATTATTGTCCGTAATTGCACGCATCTTCGACCCTTTGGGTCTGTTATCCCCTGCCACTATTCTTTTAAAATTGCTACTACAAGATGTTTGGAAACAAAAACTTGGTTGGGATGATCCTTTACCACCAGACATTCAAAACAGGTGGAACGAATTTTATGAAAAAATTGCTTCCTTTAAGGCCATGTCAGTACCCAGATTTTTAGATTTGAAATCCGAATCCATTTACCAGATACAGGGATTTTGTGATGCGTCAACAAAGGCATATGCTGCTGTAATTTATATACGTCCCAGCCAGAACGCACCTTTAAAATTGATTGCAGCTAAAACCCGTGTAGCTCCTTTAAAACCCATTACCTTTCCTAGGTTGGAGCTATGCGCAGCGGTTTTGTTATCGGAACTTTTGTCAGTCGTCCAGAACTCACTAGATTCTCCGGTGGAGGAAATTCGTCTATGGACAGACTCCACAATCGCCCGTAGTTGGATCTTAAATCCACCCTTAAAGGGCAACACATACGTCCTACACCGAGTCAACAAAATATCGGCTCTGACAGACCCAACCACATGGCATCACTTACCAAGCAAACACAACCCAGCTGACTGTGCAACTCGTGGGTTGTTACCAAACAAATTACAAACATTTTCCTTGTGGTGGTCTGGACCTGATTGGCCAAAGATCCAGGTCTCGGAGCACGATTCAGAAATGTCAACCTCAGTCAAATGTACAGTTGTGAAAACTCCAAGTCTAATAGAGTCAAACCCAATGAATGACTCCATGATAGACGACTTGGTTTCAAAATTTTCTTCAAGTACAAAACTTTTTCGTGTAATTGCATTTATGAAGAGGTTTATTAATAATAGTAGAAATGCTACAAAATTGAAAGGACCAGTCTCAGTACAAGAAATTTCAGAAGCTACAAAACTGGTGACTAAATTTGTCCAACAAAGGTCCTTTGCTTCAGAAATAGCCCTTTTGCAGCGCGGCAAACCCGTTGCAACCAACAGTAAATTAAAACCTCTCCATGTGTTTATTGATTCCGAAAATCTATTAAGAGTGGGAGGTAGAATTGACAAAGCCAAGACCCTTCCCTATGACACTAGGCATCAGTTATTGTTGCCTAAAAATCACCCTTTTACCTCTCTTATAATCAGACATTTTCATGTGAACAGTCTGCATGCAGCTGTCGACCTAGTATTAAACTTAATTCGCTAGTCTTACTGGATTCCTGATGGTAGGTCCACTGTGAAAAAGGAGCTTCGAAAATGTGTCACGTGTGCCAAAGTCCAACCGACCCCCATTCAACAAATGATGGGTGACTTACCCAGTGCAAGAGTCAACCCTTGTAGACCCTTCCAACATGTTGGCCTGGATTATGCAGGTCCCATTCTAACAAAATGTGACCACAAATGGAAAAGTGCCAAATTTAAATCCTATATTTGCCTATTTATCTGCATGTCCACCAAGGCAATTCATCTCGAATTAGTCACTAGTTTATCTACCAAGCATTTTTTATATGCCCTACAAAGATTCATAGGGCGTCGAGGCTATCCTACTGACATTTACTCCGATAACGGACGCAACTTTGTTGGTGCCCATGCCCATTTAAAGAAACTCGTGACACTTTCAAAAACCAATACTATTCAAGACTATGTCACAACTAGACAAATTCATTGGCATTTCATGCCACCTTACGGGCCTAACTTTGGCGACCTATGGGAATCTTCGGTTAAATTGGCCAAACGCCATTTACTCAAAGTGTGTAAAGGCAATTGCCTGACCTTTGAGGAATGTGACACTATTCTCACTAACATTGAAGCCTGCTTAAATTCACGCCCCTTAGTACCACTTTCCACCGAACCCAATAATTTCCTGGTACTTACACCAGGACACTTCCTAATTGGGGCTCCGCTTCTTCAGCTTCCTGAACAATCTCTTAACCAAACTAATCAATTTTGTACCAGTTTTTCTTCCAGATGGAAACTCCTCCAGCAGATCAAGAGGCAATTTTGGAGCACCTGGGAAAAGTCTTATTTGACTTCACTCCAGTCAAGAGAAAAATGGAAGAGCGGTGTTACCCATCTGCAACCTGGTCAGCTAGTCCTGGTGTTGGAACCCTCTATTCAGCCAGCTCAGTGGAGTCTAGCACGCATCCTGGACGTCCATCCGGGTGAGGATGGAATTATTCGAGTGGTCACGCTGAAGACGCCAGTTGGAATCATCAAAAGACCCGTGAATAGAATCGCCAGTCTGCCATGCTCAGCCCCCCCCCCCCCCCCTGAGGATGTCGGGGAGGAGGGGAGTGGAGAAGGTGATGCGCACATCTGAACTGATTAGGAACAGCGCTGAGCAGTTTTAGTTCCAGTCGCTTTTCGAATCCGGACGAGGTACAAGGTATCTCTGAACTATTAAATCCGAACTATTAAAATCTTCTAATCGTATTCATTATATTTCCAGTCATCATTCTTAAATATTAATAAAAATTCGTAATTAAGTATTCAAGGCAAATAAAGCTATTCTTCAAATGTCGAATTATATTCTAATGATTTAGTGGTTGTGTCGTTAATCTTCGGAATGCTGGCAGATGGGGTAAGTAGATTTAAACTTATTCTCATTTAATTAATATGCATGTTATTCTGATTTGTAATTAAGTAAAAGTTGCAGAATTTGAATTTAAAATAAATTCGTTAGAAATTCTTAATCCGAGATTCTAAATTTAATTAACCCTAAATCGAAATTCATAAAAATGAAACTTAGTCGTAAATTCTTTGTTGGCTTCAAAGCCATATATAATTAGTTTCAAACAACATATACATGGGCAAAGTTTTTGATAAACCAAAACCAGTATAAATATGCTTGAATCAATACTTTCAGTAACAGATAAGTGCATCGAAATATTGCTGAAGGAAATAACTTATAACTAAGCACTGTAAATTGCAAGAAAACATAACAATTGTTTGAGCCAAAATAATTTTCCTCCCCATTTAATCCTATGGGATTTTTGCTGCTTCATATTTTAATTTTATGTCATTTTAAAATAGTTTTTTAAATCCAATTTTTGAACATGCTACTTTTATTTTAGGGAGCAATATATATATATATATATATATGTATAATTTAAATATTTTATTTCATTAGCTAGTAGCTTTAATTTTTAATTTCAAAAAGAAATATTTAAATTTATTTTTTAAAAAAATGTTCATGAAGATAAAAGTAACATGTTCTAATAGTATAATTGAAAATCAGAATTAGAAAAATATCACTTTCAAATGATATACGAAACAACAAAAATCCTGTAGTATTACATGGGAAAGAAGAAAGGACAAATCTGGCTTAAACCTTTCATATTATGTGAAAAAATGTAGGTATGAAATTTGTGGCATTTGCTTTTTAAGTTACCATTTCATTCATTATTGTTTTCTGGGAAGACTTATATTGAGACTTTGCTTTATCACTAACATTATTGTTGTAACATAGACATGCTAATATCACCAGACTTTATTAAAATTACATTTTTTTATGCATTTGTATCAAAGTAATGGCCCATTTCAATTAAAATTTACTAATTTATTTTATGATTTATTGGATTGAACATACTTTTAGCACCCCCAAATGGGATTTGTTTTTCTTCTATGATAATTAGAAGTTATAAAGAATTTTAAAAAACCTAAAAACTAGAAGTGGGCCGGAAAAATAGCCAGGAAAGAAAAAGTGACTGTTTAAATGAAATAATAATAATTTCTCTCTATATAAATGGCTAAGAGAATTTTCTTCCTGTTTGTTTGTGTGTTGATGCAAGTTGATTGGCTAAGAGAGATTTTCTTCTGTTTGTCTGTGTGTTGACGCAAGTTGCCACCAGCTTTTCATACTTTAGTTAATTTCAAAAAATCTAATTGTCCAATCAATAAGTTAATTAAACCGACAGATACAAAAAAAAAAAAAAAAATGCCCCTTTCATTTGGTACCTTATTTGTAACGAAATTTTTATTAGATTTTTTAAAATTAATTAAAATGTGAAAATAATAACCTGGTAAAAGCTTTAAAAAGGGACATTTAAATTTTTAATTGTTGCCCCCCCCCCCCAAAAAAAAAAAAAAATTAATTTGCTACACATTAAAAAATGAAAATATGAAAATGGAGTAAAAAAAAAATAATGTACCTCAATTTTAGATTTTTTTTCTGCTTTTGTTTAAATAGTATGTTTTTGGCATGGATGAATGAAAGCTAATTCAGCATTACATTGAAGAGCTTTACTTATTGATAATTCTGGGTAATTTTTAAAATTTTAATGCTGAAATAGATCGGACTTTTTTCGCCAAGGACTCTACTTTCGTAATAGCCACTTTAAACCAAGTAGCTCATAAAAAATATAAATTAATTATAAAATATTGAAAAACAGAAATGAAAGAAAAGGAAAGGAAAACAAAAAGAAAAGAAAGAAAAATAATAATAACATAAATTATGTATTTTTGTCTAAAGTGATGATAAAAATTCAAAAGTCGCCAAAGGGCATTAAGGCTGTACCATGATCAGGTTTACATATTTCATTATTTATTTTTCTACATACCAACTACTATTAACTAACTCAACTGCCATTATAGCCACAAAAATTAATTGTCTCATGCGATAGATGTAGCCGATCATAGCACACTGTAATATTATATTTGGTGTGAAATTGTTGTCATTTTATGGTTGATCGAATAAATGAAATAAATATAGAAAATATTATGTACACCATGTATAGTGTTGTTCATATGTAACTGGGATTCAAATATAAAATGGCTACTTCAATTTTTTTGAAACTGTTATCTGATAAGCACCCAAATGGAAGCCCACTGGTAAGCTATTGTCACAGGCAAGGGACAGACCCCCCGAAAGTCTGCGAATGAGTGGGTCGCTACAGAAGGCAGTGGGAAACCAAAGCGGGCTTTAAAGCAATTTCATAATTTCTCTAAATTTTATTTTTGTTTGTAAAGCAGTATAGAAAAGAGTTTTCTTTAAGTTTCCTCCAGTGAAGCGAGAAAAGCCTTCGTTGATTCACTACCATCATTGATTTCATGAATTAAAAAATGGTTTTGTTAACAAAGTTTGATCTATTGGCACGCAGGCAGCATCAGGCCAAGTTTTGTACATTTCGAGTTTGATTTTGAAATTTTTCCCGCATTCGGAATTTGGTTCGTTCCCAAACCGGGGTTTTGCTAGTAAATAAATAAAGGGGCTAAATATGCACTAAAGAGGAGGTACAACCTATAAATATGATGAATTTTAGATGTCTATATGTACAGGTTGAGTAAAAATCAGTAAATGTAAACTAAATAGGCATTTTTTACAAAATCTTAACTCGAGATATTATAGATATATACTTTTGAAATTATTTGTGCTTTGTTTGTGTACTGTTGTTTTCTTTCCATAAATTAAACATGATGGGATAATTTAAATTCATTTTGAATTTTTAATATTTACGTAAACATTTTTTCTGAAATGACCTATGTTGTTATTTGATTGTTTCTAAAACTTTAAAACCCTTAGATCTATTTCATCTATAAGGGGAGAAAAAACATAAATTAATTATATTAGCAAGTAAATTTTTTTAACGTTAAAAAAAAAAAAAAAAAATTCCTTGCATTTTCTTGATTTTTTTAATAAGTAAATCCAGATTTGAGTTGTAATATATCTTAATAACTTAATTAAAATGTTTGAAGGAAGTTTTTTTTTTATATATATGGTCTTCCTACTGAACATGTTGAGATGCCTTATTGAATTGTTTTATTTCGTAAGAAAAATTAAAAAGACTGAAATTTTAAATATCTGTATATATTTTACAAATGCATTTAGGTATTGAGACCATATTCAAATATTTCCAATCTTTCCATTTGGGATTACTACTTAGAAGAAGAATTAGCTCATGGACCATCGTATGATTTGGAGCTTGTTGCTATGGAGAGACAAAGAGAAGAAGAATCTGAAGCTGCTGATGGAAATAACAGCTATAGCTCTCGGAGAATTGTAAATAAATGTTACGATAATTTGCAAGCTGTGCAGCCAGACTTCTTTACTCAAATACTGGAGGTAATTTTTTGGAAGTATTTTTTAACTTTTTTCAAATAGTGGAGGAAGTCAGATGACTAATTAATTATTTAGAACTTTTCTCTGCATTCTTATTAGTAATTTTTCAACAACTTATGCATTAAAAAATATTCAGATTACTATTATTTTATTTTTATTTATTTATTTTACAAATCAATATTCAGATGAATTTAATGCACTTACTTTTAATTTGTTAAATCAAATACTACTTTGTTTCATCTGAAAAATAACTTTGACCCTAGTATTTTAAATAGTGACTTTATTTTATTTTGAGAAAATTAACTAAATTGTAATATTATATTGGTTTTTATTTAATTGAACTTCTTTATATTATTAAATTCTGATAAAATAATAATATGCAGAGCTGCCAACCTTAAGGTAAATTTTCAGAAATTTAAGCAAATAACTGATACTATGAAATCAATTTAAATTATAAGATTTTTTCACAGAGCAAAAATTTTAACAATTATTACTTTTTATTTCTAGAATATTCATAACTTGGAAACAGAGCTTGGTTTGTTACCTCAGAAGTGGTCTATGCTATGGGATAAAGTACAAGTTCCTTCAAGTGATTCTTTAACTGTAAGTATACTGGAGATTTTCAGTTGTTCTTTATAAATTTAAAGCTCTTTTTCTATATGAAATTTCTTACAGTTTAAAAATTTTATAAATATGATTATTTAATGTTCCTGCAAATTTTGCTTGTAATTGTTGCATTTTTTAAAAGTGTTTAAAAAGTCTGCATATCTTTAGACAGAAATACTTAATTTATGTTACATTTGAACTGTAACAGATCTATTTAACATCTGAATTGTAACAGATGTAAAAATAATAATTTTGTTTAGTTTTGATATTTTATAGACCTAACTATTGTAAAAAAAAAAAAAAAAAATACAGTCTACTAAAATAAATAAAATTTTATTTTTTGATATGCAATTATTCGTATATATGAAGTAAATGACGATTTTCCGTAATTTCCCATCTTAAAAATATCTAAATTTTCATATATTTTTTTATCTATAATTTTTCCATTCAAAAAATATATAATCTTTATTTTTAATATTTCCTATGATTAAATAGGATACAAATTTATGTGTGAATTAGATGACATTTTGATCTTGTGATGCAAATATCATAGAGCTAAAAATGGGATAAACTTTTGTGCCAGTTCAGTATTAAAATCTTTAAGAGACATATTTCGATTTTATTTACACATGCATCTACACTCATAAATTGTGAAACACTTTCCGATAATTATAAGAAGGAAATAACCATTGTGAACTTAATTACTAGAATTTATGGAAAGTTATTTCATTTTAGTTTTTAATAACGTTTTTTTTTCCTCCATATATTTTATAATCCAGATAATCTAATTCTGGATAATCAAGAGCATGTAATATTTTTTAATTTCTTTTTAATTTTCATTGCTGTTAAAGAAATTGGTTTTAATTTTCAGCATAAAATGAATTAGTCAATAAAATAATTTTATGGCCTTTACTTTTCTAATGTGTCACTATTCCCCCCCCCCTATCTTTTAATTATAGAGGCAATCATCATTCACTACACAGATGGTGAGATCCCATGGACGATCCATTCACAAAAGATCTACCATTGAAATTTTAGTCAGAGGCAAAATGGTTGGAGAAGCAACTCAACCCCAAGTTTACTCTCATCCACATAGATTTGAAAAATATAATTATACTACACCAACTTACTGTGATTATTGTTCTCATGTTCTATGGGGATTAGTGAAAACAGGTAAGGTTATTCTTGTTTTGTCTGTTATTTGCTGGAAATATGCAACTACTTTTTATATCTGAAATTCTCAGTCTATGTTTATCTTTAAATCTTTCATCAAACTGCATGTGAATAATTTAGTATTTAGAAAAAAATAATAATCTTGACCTTAAATTAATGAAAATCTCAAAACTTTTGAGTTAAAAAATGGCTGTGCATTTTTTTTTTTTTTTTTTTTTTTTTTTTTTAAGCGAGAGAGATATGTAGCTTTTGGGGCTCAGTTAGCATCACCAGTTTATTCCTGCATGTTGGCTTTATTGCTTGTTTTTCCCTCTGTAGTTCTTCATTTTCCCTTTACACCCCCCCCCCCCCCTTCTGCTGATAACTGTATGACTGTCAAAGTATGTTTTCCCAGAATTTTTTTAATGTAGATTCTGTAATAGCTGGATTACCTTTCTCTACTGAAATATGTTAGAGATATGACTTTTTTCCCCTGCTTATGGTATTAATATCATAATCTATTTATGATAATTTTGTAATGACAATTATTGAACAAAAGTATCATTGAAAAGAGCTTTAATCTGATTTTCCAAAAGAAAAACCCAAATTATTTCTTAGATAAAATTATTGTACAACTGATTTAGAAAAGATTACATGCATACACACACACATAAAAGGATATAAAGAATTAAATCGGTGATAAAAAGGCATAACAGAAAAATGAGGAGAACATTTTGTGCATAATTAACTAGCTAACTAAAGCCATGGCCAGTTTCTGCCGAAATTTGGTAACTTGTTGGAAGATCTGTTGTCTTGCCCGCCTTTCGAAACACATAAAAGTTGTTGAATTGGAATTACAAAGATTCGTTATTGGATGCCATAGACAAACATAAATCAATCATTTTATAATTTATATTACAGAATGATTGATTTATTTTTGTAATTACAGTATTTTTATTTACTTTTTTATTTTTTACTGTGGTCTGGCAGAAAATATTTTACTTTTTTAATTGTGCATTAGGTGTTATAACAATACTAATAATCAGTTTTAAAATTTACAGTGTTTATTTCAAATATGCTCAGTTTCTTTCATTTAATTTTGATGTATCAAAATCTTTTGTTTGAGATATTTAACCAAGTGTATTTTTAACTTACTTTTAAAAAAATAAATAGATAAATAAGTTACTAGTAATAGTGATAATGACAAATAATAATGACTTTTCTGTCTTTGTTTGTATGAATTGCAGATAAAGTGTTGCCAATTCAAATTTTGCTATTCCCTTATGCACAGTTCAAAATGTCCCTACATTGATGATAAAAGTACTTATTTTAGTCCTGATGATGTCCATAAAATCTACTTTCATTCTCAGGATATCCTGGGGTGAAAGGATTCCTCCAAAATGTCCCTACTCTATCCCTAGATGCTGAGGAAAACTGCTAAACTCTGGCACATTTAGACATTAACTATAATGCAACCTGAATGTGGAAAAAAATGCATTTTTTAATTAATTGCTAATGTAATAAAATATTTAGGAATTCTATGTAAATTATACAAAAACAATTTGTCTTTTTTTCCAGGTATGAGATGCATTGATTGTGGCTACAATTGCCATGAAAAATGCTTAGATCAAGTTCCAAAAAATTGTACAAAATACAAATCTGTTAGTGATTCTGGAGCTGCATCTGCTTCTGTATCTAAAGGTGGAAGTGTGGAAAGTTCTTCTGTTGCTTCAAGTATGTGTGTTTTAAGACTTTTTTCTTATTTTCTCTCTAAAATTGCCCATAAATCTGTCACAGAATAGTATATTATAACAATTGTAAGTGTACTTCTTTTTAATTGTCAATATCACCTGTTCTCTGTAATTTTTCATTTAATTACACTTTCATAACGTTTTCTTACTTCTAATTCTTAATAGTAAATATGTGACATTAAGTTCATTTATTAAAGCATAATTTTTTTATTTATATAAGATTCCATTTGTATTTTTTAATTAATTTATAAAAATTTATCATATTTGATATGTAAATTTAAAAACAAAAGTCTTAGTAAAACAAACAGTTTACAAATGTTTAAATATATATATTAACCCTTTCATTCCCAATTTTTTCCATCCATAAAACAATAAATCTTATATTTAGTCAAATTTATTTCAAAGGTAATATATATAAATATTTTTTTTAAATAGGTGTAATAGCAGAGTACGAATTAATATAGCTAACAAAGCAACTGGGAGGGGTTTATTTATGTTTAATATAACCACTGATGCCACTTAAAATCATAACTTTTCAATAAATAAAAATATCAAAATTTTGAAGAAATACATATTGCAATTAATTAAAATACAAATTATAAACATTAAAAAATAAGACAAAAAATATTTCAAGCAGTTAATTTACTTAAATATCCTAAAACAGGAAACTGATTCCAATATTATTATCAGAATAAAGTAAAATATACATTCATTTATCAACAAGGATAGTGAAATCATCTAAAATATATATTTTTCGGTGGTAAAAATATATAGATTTTAATACAGTGCGTTGCATGAATATAAACGCACATTTTCCAATAACCAGAAATAGAATTTTTTAAATTTTAAAAGAAGTATTGTGACTTACAGTTATTGGAAATGACTAACAACTGAATAAGGTGCTTTAAGCACGTATATTTAAGCTCATGCAAACTTATGTAAATGAGTTTTAAGCATTTTCTTATTTTTCACTGTTTTTCGTTTGTTGCGCGAAATTAAACGCACTCTGTATTTTGCGTTTAAAATTTAACAGAGCCACCGGAATTAAATTAAAACACATATAGTCGTGTTGCTAAAGTTCTCTAAAATCAGTTTTAATGCTTGAGTGCAAAATTTACGGTGTTTGCTCAGGATGGCAAGAGGAAAAATTTGACAGTAGACGAGAGGATAAAAATCGACTTTATGCGTAGTAAAGGCTTTAGCAATCGTGAAACTGGGCAACGAATTGGAAGAAGTGAGAGCGTTGTGCAAAATTATATAAAGAAAGGAGCAAATTATGGGAAAAAAGCGTTAAGAAGCGAACAGGAAAGCTCGTCACTTACGACAAACGTCGAATATACAATGCTGCAAAGAATAAGAATATTTCCTGTGTGAAGTTAAAGGCTGAGTACAAGCTGGGTGTTCATCGGACAACCATATGGAGAGCCACCAAAGCTGCAACATTCATTAAATTTATGAAAATGAAGGCGAAAGCACCCCTCACTCAGAAGCACAAAGATATGTGATTGGAATGGGGAAGAAAATGGATTCTAGATTGACTAAATTGGGAAAAAGTCATCTTCCCAGATGAAAAAAAAGTTTAATCTCTATGACCCGAACGGATTTCATAGCTACTAGCACGATTTGAGAACCGAAGAAATGTACTGTTCAAAATGTCAATCTGGATTTGGGTCTGTCATAGTGTGGGCAGACATAGGTTTTAAAGGGACTTTCGAATTAGAGTTCGTGAAGAACACTATGATCTCAGTAGATTATGTCCAGATGCTCACAAAGAACCTCCGCCGTCAAGCAGTCAAGAAAGCTGGAAGAAATTAAATTTTTCAGCAAGATTGTGCATCTGTACATACAGCACATATCGTGAAAAAATGATTCCGTGACAATAAAATTAAAGTTAAGGATTGGCCCTTAAAAAGCCCCGATTTACACATAATGGAGAACGTATGGGGTATTCTGGTTTGCCGTGTTTACGTAAACGGAAGGCAGTTTAACACGAAAGATGAACCAAAATCGGCCATTCTATTATCTTAGAAGACAATGAGCTTGGATGGCCTCATGCCATTATATTAGTCAATGCCAAGGCGTTTACTAGCTCTTCTAGAAGCCCATGGTGGCTTTAAAAAGTATTAGATACAGTATCTGTTACTCAGTTATTTATTTTTTACACGTGCGTTTAAATTCACGCAACATGTATTTTTGTCCTAAATTCAATAAAGTTATTTTCTATAAAATGATATTAGTCTTTCATTGTTTTGACTCGTATTTTCATTTCTTGAATCATACACATAGAGTTTGGCTCAAGTGTCACCTATTCATATTTCTTTATTACACTTGTATACCATTCTAATTCTTAAATCTAAGGTGCGTTTATATTCATGCAACGCACTGTATTGTTCATTTTGAATCAGCAGGAGTGTTAGATGGTAATAAAGAAAATCTAAAATATTATGATTTCAATTGGCATCACGGGGAATGAAAGGGTTAATATAATAGAATGGAAGAACGGACCAGACAATGTATGTACAAACCAGTGAAATCTGAAAATTACTGGTCCTGTGGACCAGTAGTTTTATTTTCTTAATTTCTACCCCTGTGATTATTTTCAAAATTAGGTGGCTCAATAAATGCAAATACTATTCATTTTCATTCCTTTTTTTTTTTTTTTTTTTTTTTTTTTTATAATGTTTAATTGTAAACATAATTGTATAAATTATTATTATTATTTAAAATAAATACATTCTTTTTGTGATAAAAATAAAATTAGTTTTCTATATACAAGGAAATGTTGTTTTCTAAAAAAATCAGTCAATAAATCATTTTTTAATAATACTCAATCTAATTTTTTAATTCAATCTAAATCGTAATTTACCTAATAAATAAACTTAATGATTTTATAAAGGAAATATTTAAATGTATTTCCTTTAATAATTCACTAGCATAAACAAGTAATTAATTTTTGATTAAGGTATTCGTAAAAATTTTTTACTTTTTTTTTTTTATTTTTTTTTTTACAATATTATCCATTTTGAGGTATGAGGGATCCAAAAATCACAAAATCGTTGTGGCATCCATATGTAGGTTAATCAGTTTGTTAGTTCATTAGTTAGTTTATTTGTCTGTTGAAAATAATATCTTAAGAACAAACAATACTAGAGAGGTCCAATCAGTTTTTTAATGTCACAATACAGGCAAGAACCTTCTACTCTAAAAACTGAGTAAGTTACTCGAAATGTATAATTTTCTGTGGCAAAATTTCGTATAAATGTCCATTATGAATAATATTTTCATCTTAAAGATAGCGAGCATTCTACTTAAACTTAAGTGTTTTGGAATTTAAAATTTTCATAATAGGGCAATATTTCACATTAACTTACGTCAGGGCATGAAATCTCAGTTTTAAAGTTACTAACCAGACAAAAATTTTTGCTCGCTGCTATTTTACATTCATGAAAAATATAAGTAAAACAGATGTTGTAATAGAGAGAACTTTTTTGGGACCGAAACCATAAAAGAATATAGAATTTGAAAAACTGTAACATATTTATTGTAATGTAATAGTAATTCAAAATAAGGTTACCATAATGTTTCAGTGTTTTTTGAAATTGTCACATACCACTGCAAAAGTCATGTAAGAAAAAGTTTGCATACTTTTAGAACTAATATTTGTGTAGTGCTGCCTTTCTGTACTGAAATCCCATTTGTCAATAGCAGCTGTAGGGTCAAACTCTGAAAAGGGGATTCCATAAATAAAAATTCTGAGCAAATTATCAAGTGTCTCAGTCTTCAGGGAGTTTCTGAATGCAGTTTAAGTCTGTTGTAACAGCTTAAACTCCCGCAGGAAGCTGTGCTCACTGGTAAAAAAACACAATATGTTAGAATGTGGAACAAATTGGGGAATTTTTCTGAACACTTTTCGCTGTAAAATTTCTCCAGCATCCATTTCATTGTTAGTGAAGGGAACATAATCTTGAAATCTGCTCACTAGGCCAATACAATATCCACTTTTTCATTAAAGAGACTTGGGTTCAAGTACATCAGGAATTTCTTTATTTCTTCTATCCTATATTCAAGAATTTTTTCTTTGGGATTTGGAATGCCAACCCAAGGTGTCAAAAACATGCAAAGATTTTAACACATCTCTTGACACACTTTCTTTGATGTCTTTGCATGTTTAATTAATCTCCCTTTTAAAGTCTGAAACTCTTGCTCCCCATTTTTAGTATTGTTAGCTGCACATTCGTGATTATCCTTGAGATGGATACTTGATCCAAAAGTTGATTGGGGATCTGTCAAAACTGAGATGCAATGTTTTTTTTTTTTTTTTTTTTTTTTCCAAAGATGAAATGACAAGTTCCTTGTTTTTTAATACCACACTTAAAGGGTACAGTTTCCTATAGAAATCTAAGAGAAAGTATAAAACTGTAAGAAATTTATAATCCTTCAAACTTTTCAGTAAACCCTTAGCTTTAGCACTATCATTGTTTTTTCCATTGGTCACCTGTCCAAAATGGGTTGCAACAGTATTCTAAGATTGCAAGAGAGCTCTTACAGCGCTTCTTTCCTGGATAACCATCTAATAATGTGACTCAGTTTAAGAATTTCTTCTCCTAGATTTTGAAACACAGTATTTCAAAAGAGGAAATTTACTTACCAGATTTAAATATTTACTTGCCAATGGAGAGCTGGCAAGCAGAAATTTCGCACCTTGACTCATGTTATTAGTTATTGCACTGAAAAGAGTATGGAGTTAAAAAAAAAAAAAAATTGACCCTTATAAAATAAAATTAATAAGTTAGGATAAGGTGAATGTATCCAGGTGGAGGAAAGTAGACTAGTAAGTGGGGCATTTCAGTCTGAGACTATGTCAGATGAGTGACTAGCAAAGTTAATTTCTCTTGCAATGAATATATTGAAATTTATGAAAATAAATTTTGGATGGGAAACTTAACAGAGTCCACCTATAAGAGTTGGTTTTGGAAAATAGCAGAAATAGTTTTAAATGACCAAAAACTGGGATAATTTAAGTTGATACAATTTATTTATCTTTAATAATTCCAAATTGAACTGTGAGCTACTTATAAATAAATGTTGAAATAAGTTGAATATGAGGCCAATTTTCTTCTAGGTGTAACAGCAATGCAAACTAGTAGTCAGTATTATGACCAGTTTTCTTCTAATGTTGCTGAAAATAGAACACATGAAGGCTATCTGTACAAAAGAGGAGCTTTGCTTAAAGGGTGGAAACAAAGATGGTTTGTGTTAGATTCTATAAAACACCAGGTAATAATTTACTGGTTTGTTTATTTATAAAACTCTTATTTTTCATTTTTTTAAATGTAATTTTGTACTTTGTAATTTCTTAAATACATTTTGTATTAAAATGTTTGTATATTCACTCACAAATTATTATTTTATAATGTGGAGTTTATATTAAAAAAGAAAATTAAGGCAAATTGCTTAAGAGGACAATAATACTTAAGAAAGGAAAAAAGAGTACCGACTAATATTTTGTTGTAAATTATGATTATAAATTTAAACAATGCAAGAACATTTTAACTTGTTTGCTATCTTATACAAATTTCAAAATGAAATAAATGTTTTTGGAAGCAGTCTTTGTGTGTGTGCATGTGCCAATAAAAATAATTGGTTCCTTGAATTTTTTGGCCTGTTATAAAGGGTGACCCTAAATCTCATTTTAGAAGTTATTTAAAAATAATTATATTTTAAAAATAATTAACATTTGAAATGTTTAATATTTTACTTTTTTCTTTTCTTTCAAAGTTAAAAATTAAATATCCTGGAACTTAACTGTTCAGAAATGTAAGATTTAAGAAAAAATATATTTTAAAAATCATGCTCATTTATTATAACTTAAAAAGAATACACTGTTGCTGATATTTTTGAAATGAACAAATAGTTAAGCACTAAATCATTAGCAAAATTCAACCCGTACTTGTTAAATCACCATACATTATTGCTTTGGCATTAACTTTCTGCAGTATTAAAGCATCATTGATAAAAATTGACAGTGTTGTAAAACTTTAAATATATATATATTATACTGTGTAGATCATAAAACATTTGATATTTAAATGTGATAAAATGATTCAAAATAATTAGTTTTCTTCTATCTTAGTATGTTAATTAAATTGCCTTTCTTTGATATACTTATAAAAATTCTGTTTGTACTACTTTATAATTTTAAGATTTCATTGATTTTTACTTGATCAAAAACATTTATTTAGTTGAGGTATTATGATGCAATGGAAGATTCACATAGTAAAGGATTAATTGACCTTGCTGAAGTCATGTCTGTTGCACCATCAACCTGTGTTCAAGGCGCACCCAAAAAAGCTGATGAAAAAGCCTTCTTTGATGTAAGTTTTGATTTTTTTTTTTTTTTTTTTTTTTTTTTTTTTTTTTACTTAACCACATTTCAATAAATAATGTGGATTATATCTTGTTAGAAGGTTAATCTTGTCAATTTTTTGTTATTATTTATTTATTTATTTTTAAAAGCAAGAGATCATTTTTTTTTTTTTCCAGACAAAATAGACTAAATGAAAAGGGCTTTTCTGTGGCAACAACTTAAAAAATAAATAAAATTGAGAGAAAATGTGTGAAAGAATTTCAATAAATTAATATAGTAACAGTTGTTAAGAGATAAAGCTTCATATTTTAAACTTTTTTTTTTTTTTTTTTTTTTTGACATGTTAGTTTTGTATATTTAAATCAAAACATAAATGACTATTTTATTAAATTATTATAATAAATTCAGAACACAAAAAGACATTATTACCATGAATACTATGAATAAAGCAAGGAAGTCTTACAGCATATAGTTCAAAGAAAGAAAACTCCTGGTCCAAAATTAAATTCTTTTTAGAATATTTTAATTTTTATAATTACTTTACTTTTGTCGTTTGCAAACTAATGTAATGTTTTGACATTTTGAAAATGAAACTGTTTGTTGCCGCTCACCTTAGTTTGGCTATATGCGCAACCTTGGCGCGCATCTCTTGTTCACTTGCATTCCCGCTTTAGCGGAGTAGTTGTATTGTTTTTCGTTATAAGAGTAACATCTCTCTTGTTTATCTTGTTCGGTGATATGGTTCACCTTTTTTTGTAGTTTGCGTTGACTATGGTGTCAACATATTTGAATACGTTAATAATACGTCATCTATAAATTGTATATATGTAAATAATACTTTAATTAAATGTTTGTGAAGTAATAACTTCAGAATAGTAATTATTGAATACAGTCCACTCATAAAGTATCGTCAACATTTGGTCCGTCGAGTATAATTAATATAGTAACAGTTGTTAAGAGATAAAGCTTCATATTTTAAACTTTTTTTTTTTTTTTTTGACATGTTAGTTTTGTATATTTACTTAAAAAAAAACGATTTAAGTAAAATTTAAGTTATTTTACGATTCGGAAGATCAATCGTAATATAATGAAAAGTGGTGGTGCTCATTGATGAAAATTAATTATGGATAAAAATAAATTAGTTATCCTAAATCGACAACGTGGAACCTTGAAAGGTCAATTGACTAAGATAGTGACATATTTAGAGACTGTTAGTGACGAGGATAAAGACATTATAACTTTAGAAATAAAGAAGGATAATCTGCAAAAATTAGTAACAAAACTGGATAATTTGAAAATCCAGTATTACGAAATAGCTGATGAATCGGAACTGGAAGTCCAATTGAACGCCTTCGCAGAATTGGAAGAAGAGGCAGAAAAATTAGAGGTAAGGCTTCGAAAATTCTTACTCTCTAATAACATTAGTAAAAATGAAAACGAAATTATTTCAAATGAATCAAAAGTAAATAATCCTATTATCAATTTTCGTTTACCTGAAATTCCTTTACCCAAATTTAATGGACAATATAATGAATGGTATAGTTTTAAAGATCAATTTATAACCTTAATTGATCAGAATGATAAACTTTCAGATAATCAAAAATTATATTATCTAAAATCTACACTTTGTGGAAGAGCACTAGATGTAATTACCGAAGACGATTCATATATTTCGCTTTTTAAAGCATTGGAAGATAGATTCCAAAACAAAAGAATGATTGTAAATTCTCACTTAAATGAGATATTGAACGTAGAGAATCTGTCTCAAGATTTAGTTAAAAATTTGCGAACAATAACAGATAGCTGTCAAAAAAATATTCGATCACTCAAAGGTATAGGATTGGAATTGAATCCCTTTACGGAGGCCTTACTTATAAATTTAGTTCTTAAACAGATCGATAAAGAAACTAAAAAACAATTTGAATTATCTTTAAGTTCTACAGAATTGCTAACATGGTGCGATTTCATTAACTTTTTACAAAAAAGATGCTTGGTGTTAGAAAACTTACTATGTGTTTCGAATACGAAACCGAAATTAATGAATTTGGAAAAGAGTACTAGAATTAAAACTTTCTTTTCTAAAAATGATTCTTTTAACGATCAAAACTGTCCCCTTTGTAAAAGAAATCATTCTTTAGCTAAATGTTGTGAATTCTTAAAATTAAATGAATACGAAAGATTCCTAACAGTAAAAAAATATTTGTTATGTATTAATTGTTTAAAATCCAAGCATCAGGTTTCGAATTGTAAAAGTGATCATTCTTGTAATATGTGTTCTAAAAGACATAATACACTCCTACATCGTTCTTTGCCAGAAACAAAAAGTAATAATTTCCAATCAAAACCGCAACCACAAAATCTTCACTCAAGCGAGACAGTGTCAGAAACAGACAAACAACTGCTTCTATCGAATGATTCATATCCTGAATTGCAGAAAGGAAAAAAAGATGTTTCGATGACATTATATAACGAGATTAATAATCCCATCTTAAAAAGTAAAAAACATGTATTGCTGTCAACAAGTATAGTTTATTTGGAAAGTAGCAATAAAAAAAAGATTCCGGTTCGTGTAATTCTTGATAATGGTAGCCAATGTAACATATTAGACAGACAACTCGCTAATTTATTGAATTTGCAAAAAAGGAAAT
The DNA here is from genome assembly GCA_963930645.1 of Salticus scenicus. Classification (NCBI taxonomy): domain Eukaryota; kingdom Metazoa; phylum Arthropoda; class Arachnida; order Araneae; family Salticidae; genus Salticus; species Salticus scenicus. Next base: position 90,396,671 of record OZ005650.1, on the reverse strand, counting down.
GCGATATTCATATTTCAGGAATTAATGGTAAGATGACAAATGTGAAATCTTCAGTACGTACCATTATTTCCAATAAAGATGATTCATTTAGTGAACCAATTGAATTTTTAATTACACCTAAAATAACAGAATTCATTCCTTCACACAATATAAACATAAGAAGTTTAAATCTACCACATGACCTTGAATTAGCTGATAGTGAATTTTGGAAAAAATCTAAAATAAATGCTTTAGTTGGTGCTGAATTTTTCTATGAAATATTAAAAGCAGATAAATTTAAAATAGGACAATTCACCTTTCAGAATAGCGTTTTTGGGCATATTGTTGCGGGAACCATAGATCGCAATGTATCTGAAAATACTTTTTGCGGTTTTACTTCATGCAATGATTATCTTAATGAAACCATTCAAAAATTCTGGAAAATAGAAGCTCCTGAAATTGACTTACGTCCAATTAGTCAGGAAGAACAATTGTGTGAGAAACATTTTTTAGAAACTTATCGGAGAGATAAATCGGGAAGATTTATGGTAGCCATGCCTTTGAAGGAAGATGCTAGTGTCCTTGGGGAGTCTAAATCTATCGCAGAAAAACGGCTCAAGCAGTTATGGAATCGTTTAGAAAAGAATCCAACAATGCGAAATCTTTATTGTGATTTTATTAAAGAATACACTAATTTAAATCATATGACAAAAATTGTTGATAATTTAAATGATTCTGGCTGTTATTATCTACCGCATCATGGCGTTTATAGGCCCGAAAAATCTACTACGAAGCTTCGCGTTGTATTTAATGCTTCGAGTCCGACAACTAGTGGAATATCATTAAACGACATAACTTATAAAGGTGTCGTTAATGAAGATTTGTATGAAATCATGTTACGCTTTCGACAACACCGATTTGTGTTTTTGGCCGATATTGAAAAAATGTATCGCCAAATAATGATTACCGAGGATCAGAGAAAATTATTAAGAATTTTATGGAAAGATAATGTGAACTCAGAAATTGAAACCTATGAACTTAATACCGTAACATACGGTACCGCTTGTGCCCCTTTTTTAGCCATTAGAACGTTGAAGCAATTAGCCCTTGAAGAAGCTGAGAAATATCCGAAGGCATCCGATATTTTGCTACATGATTCGTATATGGACGATATAATAAGTGGGGAAGAATCGCTAGAATCTACTAGGGAGCTTCAAAAACAACTTATACACTTGTTAGAAAGCACTGGAATGAATTTACATAAATGGAATGCAAATCATATTTCCTTACGTGACTTTTCTAAAGAGACATACCCTGAGTACACATTCTCTGATAAGGAAACCAAAGCCCTAGGGGTTGCCTGGAAACCCAATTTAGATGCTTTCACATTTAAAATAAATTTGTGTCAGTTAAAGTCTATGACAAACAGAAGCATTTTATCAGACATTGCTCGTATTTTCGACCCATTGGGTCTCATCGGTCCTGTTATTGTCAAAGCCAAGTTGTTTATGCAGGAACTATGGAAATTAAAATTGGACTGGAATGACCCTATTCCAAGCCCTATTGCTCAAAATTGGCTAGAATTCGCCACTTCGTTAAAAGCTCTTGAACAACTTAGAATAAATCGCTATGTTTTAATTCCTGAAGCACAACAAATAAACTTACACGGATTCGCCGACGCATCGTCATTAGCTTTTGGAGCAGCCGTGTATATTCAGTCTATTCATAATTCTGAAATTGTCTCCAATTTGGTTAGCAGCAAATCTCAAGTTGCACCTCTAAAAACTGTTTCTATCCCTCGACTCGAGTTATCTGGTTGTCTTTTGTTATCCAAATTAATTGTGAAAATTTTCAAATCTTTGAGATTACAAATCAATAATATTTATCTCTATACAGACTCTCAGATAGCTCTTGCCTGGATCCAAACCGAGCCTTGGAAATTGAAAACATTTGTTGGCAACAGGGTTGCCAAAATTCAAGAACTGTCTAAAAACTTCACATGGAACCATGTGTCCTCTGCGGAAAATCCAGCAGACTTAATTTCACGAGGTCTAACTACCACCGATTTAATGGATAATCAGTTGTGGTGGCAGGGACCAGACTTTCTAAGTAAATCCAGTAGTATCATGAACAATGACTCTGACTATCTGTCCCCCAGTGATAATAGTATTGTGATGAGTGAATTGAAAAATAATCACCAGGGTGACGCTAACCCTGCAGTGTTGTGTGGATTAATTCAATCTACGGATTCTCCCCAGAACTTTTATAATCATTTGTTTTCATTAACAAATAATTTTTGTAAATTAATTAGAATATGTAGTTTTATTTTTAGATTTATTAGGAATACAAGAGCAAAGGTAAATAGAGTAACTGGACCACTCCGAAGCACCGAATTAAACGACACAGAAGTGCATTTAATTAGACAGGTACAGTATACACAGTTTGCCGCAGAATTGATCTGCTTAGAAAAAAGGAAGCCCGTATCAGGTAAATTAAATTGTTTTAATCCAATTTTAGATTCTCAGGGACTCCTAAGAGTGGGTGGAAGGCTGGAAAATGCTAATTTAAATTTTGATAGTAAACATCCCCTTTTGTTGCCCCACGACCATAAATTATCTTCTATGATTATGGAACATTTCCATAAAAAATTCTTTCATGTAGGACCTCAAGCCTTGTTATACCACGATAGAAAAAAATATTGGATAGTTAGTGGGAGATCTTTAGCTCGGAAAATATTTCGTAACTGCGTAACGTGTTACAAAATTAAACCTTTAACGGTCAATCAACTTATGGGAAATTTGCCAAAGGAACGAGTAAATGTGACTTATCCATTTTATTGTACCGGTATAGATTTCTGTGGCCCTTTTTTAATTAAATATCGGGGTCAAAGAAAAGGAATCTATAACAAAATTTTTGTTTGTATTTTTATTTGCATGCCTACTAAAGCCGTGCATCTAGAGGTAGTTAGCGATTTAACATCCGAAGCTTTTATCGCAACTTTAAAAAGATTTTTTGCTAGACGAGGCAAAGCCCAAACATTATTCAGTGACAATGCAACAAAGTTTGTTAGTGCAAATAATGAATTAAAAAGGTTACAACATAGATTAGCTACTCAGCCTGATGAAAACCTTACTAATTTTTTTAATTCAGAGAATATTAATTGGAAATTTCTGCCACCCCGTGCCCCAAATTTTGGAGGGCTATGGGAGGCAGGCGTAAAATCGTTTAAGTATCATTTGAAACGCGCAGTAGGAAACGCTAAATTAACATATGAGGAATTCTTAACCGTTGTTTGTCAAATTGAGGGAATCCTCAATTCTCGACCCCTTACCCCCCTTTCAAACGATATCGAAGATTTGGATGTCTTGACTCCCGGCCATTTTTTAGTTGGTCGACCCATCACAGCGGTGATCGAACCCGAGTTCTCTGGCATTCCAGATAATCGATTAGATACCTGGCAAAAATTAACTAAAATAGTTCAAGGGATATGGAAAAAATGGCAATGTCATTATTTAAATACGTTACAACAAAGAAACAAATGGAAATTTGAAACAAATAACATTAAAAATGGGGATATGGTACTATTAAAGGAAGAAAACTTGCCCATATGTAGTTGGATTTTGGGTAGAATAGTAGAAATTATTCCAGGAAAGGATAACAAAATACGCGTAGTTTCGGTTAAAACAAGAAATGGGACATATAAACGACCTATTTCCAAAATTGCTCTTTTACCTTCAGAAAAGTAAAAAAAAAAAAAAAATTGTTTGAAAATGAATAATGTATATAGTTAAATTTAATTTGTTTATTGTATTTCATTTGTATTATTTTATTGTTTACAATGTTATTAATATTTCTCTTGTATAAGTTTTATTATTTAAATTGCATATATAATATTTTCGTATAATTAATTATAATTATGCTATTACATATTAGAACTGTAATTTTGAAACAATGTTTCAAGGTGGGCCGGTATGTTGCCGCTCACCTTAGTTTGGCTATATGCGCAACCTTGGTGCGCATCTCTTGTTCACTTGCATTCCCGCTTTAGCGGAGTAGTTGTATTGTTTTTCGTTATAAGAGTAACATCTCTCTTGTTTATCTTGTTCGGTGATATGGTTCACCTTTTTTTATAGTTTGCGTTGACTATGGTGTCAACATATTTGAATACGTTAATAATACGTCATCTATAAATTGTATATATGTAAATAATACTTTAATTAAATGTTTGTGAAGTAATAACTTCAGAATAGTAATTATTGAATACAGTCCACTCATAAAGTATCGTCAACACTGTTATTTAATTCTAAATATGATCGTTTTTTTCTTCCTTCCAATTAGAGTTTCATATTAAAACTAAAATTTGTATTATAGAAATTTGTTTCTCTGAATTATGTACTGGAAAATTGTTGATTGATTTCATTTACTCTAAATAGTAAATTCAATAACAGCTATGCAGATACAGCAAAGCACTGTTTCTACGTCTTTCAAAGGACTGATGTAAAAAGACGTATAATCGAAATTTTATTAATAACACTTTGATTACCACAAATATAATGACACTTAGGCAAAATTTAAAAATGTAAATACTAATTAATAAAGTTTCTTAAGTTAGTAAATGTATATTATACTTTTTTTTTTTTTTTTTGAGACAATAATTAAAAAAAAAAAAAGATTTATTATAAAAAGGGAGAAAAATCATAATGCATGACTAGATACTAATTACATACATCATATATATATTGAGTATTATATTACATTTCTTGAGAACTATATGAACACATTTTGAATATTAATTATATATATTGTATATCTTTAATAACAAGCACACGATTTATGCCCATACAGATAGTTATTTAGTAACATTAAAAATTCTTAATATTTGTCTGATTTCCTGCTTGTCTATGAATATTAAAAATTCTACTGTGAATTCAAATGATTTCTTTGATCAGTATTATTCGATCTTTCCTGTGTTCCTCCATTTAGATGATTTCTAGGAAAAATTAGTCTTAATTAGAATGGAAAATAATGACAGGTCGAGAAATTTTGCAAATTTTAGTAAGTGGAAAAGACATATAACTGATATTAGCGGCATATAAACGAAGAATTTTGGCATTAAAATGAATAGGAATGAATCGGCACTTCACTAAAAAGACGTATAAATGTAAAAGACATATAAACGGTGCTTTAGTGTATTAACTTTGGCAGTGACACTCTACAATTTAGTCAGCTGTATAAGTGGTGTTTTCCCCCTAAAAGGTTGTGCACTTGTAATATAGATTAATTTTATGCCCACATTTACATTATAAAATTTAAATCCCTTAAGTAGTTCTTTCGAACATTTTCTGCTGTGTGCCTAGCTTTCATCAGGAGTTTGGATGATATGCTTGTTTCTTCTTTCGTGGTCTATTTCTAGAATGCCACCATGCACCCAAATTTCTCATTGGTTCCACATCATTACATGCTCACACATTGGCTAAAATTTTAATGGTTTTGTAGTTGATGGCATAATTTTAATTTTTATAATTTACTATTTTTTTACTTTTTCTATATTTATTTTTAATTTTTTTAATCTTTGTTGATTTTGATTTGAGCAGTAGTGGTTCGGACATATTTAATATTATTTGAATGTTCTTTGATTTGTTTATTTTTATTTTAGTTGATCTAGTGTAGGTTTTTTTATTAGTAGTATTTTATTATTTACTTTTTGAGATTCTATGCAATAGATTTTGGTTGTTCCTAAGTTGTTATTTGGCTCCTTATCATTTCTGATTCCTTAATCTTCCTTATCATTTCTGATTCCTTGGAAGATGTTTCAGTTCAGCTTTATTGGGATATTAATACCTATTTTTACTGCTTCGGTTTTTATTTATTTATTTTTTTATGGGATTGCTGTGGTGAAGGTTGGTTTAGTTTTTTGTCCACTATATATTTTATTGAGTTTTCTTATTCTATTTTTATATAATTTGTTGACTTATTTTGGTACTTTTCCGTTAGCTGGGCTCAAAAGAAAAATCACCAAACATGGCGCTAATATTGCCAATGCAGACGGATATTGATAGATTTAGTGTATGCCATTCTTTGTTTACTTTCAGATATAAAATTAATTATGACTATAAATAAAGATAACAAAGTAAGTTGAGCTTTTAAATGATTAATTTTATATGGAATCAAGGGTCGATCCAGGTAAAAAATGGGACCCATTTGCTGCCCCTTCACAAAATTCAAATCTCTAAAATGGGCCCTTCACAAAATTCAAATCCATAAAATGGGTCCCTTCACAAAATTCAGATTCATAAGAACAGCACTTTCACAAGATTTATTTAAAAAAAAAAAATAATTTTGTAAAAATTTTCCACATTAACAGTTTTATTTTTAATGAGTGTCTTTACTTGGCTCAGTAATATGCTGTTAACTTGATATTAAACATTAGAGTAACTGCTAAAGTGGAAGGTTTCATGCGATAATTCTTTTTATTGCAAAAAGAAATAATTTTTCACAAAATTATTTTGTTTTTCACAAAAATGGGCCCCAAAAAATTAAAACCAGGATCAATCAACCCTTGTGAATATATAGAGTTTAAGTTGGAATATGTATTATATTGATATTTAATGTTTTTAGTTGGAACTTTAAATGACTAATGGGATTGATATCTTATAACATCTAATTATTGTGTTGCGACCTAATGAAGGGCTATGTATACTAACAGATATAGCACATTGAAAACTCAATCCAAAACTTTTTTTTTAACTTACAAAATCATGCAATTTATTATCCAGATTACAATACTGATGAAAATTTGGGATTTACCTGTAACGAAAATTATGGAAATCTGTCCAAAATTCTGGACAATATAAAAAGCTTATGACTTCTCCGGTAATAAAATGACTTTTTTTTTTTTTTGTGTGTGTGTATGTTTATTTTACTAGTGTTACTATTAAATGTGTCTTTATTTATGTGTGCTTTATTAACTAAATGTCGCCAACAAATCGTTTGAGCCTAGCTAACGGAAAAGTATCCAAAATTATTATCATATCCTGTATTTTGTGGAATTTTCAGGATTTTATTTAATTCCATTTTAAGTAGGTGGTTATTTGAGCATGCATTTATTGCTGTTTATATATGCATGGATTGAATTCAAGAGAAAAAAAAGTATTTGAATTTGTAACAATCGTAACTAACTTTTCAATGCAAAATCCCTTATAACTACAAAGTAAATTTGATTTAGACATATATTTTTCCATATTGTTAAATAGACAAATGTTTTTCCTTTTTTCTTCCTCTCACATCAAGTTAAAAAATATGTAAAATAAAATTGAGAAAAATCACATTAAAGAAATGGAACAGGTTTAGTATAGGTATCCTTGGCAAACTTGAAATTTGGCACCGAAGTAGCTTGGGGTTTCTTGCTGAGATTTTTTACCTATGCAGTTGGGATAAACATTTTAATTCATTGCCAAAATGACTACAATAATTTAAAAGCTGCCAAAGAGCTTCTATGCTAAAGCTGTATCAATGAAAGTTTAAGAAATGAATATAGTAAATGATGCAAGGGGAGGAAACACAGTTACTGCATGCCTGTACATGGAAGAATAGATTAAAAATAAGTCTTGTCATACAAAATTAAATCCTGTTTTATAGTACAGAATTTTATATGTGTTACTTAGAAAACAAAAATAACTTTCGTTTTATTAATACATTTTTTAGATTCTCAAATCTTTATGTGTATTTTATTGTTTATAGGGTAGGTGCTCCAGTAATTGGCATGCTCCAGTAATTGACATCTATCCCGAAATAATTAATAAATAAGAAATATAATAAAATCATATATTTTACATATAACAATTTTAACATTTTATGTCAAACACTGGAGCATAGGGTTCTAATAACTGGTAAAATGAATAACTAGCAGTGTCAAACACTGGAACATAGGGTGCCAATTACCGATAAACTGAAAAACTGGCAGTGTCAATTACTGGAATATTGAGTGGGTGCCAAATAAAAATTCATAAAAAAAAAAATAATTGTTATCAAATGTGTATATTTTAACATATATATATGTGGTTCTAAATGTCTTTCATACCATATGTACTAACTTAAGATTTCTAAAAATATTTTCTGATAACTAGAACATTAAAAACATCAGAGATTGCTCTAAAAGTGTCAATCATTGGTGCACTTACCCTAATTGTAAAAAAAATATTACACACTAGTCTTTTTTATTATGTAATTTCAGGATTTTTTAAGAAGGGTCACAATCAGCCCTGATATGTTTAATTTCAGAACCATGTTTTAAAAAATATTTGTGGTTAAATTCATTGTTACTTACATACTGATTATTCATTTCAGCTACGAACTGTTAGAAGGATTTATAACTTCATGGCAGCAGATGCTGTTGCAGCCCAAGAATGGGTGGAAAAAATTCAAGCTTGCTTGCAGTGATAATGAACATTTTATAGGACTTTCATTTGGAGCTAATCGCTTTTGAATGTGCTTTCTAATCAAACTTTAAGGTGCATTCATGAAAACTTTTTTATAGTGCCGCACATATTGTATGTTTTTTTAAATTGTGTTCTAAGAATACAACTACATAATTTATATTGGATAATTAAGCCTTATATCAGGGATATTCTAATTTCCAGCTTATAATGTGTATTATGTCTAGCTTTTGTATTACCATCATTTTTCTTGGAAGTATACAGTCAAGAATATGGTTTTATAAAATAGATTAAATAATAAAAAAAAAAAAAAAAAAAAAAAAATACAATAAATAAATGCAAAAATGATATTTAAAATTTTCCTTTTCTGAAATCTGTATTTTACTTTAATTGATATTTTAATAATTTCTGTCTGTCAGCTTTTATATTGTGTGTGTTACATGAAAACGTTTTTGTATGTAGCAAGAATTATTTTTAGGAAAAAATCTGTAATTTATATATGTGTACTAGTTGACTAAAAAGGGGATTTTTTTTTAACTTTAAAAATTCAGTATCCCTAATTTTTTATAAAATGTGCATTAAGATGTTTAAATCAAGCTATAGTTATATGTAATTATTTTAAATATAATTTTTGTTATTGAAATTAGTCATTTAATCATTAATGAAAAGGTTTTACTTTATTTAAAAGACTTTTTCAATGTTCCTTTTTAATTTTGTTATGATGGGATAAAAATATCCCTTTATTCTGGTCAAAATAGTAATATCAATGTTTAATTTGATTTACAATATTCGCAAAATTTTTACACTTAAACTTTTACTGAAAAAGAAATGATATTTTTGGTCTATTTTTCAACATTTCTATTGTATGAAAATTAATTTTGCTTTTAGTCGTGTGTAGTGTATATATAAAGCAGAATATTTATTCTACATGTTTTGTAAATTTTGCTTTTAGTTCTATATCGCATGATTAATTTAAAAAAAAAAAAAAAATAGCTGCTTGTTGCTCAGTTATCAAAGTTAATTTGCTAACATGATTTATAGAAAATATTTATAAACTTGATATTTGAGTATCCCTGATGTGAAACTAGTAGAAATTCATAATGAATTTTGAAACTATGCAAAGGACTTTATAAAAAATACTAATACAGTGGAGGAAAAGCTCAACATATATTGCTAATACTGCATTTAGTGCCATTATTCAGATCTATCTTTCTTTTTTAATTTTTGTTCTCATTTTACTCTGCGTTATAAACATATCTAAAACAGCCTTTCACTGTATTATATTGTAATAATGTTTTCAAAGTTTTCTTTGTATATTTATATTTTAGTGATTTGTTATGTTGTTTAATTTTGTATTTTTATTACTTTTTTGTATTTTCATACATTGGCGTTGCATTTTTTTTTTTTTTTTTTTTTTCTTTCTTTTGCTTTCAAATGTGATATACTGACGGTTTAAAGAATTACGTGTACAGTTCCTTTTTAATTCATCAAAGACTAAATTGCAGTATTTTGTTAAAATATGTATATGTTATAAAAATCGTCTTTTTAATGTTATTAAGGCAAATATTAGAGCTAGTTTTGTATGTCTGAGTGTTTTAAGTATAAGTTTTATTCGTTTATGAAATGTCAGTTAACCATGTTCATTACATTTTAAATGGATATTTTCATTTTCACACACTTCATCAAGGAATGAATTTACAATATTTTCATTCTTTTTGTTCCCACAATTAAATATTTTTCATTTATTATGATTTTGTTATTTAATTTCTGATATTTATTTATAATTTCTTAATTTAAATCATTCTTATGTAAATTTGTTTTAGGTGAGTAGAATTGGCATTGTAGAAGAATAATAGTTTACTCATTCAATATGTTAAAAAAAAAACTTTGATATTCAAAATAACTGTTTAGTTCATTGGTTTTATTAAAAAAATTTTTTACTATTTCTTAAACAGTATTTGCCAAACAAAACAAAATGAACAATTAAATTCATAAAATAGCTATTAAAGTTTTTTTTAACTCCTTCTTTCTTGCTCTCGCAAAAATTTCTGGGTGAGATTTTGCTCTCTATTTCTTATACCTGTGATACTTCCATGCTGGAGCTTTCAAAAGTGATTTATAAAAAATATTAAATTCAATTCATATCCCCTAACTTGATTTCTCTCTCTCTCTCTCTCTTGTTGGGGAATTTTGCAGGAAAAGTTGGAGAGAGAGATGTCAAAAAATTTTGCAACGCAGGAAAAGTGAAGGAATTTTATTGAAATCGTTAAAAATCATTGAACTTTGAAGTAAATCTTGAAAAAAAAAAACAATTATTTGATCAGGAGATATGACACAAAAAATTTTACAAATTGTTACATCAAAATAGAGTAAAGTTACCTGAGTCAGGGAAATTTACCTTTCCTGAAAAGAAAAAAAAAAAAAAAAGTCAGGGTAAATCAAAAAGATAAAGTACCCATCATATAATTTTCCTCATTAAGTTATCAATGGAGGTGGGGGAGGGGAGGGACTTTAAACATAATTGAAGTTTCAAGTAAGTTAATTGCTAAATTTCTGGATTTATATATATCACATTCTTGTCTTTTATTTAAAAAGTTAATCAGAACACACATACACACACACACACAAAAAAAAAAAAAAATGGTGAAATTATATATGTATATTTTCATCATATGCATACATATCCAGCAGTTTATTGTGTACACGTGTCATAATTAAAACTTTTATTTGCATAAAATATTTTTTTAGTATATGTTGATTCAACTTTTGATAGTTTTTTTTTTTTTTTTTTTTTTTTTTTTTTTATGCAGTCTTTTTTTTTAATAATGTTATTATTTCCCTTTTTCATGTTTTCTACAGATTGTGCCAGCGTGTTGAGATTGTAGAAATTTTCTATATTTATAGAAAAACTTCAAATATGTAAATAAATGTATAGAGAAATGGCCTACTTGGAAATTTGCTGCATAAACTTCTCGGTGCAGCCTCGTGCCATCTTAAGTGCAAACATTCAGGTGTGTGCTGGCTTGCTTGGCTCTAGCACTGAAGTCACTCTCTCCTTCTTTCCAAACTAGTGTCGCCACTTGTCGATGTCCGTTGGTTCGTTCTGATTGCAACTGCACATATTACTGACAATTTCAACTGCCTCATGATATTGTCAGTAATATGCGCAGTTGCAATCAGAACAAACCAATGGACATCGACAAGTGGTGACAGCTGTTTGGAAAGAAGGAGAGAGTGACTTCAGTTCTAGAGCCAAGCAAGCCAAGCACACACCTGAATGTTTGCACTGAAGATGGTGTGGGCCTGCACCGAGAAGTTTATGCAGCAAATTTCCAAGTAGGCAATTTCTCTATACATTTATTTAATAATTTAGGAAATTTTAATTTAAAACTTTTAAGTACTTCAAATATATTTTTATTATATTAATAGATCTGTTTCATATTCCGTCTTATCTTATAGGCTTTTATTTTATATTTAAGAATATTTTGAGTTTTGTTTTACTGTGTGCTTCCATTTGAAAAATTTTCAGTAAGCTGAATTATATTTTATAAATACACACACACACATACAATTCAGGGGAGAAAAAATTATGATGAACCTATTAAATATTTCTCTCTTATTTAAAGAGATTTAGCTCGTTTGACTTGGCACCACTGAAGGTGTCATATAAAATCTTATGTTTCTATTTAATATTTATAAATTGAACTATATTGGGTTTATTTAATAAAATATATATTCAGTCAACTCTTATTGATTTGACATATTTTTTACAGATTTGAAGTCTTTAAATTACATTTTCTCAATTTGCATTTTTTCATGAATTCTTGTTTTTCAGAATGCTAAAATTTCTACAGATATTTAAGAAAAGACTTAATACTTTTTTTGGATGTTTAATAGAATCTACTTAAAAGAATTAGGGATGGATTTTGCAATATCTTTATAAGAAAAAAGTATACAAATTTGTAAAACGAAAATCATGTTTTTAAACCATAAGAATTGTTGCCTGAATATATATTTTATTGAACAAACCTAATATAGTTCAATTTATAAACATTAAGTGGAACTATTAGTGTGTGTATGAAACCTTCAATGGTGCCAAGTCCCTTTAAGGGGACAGTTCATCTGACGTTAACAGCAATCTTATCCCATGTTATTCTATGGAGAAATGTGTTTTAAAATTACTGATTACATAATGTATTTTTTTTAGATTCCATTTTCACATTTAGAAAATTCAAAATCATTAAATTGATTCCTTTTTTTTTTTAATTTTTTACTTTAGAAATTTTTTATTCATGAATTCATCAACTGTGAATATTCATTTAAGTAAATTGGAGTGTAAAGGTTGATATTTTTTTATATACCAACTATGTGAAAAATACCAGAGCCGGGAATCAAACCTGGGCATCTCTGCTTAACGCACGGATGCTCTACCACTGAGTTACCCTGGCTGATAACCAGCTAAGTGAGAAGTGCCTAGCTGGTTATCAGCCAAGGTAGCTCAGTGGTAGAGCATCTGTGCGTTAAGCGGAGGTGCCCGAGTTCGATTCCGGCTCTGGTGTTTTTCACATAGTTGGTATATAAAAAATATCAACCTATTTATTTTATTTTTATACTATTTCATTTTGAGAATATAAAGTGGAAAAAATGCACTTAGTCAATTTTTCGTACTTTAGAGCTTTAAAATGAAATATTAAAGATTAAAAAAATTAATTTTTGAAAAATGGGAATCAATCTAATGATTGCGAATTTTCTAAATTTGGAAATGGAATGAAAAAATATACTAGGTAATGAGTAATCTTGAAAATAAATTTCTCCATAGAATAACATGGGACAAGGCTGTCATCCACTTTAGGTGAAGTATCCTCTTAAACATATATTGCTTTTTTCTTCAAGTTTTCCTGTTGTGAAATATAAGACAAACCAATTTAAAATGTTTTGATCATGGGATTACTGATTGAATAACAATGTTGTTACTGCAGATTTTAGACATAAAAAAAAAAGTTAAAAAATTATTTATTTCTAATATGAATGAGTACAAGTGATATTAGAGTGCTATGTTGACTTGTAATGAAAGTTTCATTACTGTGTATTTTGAAGAATATGTCATATCACTGTTGTGTAAATTGAGAAATAAAGTAAGAGAAATTTATAAATGCATGGTGTTATAATGATCATGTTTGTAAAGAAAATTTATGAGTGTAATTTTACTTCTGTACAGCTTTTTATCCCTTAAGATAAAGAGTATGTTAATATAATTGTGAATTACTGTAAAATATTTCAAATATGTCTCTATAATGTTGATTCACAAATTCATCTGGAAATTTTTTCTTCATCAGAAAGTTATCTAAATTTTAGCATTTTGCCTTTCAATATCATAAAGTTGTTATACTTTCCACTGGAATTTAATTGTTTTAAATTATTATTAATTTTTCTTGTGTTTGTTTTAAAATTAAATCATGTTTTTAGTAATCTCTTTTATTATTATTTAAAAAATATTATTTTATTATGTGTAATTTTTATTTAACTTACTTGTTTTTTATTTAAGTTATCAAATCGTATATAAAATTTAATCAAGTAAATTATAATAAAAGTATCAATAAACAATTGTACAAGAATGAGAATCAGTGACAAATAAAGAAAATTAAAAATTATCCTGAAAATTTTAAGAATGTGACTATAAAATCAGTTTTCGACTTGAAAGAAATGTTCTAAATTCAGAATTGCCAATTTTTTTTTTTGTTCAATATCCACCACTAAATTTTGACTGTAATGGTTACCCAATCACTTTGAAGGTTATTTGTTCATTATATATTTCAAATATCATTCCTCGAAATTATTGGTGGTAGTTGAATAAAAGAGTTTCAAAAATTGGCAAAGCTATCTACATTACAGATTATATAAGATCAGAAATGGCAATACTATTATAATTCTTAACAAATTTCTTAAACAAAATGCTCTCACATTAACAGTATTTTATAACAAAAATTTCTGTTGTTGATTACAAATCAGATAGTTTAGTTTAATCAATATTTACGAATGTAATTTTTGTAGTTATAAAAGAAATTTGAATTTCAAAATATTAAAATTTTAATGTAACCCAGTAGCTCTTCATTATTTGGTGCAAGCTGGAGGACAGGTAAAACTGAATTAATCAGGGTTGCCATGCTACCTGGAGAACCTGAAAAACCTAGAGAATAGTCAGGGAATTCAAAAACTGACGATAAAAGTCAGGGAATTTGAATATTTTAGCCAGAATCTGGAAAGTCAAGGAATTTCATATGATGGTTGCTAAAGAAAAAAAAACAATTTTTCCGCCATCGTAGGGTCATTTTCTGTTGTTTTTTTTTCCCTTTAGCTTCCACGATTTTTTTAAACATCGCCAGCCATCCTTTCCGCTCGTGAAAGAAATTTTTTATTCCGCTTATAAGTGACAGATGCTATCAGTGTATGTAACTTTGTCATATGTATTTTTTGTGTTTTCAAGTAGTACCGTAATTATTTTGCCCTCAACCACAGCCAGTGCTCAATATATGGTTAGACTGGAATTTTCATAGAATGCACCTGGAAAATCTGGAAAAGTCAGGGAATTTCATTCTCTTGTTTGAGTGGCAACCCTATATTAATTCAAGAATGTTATTGATGGGAACCATGAATCATCTTTTTTGTTGTCTTAATTAGGATGCATCACAGCATGTCAAGGTTAGCCAAACTCAATATTAACCTATGGGATTTGGCGGATCTTGAAACGCTGTGATACATCCTGTTAAGTAACTAATAAAGGATAATCAATTTAAAAGAGAACCCTCTCTTTTTTTTATTACCAGCAAATTTAATGTAATATCCAGAAACACTGTCAATTACCATGACACAAATTTTTTCATATGTTTTCATCTATCTGCACAGATATCATTATTTCACTTTCCAAATATGGAAATTTGATTTTTGAAATATAGCATGAACATCACCATTAATTTATTATTCAATTGTCCAATTTCAAATGTTAAAAAATAAAAACAGATGATTTAATTATTTAATCATATGAATAAAATTGGATTAAAAATTAATGATGTTTTTCCAAATTAATATTTTAAAAATGTGTGTTTTTGCATTTAGAAAGTGAAACCAAAATTATAGCTTCTTTTAAATTGATCTCTGTGATAATGCCAGTATATTTTATATTAGTTAGTTTTGTTAGTGAAATACAAACACTTAATGATTACGATACTTATATGCATTATGATATATGTGATGAATTCATGGTATGTTTTTAAGAAAATGTTAATGGTGACTCAGTTTGTTTCAAGAAATATCCTTTCTTGAAACCCTAATGCAATTTTTACAGTCTAGGATGTAGATATGCATTCTGAGTGGGGAGTTACTCTAAGTTTCATAATTACTTATAAACGTGTTGCAAAAGCCAGTCACCAGCAGAACTCCAGTGGGACACAAGTTTATTTAGCAACTTTTACTTTCTAAAATCTGCTCTGATTATTTGTGCTTTTGACCTTTTTGTTCCAAAAATTCTTGATTCTAATTACTTGCCAGTCTTCCCAGTGCCTGCAAAAATATGTCCAGGCGTTGATTTTATGCAGCTATAGTAAGATTGTGCTGGTGTTTCTCATTTTTCAATTCCTTGCATTATAAAGTGAGTTGCAGTGAAATGACATTTTTGGAGAAATTAGCAATCTATAATTTTTGAATAGGGTTTTCATAAATTAAAGTTAACTGTTTTAAAAATTTTCACAAACAAACATTCAAAAACATAATCATCATTTGTTATAGCTTTAAAATTAGAAAATGGCTCTCTGATATTATTATCAGTTGTCACATTTTGTTTTATAATGTAATGTGGAATATTGTGTTTTCATTTATTATACAATAGGCCCTGTATTTAATGAGGAGCATGCGACACAGAAAAAGGCTCATTAAATCCGATCACTCCAAATCATAGGTGCCAATATTTTAATTTATTCTGGAGTACTTTTAGCCCCGCCTTTATTTTGCACCACTTTATTTATAGAAAAATTTTCTTCAATACATAACTTTGATAAAATAAGAAAAAATTACTGGTACAAAATAGAGGCGGGGCTAAAATTACTCCGGAATAAATTAAATGGCAGCTATGCATTTACTTGAATTGTTTTGATAATTTTTATTCAAATGTGAAAAAAAAATATTTAACCAAAGTTGATTGTCTCATTTTACGAAAAAAAAAACGAAATGTTCATTTAACTTTTGTTTTAAAACAGTTAATGTATTTAAATGTTTCATTATCTGTATTTTCCATTTCTATAATAAAGATTTTGTTATGTCTCTGCTGCACAAACATATGTCAACGTTTTAAGTATAAATTCCTATTTTGAGTCATTACAGTTGCTTATTTTTTCCTATTCTTGGTCTTTTACCACTTCCTTGAGGGTAACCTCAAGAGAGAGTATTATGTCCAACATTAAGATATCATCATGAACATTATAATACTCATCAACTGAACTCATTATTGTACTCAACTTTAAAGATATTCATTTTTTTTTAACCTTTTCCCAAGAGCTATAGAGAAAGTCTAGGAAAACTTCTCATTTTTCATTTAATGTTTTCCCCCCACCATTATTTCTGTAATTATCTAATGCTTCCATATTTATTTCTCTCATTAAATCAGAGCAAAGTTAAAAAAAAAAAAAAAAAAAAAAAAAAATTGTTTGCTAGAGGAATATACTCTAAGACATTTATAGCTTAATTCCAAACAAAAGGCTTAATTTTTCTCATTAAATGGAGGTCTTCTGCTATAATAATATGCTGCTAATATTATTCTTAAATATGCAAATAAAAATATTGCTGATTTGAAAAAAATCCTAGCTATTGTGCATAGCTGTTTTTCATACACAATGCACTTATCCCACTAAACCAATTAGATTACGAAATTATAAAATGTGAATTAAAAAAAAAAAAAAAAAAAAGAAGCTGTGTTATTCATATATATTTATAAATTATTGCTCCAGTATTTTCCTTCCTTATAATACTTTAAAGTTTTAACATAAAAAATATGGCATTCTTTCTTTTACAGAAAAAGATTTAGAAATTTATTCATTACTAAAATAATAATAATAATAAATAAATAAAATAAATAATAATGAATTGTTATTCAACATTCTGATTTTTAACATTTCCATTCAGAATTTCAGAAGGAAAAAAATTTTACACATTGATTTACTATTTGTTTGAAGTTGAAATAATTTGTTTATTATGCTTATATCATTTTATTGGAATATTTTGTTAGTATAATTATGGTGATTATATATTTATATTTACATTTATACATAAATTGGTGTATTTGATCAAGATTGATGCATATTTGCCTTTTATAGTTTTCAATACTAAGAACCTCTTACTTTTATAGAAATTAGTTATATACACATAATGAAAAGAACTTATTATTCATTTGTAAAGAATAGGCTAAATAATTTTGATTTTATATTATTGTAACACTTTTGAAAATTTTGTATTATTGATATTCATTGGAATAATGTTGTTATACCCTAATAGCATTCATTGCTTGGCCTTTCGTTAGACTCCTCGAAATTTGTTCGAGTATTAACATGAATATATCATTTCAAGCAGTATCTAATGCCGATTTTCGATGAGAAAAATTTTACCAAAAAATTAGAGATAACAAATCACCTGAAAACTCGATGAAAATTTTGTCTTTCAATCGGATATTCATTAGATCAGTTTCTAAAATTCTTCAAATTCTGAGTAGGGGGGCGTCCATTAATTATGTAAGGTGGTTTAGACAATCTTTTGATCTCCCCCTGCCCCTGGTGAGATTTGGCTCGACCCCCCTCCCTCCTCCCCTAATCTCACATGAGATTTTTCAAAATTCATACTTTTACTGTAAATTCGTTGGATTTATTCCAAAAAACACAATTTCCTTTATTATTTTTATTGAAGTCTAGTTAAGGCTAGATTTTAAGATTGCATAGATGAGCATAGATTGCGTGCGGCTGGCCAGTGGCACCTAAAACAATTGAAAGGAGTGTGTTGCTTCGTGGCGTTCGGATAGCCACGATAAATATGATCGTGTCAGATTTTGCCATATCTAAGTCAAGAAACATGTTTTACTTGAATTTAACTCAATTTTCTCGCAATTTTACTCTGTTTTTTGCAGGAAAAAAATTACGGGATATTTGCCAAGACCCCCCCCCCTCCCCCATGTGAGATTGGGTGAGATTCGGCATGACCCCTCCCCCCCCCCCCCTGTACACCTCACGTAATTAATGGATGCCCCCTTATCATATTCATTTAATCCCAATGAGCCATTTCAGACGAATTTCCGATGACATTTATTTCTTTCAATGAGATTTGATTATTGGTCGTTCATCAGACTTAGCTAAGATGCCATTTACATTTTGTTGATAGGGTATTGTGTACCTTACACTTTTGCTTGAATAATGAATTAATGAAAAATTTTATGATTCATAAGCAAAATTTTATGAATATTGCATTTTGTAAAATTTGTAAGAGTTTGAAATACAGTTGCGTATTTTTTTATGCTAAAGATTTATATGTGGTATATTAATATCAGCGTTTACTTATCACTTTTCTAGTCTTTTCTACAGTTTCAAAATCGGATTTTCATGAAAATGAAAACTTAATTCATGATTACTGCAAAAAAAATATACTATAAAACAAATAGCATCAAATGTGTTACAGACATGCTAAATTAATTTAATTTATAAATTGTTTCGAACAATTCTAAATAGTAGGTTATTTAAATACCTTTATTCTAAAATATTTTTCCTACGGCTGTTATTTGTCCCACATCACACTTTCAGAGATTGGAAGAAAACTAATATATGCACTTATATAAATGTACTTATATTAATATTTATTCTAATTTTAGACAAAATAATAATAATAATAAGCTATTAGAAAAATTATTTATTTTAATTCACCAAATATTGCATCATTTAAACTGGAAAAAAATAAAATGTTACTGTAGTATTTCCCTGGAAATTTGCATAATTAAATAATAATATTCAAAATTGTGAAAAATAAAATTGTGTAAAATTTATGTATTTGAAATTACTTCTTAATTAAAATCAAATAGGTTAAAAGACCTAACAGTAGAACCTCAAATAATTTCACTATTCCAGGTTTTATTTTTGTATTGGTTTTTCATTGTTATTCTAGAAATTATCTTCTGCTTTTTTTTTTTTTTTTTTTTTCTTTCAAAAATACCTATATAAGACTTAATTGTTTTAATTTACTTTTGACTGTAATTTGTCTGATAAATTCTATTCTGTGCCTTCATTCTTTACAGCACTCTTTTGAACTTTTAATTAAAATAATAATAATAATTGTATGTAATGTATTCTCCTATTCGAACATATATGAGCATATAAGAATATCAGTCTCCTCACATATTTTAGAAAATACATTTCTTTCTTTCACAAATTAAGTATTAATTCAAATTATGTGTATCAAGTTTTTCATTTAAATTATTTTCTTTTTTCTAAAAATGAAAGAAAGAAAAGAAAAATCATGAATATGTTTACTTGCTATTTTTGTTTTTAAAACGTGAAGAAAAGTTAATAAGTTTACTTATGTACATAAATATGTGTATAATAGAATTAAAATCTAATATTAAAATCGAAAACTTTTTTGTTTATGAGACAAAATTTTATTTAAAATACACATTTAAAAACAATTAAAATTTAGACGTTTCGAAACCCATCCGAGTTTCCTCATCAGTATCAATACAACATAATTTGCAAGTATTGCATAAATACGTAAGGAATTTACAGAAGTATAGAATATTGAGGAGCCAGTGTGCATGCTTCCTTGATAGTGTGGAGATGGCTGGCAGTGTGCCAGCTCTCAAGGAAGATACATGACTTATGATTATCAAAACCAGAATTTAGAACTTTTATATTATCGAAATCAGGAATATGATCAGTTTCTGTTGAATGGATTGCAATTTTAGAACTTACTTATTACAAGGAATTTACATTTTTTGTAAATTCCTTGAGTATTTATGTAATGCTTGCAAATTATGTTATTGATACTGATGAGGAAACTCAGACAGGTTTTGAAACGTCTAAATTTTAATTGTTTTAAAATGTTTATTTAACTAAAATTTTGTCTCGTAAATAAAAATGTTTTTGATTTATATAATTGAGATGGTTTGATGTTTATGTACATTAAAATCTAATATATTATTTTTTTTTATTGGGAAAAAAAAAGTATAAATAAACAGAACTTTGAAGTATGTGACCAAAGATGTGATTTTAAAGGTATTTTGTAATAAATCTTTGCTTGTTATGTTTGATTGTAAGTGTGCATATTATCTTATAAATAACTGCCCTTTGTATTTGAAGTTCAAAAAGCCATTATAAAAAATTCTTTTCAAAAACTCCTTTTTTTCTGTTTGTAAATAACCAAATGGTCATATTTAGACCATTTTGAACTATTTTAAAGTTTTGTAAATAATCATTGTCAAATAAAATGAATTATAATTCATTTTTGTTTGTTTCTTTTTCAAAATTTAAAATAATTATTAATTAAAATTTACTAATCTATTTGTCTTACATCTCGTTACGTATAAATTTAAGTATTTGTGAAAGTAAAAAAAAAAAAACTGTATACAGTAGTGTTAGCTAGTGTACAGTAGATCCCACAGCTAAGTTAATTATCCGAGGAGCTGCATTTAAATTTAGTAGTTTTTAAACAGCAGCAAAATGACATTAAAATTAAAGTATCTTTAAAAATGGAAGCGAGAAAAATAAATTTGCTTTTTACCCAGATTGTTGAAAAATGTAAATTGTGTAAATGATGAACATAAATTTTTTTATCTATTTTATATTTTAGCTGAAACAAAAATCAATATATTAGTTTCTTAAACATAATAAACTTGACATATAATTGATAATAAATATTTCTCCATAAAAATAATATAAATAACATCTCACACAGCCACTTATCCATAAGACATCTATAAAAGTTAAGGGCCCTCTTCACTCACCGCCGCTGGAAGCCGAAGCTAATGTTATTCTATGGGAAATTTTTCTTTACAAATAACTCCTTAACTAAGACATATTTTTAAATTCTGTTTTCACATTCTGAAAATTCCCAGCTGTTAAATTGACAGACCTTTTTTAAAAAAATATTTTTATATTTTAATTTAAAGCTGCAAAATACAAATTTTCAATATGTGAATTTTTTTCATTTTGCAATTTCAAAATAAAATATTAGAAAAATACATTTTTGAAAAAGGTCTGTCAATTTAACAGTTGAGAATTTTCTGAATGTGAAAACAGAATTTAAAAATATGTATTAGTTAATAAGTTATTTGTAAAGAAAATTTCCCCATAGAATAACATTGACTCAGGCTTCTGGCGACGGTAAGTGAAGAGGGCCGTTAAAGTTGAAAAATGATGTAGAGTTCTATAAATGTCCTACAGATATCTATTAGCACGACAAATGTCACTTTTTTTACATCTATTAGATGTCTGTTAAATATCCAAATATGAAATAATTGGACTTATTAAATCTAATAGATATTGAAAATATCTAAATCTTGTTTTGATCTGACATGTTACATCTATTAGATATTGAAAAAGGCTCGTCTAAATTTCATCTACTTTTAAACATCTAATATATATCTATAATTAGTACAGGATATCCAGGACTTTTAACCCTTTTAAGGTTCACTACTTAATTTATTTTAAAAATTACTAAACTAATTTAAAAAATGGCTTTTAGACACATAGCTGATCATAAATATTTAAAAAATAAAAAATTTGCATTGTTCCTTTTCGAGAAATTTTCGGTTTGAAACATCTGTAAGTAAACCTTATTAAATTCAAATAATATTTAATTTAATAAATAAATCACTTTATAAGTAAACATTATCGACAACAAAAACTCGTAAAAAGTTGCATAGATCCCAACATTTCAATTTATTACGGAGTATTTTAACCCTTTGCGGTGCAAGGTAATTAGGATCGTTTAAATTATACTGCCACTGGAATTTACGAACATAATTGAAATATAAGAAATTTTAAATTTTCAAGTTAAAAAAAGGGCATTTTCTGCTATGTTATAAATGTAAATTTTTGCTAAAAAATTTCCGGGATGAGTTTTTGCACTTGAGAATTAAAATTAGGTGTTCCATCAGCGGGAACACTGTGACTGAAAGGGTTAATGGGCATTCTTTAGATTTTTTTTAAAACCTTTTGTGGATCAATTGGATGTAATTTAGATGTCTAATGGATACAGGTGGCTGTATGGGATATCATAATAGAAAATGCTGGATGAACAATCAAAAAGGAATCAGTCTTAAAAACTTCAAAATACAGCTCATTAATATTTGATGAAAAAGTTCTCTGGTGGAAAGACATTTGAATAGACTTCTTCAGTGGCAACTGAAGAAATCAGTTGTTCAAATGGATCATCAATTTATTAAAGCTAGATATAGATGATAGTACAGACATCGACAGCAAGAAAATAAGTAAATAGGTAGGAAAAACAGGATCAATGTACATCAGTTCACTTTAGATATGGTCTTGGCAGTTTCATATTTATTATGTGAAATGATATAAGAATTTATGACCTGGAATCAAAATTTCTCATCCTTAACATTCTGCCAATCGCGCTGTTAAGGTGCTCTGCAGTGTCACATGCTCATTCGATAGCAGCCAAACTTTAAAATTTTGCATTTTCCATCGAAACCTGTATGCATGTCAATTTGAGCCCAATTTGCATTATTCCTTCTTGGTGCGTTTTTTTTTTTTTTTTTTCCTAGAGTATATATTTATATATATATGCACACATATACTTGATCAGGAAGATATAAATAAAAAATATAATGAAAATTATATTTGGCATAGTGTAGTAAAAACTAAGTAGTTCATAGTTATAAAATCAACACAGAAATTGAAAGAAAACTTAAAGTAAAGTTGACGTTTTGACCATAAAATGTCATGTCATAAGCAATTTATTCATTACTGCATTCATTACGAATTTCACCAAAGAAAAAGTCCTGAAAAAGCATGTTAATCTATCTGTGCTGTTCTCAGGGAAGATATCGTATCAAAAAACACGAGTGAAATTACAGTTTCGACATTTTAAGAGCAACGATTTTTTATGTTACCAATCAAGAACAGAGCGGCGCTAGACTGGGCACTAAGCATGAAATACACTGCTCAATGACGATGTATCTGAGATGCAAAATGAACTTGCCAAACAATTAGGAGTATCAGAAACAACGATTTTTAATCCTATACATGCTGTAGGAAAGATTTAGAAAACAGGAAGGTGGGTGCCACATAAACTGAGCCAAAGAAACAATGATGAGCATGTCTTGAGGTGCATGATTCTGCTAAAAAGGCAACACACTATACAGAAAATTTTTCTTGTAGAAAATCGTAATGGAATATGGAGAAAGGATATGTTATGGCAACCCAAAATGCAAAAAAAATGAGGTGAATCTCGACGAAGCAACAATATCAACACTGAAACAAACCATTCACTGAAAAAAATTCTCCCATGAACTTGATGGGATATGAGGGGTGTGCTACATTACGAACTGTCGAGCCTGATGTAAGTGTAATTGCTAAACACTACACGTAACAATTTCTGAGATTGAATCAAGAAATTTGTTTAAAACGTGTATTTACTGGCAAATGTTTATGTCCTATGAAACTGCTCCTTGATAGTGCAAATCTTCATGTTGCAAAATTTGTCAAGAACACTTTAGCAACATTTGGGTAAGCAATTTTGGAACACTTGCAGGGTGTCTACTAGGTCATGAAAGTCATGAAAAGGTCATGAAATTCAGCAATAGGTCATGAAAGTCAAGAACAGGTCATGAAATTCGACCATCTGTCTAAGTCCTGTATTGGGTCAGGTAACCCAATTTCACGGATCAGGTCGAATAATTTTTTTTCTCTTGCAGTTAGGGTTGGGTTGACTGATTTTTTTTCCTACGAGTCTGGTCAACTTGATAATATCTTTCAAAATAATTTTACCATTATAATCAGAAGTTTAATATAATTATAACTGCATAACTGATGCAAACACACTATATATATGTCCATGATTATAAATATGTGTACCCAAATTATTATAGTAAAGTAAACATGTTTATCAGACAAAAGCTATTAACAAAGGAACATAAAGTTATTATTATTAAGAATATAAGCATTAAACAATAAACTACAAACACTGAAAATTCTTATTTATCCATTTTTCAGATTTTAAAACTTTTAACTTGGTGCATTAGTCATTACATTTTTAATTATTTTTCAATTATTTACCAGTTGTATGGCAATAAAAATTTGCTTTATAACTTGCAAGATTTTTAGATGAATTATTAATTTTCATTTAGGTTTTGTGTCGTGTGCGGGTCATTAAAATTATCTATTGTGAGTTAGGTCAATTTTTGGGTTACTATTATTTAGTAGTGTAAATATATAAGCATGATTACAATCCTAGTAGAGTTATTTATATCTTTAAAAAACAAAATTGTCTTCTAGGAAAATCAACAGGCATTCAACATTTGTTGGAAAAAAAAAATAAATAAAGTTTTTTTTTTTTCCTTAAAATTTAAATTTTTTAAAATATATGTATGCTTAAAATATTTTGTTAATCAAAACAGTATTAATGCGTAACTGAATGAACTACTTTTTTCTAATTCAGAATGTATTCTATTTTGAAATACAGGAAAGACATCGAAATGCAAAGTTTGAGATGTATAGTTATCAGTACAAAAAACCCTTAATGGCTTAAAAGTTTGTGACGCCGCTACTTTGTGGCTATAAAAATTTGAAATATGAGTCTTAAAAATAATGATATTAAATTTTAAGTGACACTTTGCAATTAGTTAAAATATACATAGATTTTCTTATTTGATCATTCACTTTTATCCTTTATTTATATTTATAATGCAAACATAATATTTTTAACTTCAAGATCAGACAGATATATAAAATACACTCACTGATGCTTTTTCATTCGCATTTCAAATTCAAAATAACAGTTTTAAAAGGAATGATATAAAAATTCCAGTGGCGCCTCGGTGTTATTTTAAAAGATTTGTTTTTAGATTCCATTAAAATTACTTTTGTTTTGTCTAATAAAGTATATTTACACATTTAAACAGTGCTTTTAATTTTCAAATATACTGTCAAATAATTATACTTTCACTGAGTTAGCATTATAAAGTAAAATTATTTATTTCAATAAATATATTTATCTTTTGCATCATGCTATCCAAAACATAGTATCATAGTGTCCAACTAAGTGAGAATTTGCTGAAAGAGGTAGTGTGACGTAAAGAAAACACTTACACAAATTTTACTTGCAGTTTTGGAGGGTTTTTTGTACTGATTATCATTACTTTTTAGTGGTTATTGATCAAAAAATTAAAACAAGTCCTTCTGTCTCCTAGGAAGGGTAAACTAATTTAATTTTTCTTATGAAGTTGTCACCATTTTTTTTCAAAATGGCAGCTACAATTTATTAATGGACTTAGTGGATTTATAAATGAAGGCTATGTATATATGGAGTTTTAAGCAAATCGGTTCATAAAACCTTTCTAATGTAAATTTGAAATGTTCAGTGTGCTGGCACAGGGAAACAAGAGGGTGGATTAAGTTGGCAAATGAACATATCAAATACATTTCTGAGATAAATCTACACTACAAATTTAGTATGAATTAATTCAGTATTTCAAACGTTATCATACTGACAATTTTTCAAGTAGCCTGCCACTTGGAAACAAAATGGAGAAGCTTTGCACTAGAAAAAAATATTGACTGAGATTCTCAAACTCTTAAAAAAAAAAAAGAAAAATATGTGAAAATTTTGAAATTTAAGTTAGAATTACGTAATTTACATTTTAAAAATTTCTTTTTAGAGAATTACAAATTAAATGATTAAAAAAAAAAAAAAAAAAAAAAAAAAATCAAGTAAATGTTAAAAATTGAATTTTATATATTTTCTTTCCACTTTTGAGGCTAAGTATACTGCTCCAATATTCACAATTTAAATTTTCATCAAAAGTGCAGGTAAAAATTACTTCTTATATATTTTCTTATGAAACGTTTGGGGGAAAAAATAGACGAAATATAAATTAAGCTTTACATTTCTATAATTTTAAAAATAAGATAAAATCACCTGGAGAAAAATTTTATGGAAAATATAAGTTAAGCTTTAAAAAAAATGAAATTTCTGCATAAAAATACTATTTTATAAATATATTTACAACTACAATAAACAAAAAACCTTCCTTTAATTTTAAATAATTATTTCTGCATGTTTCGAAGCTATTAAAAGTTTTTTCTTTCTTTCTTTCTTTTTTTTTTTTTTTTTAAGAAAAATAAATTAAATGCAGTGACGCCATCTAGTAGTTTATATTAAAATCATATACATACAAATTTAACTTTTTTTTTCTTTTTTTTCGTCAAAAAAAAAAAAAAAAACTTGTTTAGAAACAGGTAGAAATAGTTATTTAAAATTAAAGGAGGATTTTTTGTTTACTGTAATTGTAAATATATTTATGAAATAGAATTTTTCATGCACAAATTAATTGATTAATAAAAGAAAAGAAAGAATAATTTTTTTTAATAAATTATTATGGGTTTCAAAGTAAAGATGTTATTTATTTATTTTGACGTGTTTTTTAATAATTGCTATTTGACACATTTTTCATGAATTTTAATAAAATTCATGAAAAATGAATTTTATTAAAACCATGGGCGTCGGCACATAGGGGCAAGGGGGGGCACTCGCCCCCTCCTGGAAAATTCTAATAAGTAAAAAATTATGAAAAAGAAATTTAATTAAAGCTTTAGAACTGTCATTAGAATTGAAATGACCAAATAAAATTTATGTCACAAAGCCGATTAGATTCAAACCGACCCGACTTGCATTTATAGGTTGTCTTTCTCTAACTTTTCCCTTCAAATAGATTTTAAATCGACTTGACAGTAAGTTTTTCGAATTAGTGTTGGTTTGGAATAAGCTATATAATTTTTATAAGTAAAATGTATTAGCTTAAATTATATGTATAAAAATTTATTGTACTAAATGCTTACACAGAAGTTTACTTAATCACTTCAATCAACCAGCCAACCATTTGAATCGAACTGAATTTTTTAAAATATGCTGAAATTTTGTAGTGTTAAGTTTGCCCCCTCCTGAAAAATTTTCTGGCGACGCCACTGATTAAAACACTGTTTATTAAAACACTGTTTTTTCTAATAAACAGTGTAAACACTGTTTCATCTCCTAGTCATTATTGCTTTGAATAATAATAAAAAAAATTTTATTATGTTAATATTTAAAATATGTATCATTTTAAAGTCTGAAAAATAAATAAATGAATAAACTCTAACTGTATTTTCAAAAGAGATTTTTAATTTTTAAAAAGAAAAAAATGTATATATATATGTATTTACGAAAGTATGTTTTAAATAAAAACGATAGATGGCGCCCAAACTCTATTTGCTGTTTTTTTTCATTTCCGGCGCGTAAGGATACATGAATAGGAATCGCAAATCATTGAGTTATTATAAAATCGATGTTCATGAATGATTAAAAATTTTTTCGCTTTAAAAAATTGTAAATTGATCATTATTATGATAAAATGGAATATCTAAAATTACAAAATACTTCCTTATTTAAAATATTATCTAAATATTTTTTTTTGACTAAATATGAAATTTTGAAATCAAAAATATTTTTTTCATAACACAAGAGAAAATATATTTAAGTGAATTTGACTTAGTATATATACAGTAAATATTTTAAACATGTAAT
Source organism: Salticus scenicus (assembly GCA_963930645.1). Taxonomy (NCBI): domain Eukaryota; kingdom Metazoa; phylum Arthropoda; class Arachnida; order Araneae; family Salticidae; genus Salticus; species Salticus scenicus. Next base: position 90,368,439 of record OZ005650.1, on the reverse strand, counting down.
AAAGTACTTTTGCGTTAAAAAAAAATTCTAAATAATTCATTGGCTGCATTCAAGTCGGTCAACAATACGGTCGGTCAACCCACATACCTTACAAGTAAGAACCGCATAACAGCGTTTTCACCCGAAGAAACACATGTAATTAGCGGAGTAATATAGTTCCATATTTAAAGCGATTTATATAAAAAACAAGAGTTTCCTGAAAAAAACGAAAGCGTTACTAGATTCAGAAAGATCCTATTAACAACATATATTAATTATATGAAAATTCTTCGAGCCGTTTTAGAGATATTTTTCAGAATTTCAGTCTATTACACCAACCTTTTTCCCTTTTTGGCTTTAAATTGAGATTCAGATCTCAAAACATACTGCATGTAGAAATGTAAAATTTTCAGGATAGATTAAGACCAAAGATAAAAGACTATTTTGAAAAGATGAGAACAAAATATGGCATATTTGCTGAGATATTAAGTGTCAGCTTTTACAAATCTCTTTGATGTTAAACTAGCCGTATATATGAGTTCGCAGCGTCCCGTTTGTCCCTTCGCTTGCGTCACTCAAAAAACTGCCAGTTTTCATGATCTACTTTAGTTTAATAATTCTTTTCTTAGTCTTTCTAATAGTGTTGTTAAACAATAATTTTAAAAATAAAGCAAGGTGATATATCAGTAAAAAAAAGAGAAAACAAATATGTCAATTTAAAAAGAAAGGTTGGATATGTCGATAAAAAAGGTCATGAAACTTTTTTTAAGGTCATGAATTTTTTTTCTGTGAAGTCAGTAGATACCCTGACTTAGCGTATAGACCCAATGCAGCTCTGAACTACCATTTGTTTCAGTCCATAAGCAGTACCTCATCTTCTGTACAGTGGGCAAAGTACGAAAGCGGGTAGATGAATTCATTACATTAAAACAAGAATTCTTCTATACTTCAATTCAATTCTTCACTTCTGCCTACATTTCTACCATCAATTGTCCGACTGATGGTGAAAGACAGAGTTTCCCCTTGGTCTTTGAAAAGGGGCAGGGAGCTGCTAGTAAGAAAAGGGCAGTTTGGTATTAAGGCCATATTTAACATTTAAAATCCACACTCATTTCAAAATTCTTTTATAAGTATATGCATAGTATAATAAATATATATATTAACTTTCTTTGCTTTTGGTTGTTACTAATAAATAAATAAATAAGTGTTGAAGTTCATACAAAATAATGCTACTTATATATGTATATATTTATCTTCAGTATATAGTACAGGGCCCGAAATTTCAACTCAGATTACACTCGCCGAAAAAAAGGTTTTACTCGCCAGAAGATAGAGTGGCCATTTTTTTTTCTGTTTTGCGCATTTTTTCTTCTTTTTATTGTTATTTTTCCTAACTATTTGAAATGCTTTTTCAAATATGCTTAAATTTATATATATTAAAAGTGTGTTGTTTATTATCATGTCTCATAATCATCTATAATTAAAAACCATTATAATGTATTGTATTTGATATTTGAAAAAAAATTTAAATGTCTAATAACATAAATGCAAAGAGTCATTAAATAAAAAAAGAAGAAGAAGAAGAAAAAAAAACTCTTTGTTAAACAATACCCTGTGAAGATCTTTTTATTATGAAAGATTAAGCTTCTTTATTTACCTATTTAACATTTTACATCAGAAATGTTCTTTTCGTCCTCTTTATTTTTGTAATTAGACGGAATGTCGATGTATATAACTTGTTCCTTGTTGTAATTTGAAATAGCCATTTCGAAATAACTTTTTCGATAAAATCATTAACATTATTCAATAAAATAAACATAGGCAGTATCTTTAAAGGGGCTCCGGTTCATTTTCATGCATCAATATCGCATAGTCAAACTTTCACATTATAGTGGGCGACGGACAAAAAGAGGTTCTCTGCTCATCTATTCTCACTCTGATTAGAGAAATCACAGTGGGATAAACAAAACTACCGAAGAGATTAAAACTTTTAAGCATGCGCTAAGCATTTTTCCTTTCCCTGGCTGGGATTAAATATGAGGTTATACGATGGCAAGATTTTGCCCTATTGAAATCTATAAAAAGAATGTTTTCTGTCACCATATCATTTAAGAATTCTACCTATAACTAGACCAAATTTTTACTCGCCACAGTAAAAATTCCACTCGCCAATGGCGAGCTGGCGAGCGGAAATTTCGCGCCCTGATATAGTATATTATTATTCTTCAGTTTATAGATTGTTCAATTTGTGCTTTAATGCAAGGAGGAAATAAGGGTGTATTTTTTTTTTTTTTTTTTTTTTTTTTTTTTTTAAGATAAGGGACATGAAGGGTGCATTTTTTTAAATTATTATTAGGGGCAAGAAGGTTACTATTTCTCCAACTTATGGTAGGCAAGACGCAGTACCTATTGGGCTTAGAAAGCAGAGCACACAAATAATAATTCATATTGATGAGTCCATATTAAAACGAAACACTTTTAATTAGACGAACACTCACATCACATAGTTACATATAGAGAAACAAATATTCAAAAGGTACAGGTAAAAAATGCGCCGTACGAACAGTCCAAGTGGTGGCGCGCCAGTCGTTATAGAAATGATCTATTATACAGTGAAGGAGGGTAAATACAAGAGGCATTGGTAATAGAAAATAAATGTAACCTACCCCCCCCCCCCCCTACAATGTCGACGTATTTACCTAAATAACAATGTTACACCTTCCAATCCCATAATTTTACAACAGTTGTAATGTTTTGATGATGTTAATGCTTTTGTAAGAATGTCAGCCCCCATATTTTCAGTAGACACAAAATTTAAATCAATAATTCCATTTTTCAGTGCATCCCTTATGAAATGATGCCTAATATCTATATGTTTAGTGCGCTTATGAAAGATCGGATTTTCAGCTAATTTAATAGATCCTAAGTTATCTGTAAATATACTCACTTTTTCAATTTTGCCATCAGATAACTCATTTAGTAATTTACATAAATATATCCCTTCCTTAGTGGCATCGGATAAAGCCATATAATCGGCTTCCGTTGATGAGAGAGCTACAGTACACTGTTTACGGCTTTCCCATGTAATTGCACTCCCGCAAAATATGAAACAGTAACCTGTATATGACCTACGGTCATCGAGGCAATTCCCCCAATCCGCGTCAGTGTAGCCGATTAACGGCTCATTACTTTTTCTAAATACAAGTCCAAAATTTATTGTTTTCTTTAAGTATCGTAAAACTCGTTTAGCGGCAGTCCAATGAGTTTTATCAAAGCAGGTTAGAAATTGACTTAATTGACTGACGGAATTTGCAATGTCCGGCCTGGTGGAAGTTGCAAGATACATCAAACTTCCAACTAATTCACGGTAGGGATATTCGTTTTCACAACATTTTTCGGCCTTTTTTAATCGAATGCTTGTATCCATAGGACAAGCTACAGGCTTGGCTTCTGTCATGCCAAAACGCTCTAAGAGCTCTCTAATATAACTATGTTGACTCATTGTTATAGGGCCATTTTCTAACTGAAAATTTATCCCTAGACAATATTTAACTATGCCTGAATATTTAACATCTAGTTTTTCATTAAGATGAATTTTGAAGTTTTCTAACATATCAGGGTCCTGTGACATAAACAATATGTCATCAACGTAAATCATTATAAGAGTCAACCCTTTATCACTTTTAATATAATATAAACATGGATCTGCATTTGTTTGTTTTGCTCCGAAATCATTCAAAATTTTATTTAACTTAGTGTTCCAACACCTCCCGGCCTCCTTGAGACCATACAGCGATTTTTTTAACAAAAGAACTTTATTCCCTACATTTAGATATTTAAGAATCTCGGCTGCTTTATCAGATATGTCCCTATCGCAATTTTCATTTATAATTATTTGAAGTATTTCTTTAAAGTAATCGGGAACTTCCATAAAAATTTCCTCATCTAATTTTCCATTCAAATATGCTGACGTTATGTCAAATTGATGTATTTTTTATTCCTAATTTAGCAGCATAACCTGCCAAGACTCTAATAGATCCCATTCTTGCTACCGGAGAAAAAGTTTCACGAAAATCTATACCTAATTTTTGACTAAAACCGCGAGCTACTAATCTCGCTTTATATTTCAAAAGAGATCCATTTTGATCATATTTATTTGTAAGGACAAATCTACCTTTAATGCATTGTTTCTCGGGCCTGTCTGTCACTTCGAATGTATCATTTTTTAATATTACTTTTATTTCGTCAGTCATCGCTCTATACCAGCTAGAAGATTCGTGACCCTTCAAAGCATTATTTATTTCTATTTCCGAATTAAAACTATAAACAGCATTTGCAATGGAATCCGGCTGGCGAATTATTTCGCGATTACGTAATGACAATATATTTTTCTCTTCTGAATCTTCAAAAGGCGCAGTTGCAAGGTCACGTGACACTTCATTACTCTCTTTTTTTATTTCAAGAGGAGGAGAAATTTTTTCTTCTGACTGCTGCATGTGTGACTCATTTTTCGATTCGCTTAATTGTATTTCTTTCTGATAAACATCCGGATACAATTGACCTATTTTTATAAAACCATTAGATTTCTCTTCAAAAAAAATTACGCTACGCGATAAAATGACTTTGTTTGATTCAGGAAGATAAATACGAAATACTTTAGAATTTTCTGAATAACCCACAAATAAACCCTTTTTAGACCTTGCAGAAAATTTATGTTTAGGTTGATTATCGAAATAATAAGAAATGCAACCAAAAGATTTAAAATAGCTAACGTTAGGTGTTATATTATTCCATAATTCATATGGGGTTTTTCCATTTAAAGCTTTTGTTGGGCATCTATTTTTTATATAATTAGAAGTATTAATAGCTTCTGCCCATAAATTTAAGGGTAATTTTGATTGTGATAATAGACAACGGGCCATTTCAACGAGAGTTCTATTCTTCCTTTCACAAACACCTGATTGTTCCGGACAATAAGGGGTTGTTAATCTATGCTGAATACCATTTTCTTTCAAGAAATTTTCAAATTCAGTTCCAATAAATTCGCCCCCATTATCACTCATGAATTTTTTTATTTTTATAGATTTTTCATTTTCCCAAAGAACTTTGATTTCTTTAAATGCATTTAATGCTTCATCTTTAGTTTTTAAGAATTTTACTGCACAATAACGAGAATAATCATCAATAAAAGTAATAAAATAAAGGGACTTACCTATTGAGGGAACCCTAATAGGCTCACAAAGATCCGAATGAACTATTTCTAACATTTTTGTAACACGATCTGAGTGCTTAGGAAAAGGAGCACGGGTCATTTTATTTAACGCGCAAACTTCACAATTGAAGTCGGATACCTTTTTAATATTTAACCCCCTAATATGACCTTTTAAATTTGAATCAATCAAATCTTTTACATTTAGATGACCCATTCTACAATGCCATTTTCTACATTGGCAAAAATATTTTTAGAACTATCGATTGATTCACTCGAAAAATTAACTGCATTATTTATATTTGCATTATTATCCCTCAGATAATAAAGTTCATTTTTTCTGTCCGCAATTAGAGTCACATTTTTTTGTCTGTTATTTATAATAGCACATTTGTCTTTAAAAGTTACAGTGAAACCTTTGTCGCACATTTGTGACACGGACAATAAGTTCGTTTTCAATTCTGGAACCAATAGAGCGTCGTTGATCTCTACATTTTGAAGTTTTGAATTGCCTTTTGTTTTAATTAATATTTTACCAACACCGGACACATCAGTTGTTTCATTATTCGCTAAATTTACAGATTTTATATCCGTATCCTTTAAATCGTGAAAATTGGAGTCATTTTTCCCCATATGTCGAGTGCAGCCGCTGTCAACACACCAAAGATTCTCGGATTGTTCTTTGGATAATATGTACGTATTCGTTGAATTTGTGCTGGCCAGTAGTCCTAAACTGTTTTGTCGATATTTAAATGATTTATCTTTTTCACACTGATTTGCACGGTGGCCGATACGTTTACATTTCCAGCAAGTAATTTTTGAATTATCTCTTTCGTTCTGAGTGTACTGTTCAGTAATCTTAGGATTCCTTTTATTTTTATTCCACGGAGCAGGTTTCTTTCGGAAATTCCCAGTCATGAACGCTCCATCGTTCGGTCTGTCATCATGGCGTCTGGCGTCGTTTTCTTCTACTATTTTTATTCGGAGTACTTCGGGTTTCGGCAGCTCATCCCTGGATTCTATCGCGCACCTGAAATTTTCGTAACTGGATGGTAGGCTGTATAACAACATCACAGTTAACAAGTCATCATCTATTTTAATATCCATTTCAGATAGTTTATCGACTATGTCAAAAAACTTTCGAAGATGATCTCGAATGCTCACAGAAGAGGAGTCTGCCATTTTATGTTGAATAAGCGATTTTAACAGTGACGCTTTTCTAGCGGGGCCTTTAGATTGATATATCTCTTCTAATTTTTTCCATATACCCAGGGATGTTTCACAGTTTTTTATTTGTTTCAGTTCAGAAGGCGATATACACAAAATTATGTCGGCTTTGGCCTTTTCATCCATATCAGTCCATTTATCGAACGCTTCTTTTGATGTCGCATCACCTGCCACGAGCTCTGGCTTTGGTTTCGAGCCAGATACATAAATCCAGGATTCATTTTTTATCAAGAGTGCCTTCATTTGTATTTTCCATGTTTCGTAATTGTCTTTGTTTCAATACGTAGTGTTCCATAAGACGCCATTTTCAAACGTGGTCGTCTATCTAACAGATAAAATTCTATTTATCGTAAATAAAAGTTAATTTGCTCTGGGCCCATAACCTATTGGGCTTAGAAAGCAGAGCACGCAAATAATAATTCATATTGATGAGTCCATATTAAAACGAAACACTTTTAATTAGACGAACACTCACATCACATAGTTACATATAGAGAAACAAATATTCAAAAGGTACAGGTAAAAAATGCGCCGTACGAACAGTCCAAGTGGTGGCGCGCCAGTCGTTATTGGAATGATCTATTATACAGTAAAGGAGGGTAAATACAAGAGGCATTGGTAATAGAAAATAAATGTAACCTAACAGCACCCTCCTGTAACTGTCTGGGGAAAACTCTGTGGAAGGTATTCTTCAACCACATTTCATGAAACCATGGAAGCATCTGCGCAAGTGCTAACTCAACGAGTCTAATGCTAAAATAGGGGTGACAGTAATCTGACTCAGAGAAAATGAACAATAACAGAGCACAGAATTACTGGACGTTTCCCAAATTTCAAACTGTCGGTCAAGCTGGCATACCTCCAACATTTTGGACGCGTCCTCACTGCTAGTTTTAGGATATGTGGTTGCACTGTATTATATAGTGATGGATAATATTTTTATTAACCACTTCACCAGCTACTGTAGTGTGTATGTTTCCCCCGAGTTAACTCGGGATGGCCGGTGAAGTGGTTAATACTCTCAATTACACATTTGTTTCTCAGAAACACACTTTAAAATTTATTACTACACCCAATATATTTATAAAGGAAATCATGGTGATTAAGAATTATAAAAATTAATTTAAGTTTTATTGGAAACTTTTTAGTTCCCCATCATACTATAGGTATGGGGAACTTAGGTAATCGTGAAAGTTTTCGACCTCGGTTTTTTGACTTTTTTACACGTTTTCAGGTGTGAGGAATCCGAAAATGACAAAATTTGTATGGTGTCCGTCTGTAGGGTGTCTGTTAAATTGTTAGTCTGTCTGTTAGTCAGTTTGTTAGTCTGTGTACACATATCTCAAGAACAAATAGTTGCAGAGAAGTCAGATCAGTTTTAAAATATTACTTTCGACACTGGCAAGAACCCTATTCATTTGCAACATTCGAATTAAAAAACTTCATAAGTTATTATAAATTTACGATTTTCTTAACATGGGAGAATAGGGCAAAATTTCCTTTAACTTGCATTAAGTAGAAAATTTTTTCTGTAAAGATGTCAGGACAGTTTTAAAATATCAGTTTTGAATTCGGAATGAACATCATTAACTATAAACATGCTACTTTGAAAGTTTTGCAAGTTATTTGGAATTTACAAGTTTCTTACATGGGAAAATAGGGCAAAATTTCACATATACATCAATTTTTAGGGATATTTTCATCGTAAAGATGTCAGACCCCTTTTGAAATATTATTTAGGACACTGGCAGGAATATTATTGACTATGAATTTTCCAATATAAAAATTTCATAAGTTATTGGAAATTTACGAATTTCTTAAGATAGCAAAACAGAGAAAAAAAATTCACATAAACGTCAATTTTGAGGGATATTTTCATCGCAACGATGTTGGACCACATTTTAAATATTTAGGATACTGGCATGAATATTATTGACTATGAATTTTCCAATATAAAAATTTTGTAACTTATTGGAAATTTACAAATTTCTTAACATGGCAGAATAGGGCAAAATTTCACATAAACACAATCTTGAGGAATATTTTCAATTTCATCATAAAGATGTCAAACCACTTTTGAAATATTATTTAGGATACTGGCATAAATATCATAGACTATGATTTTTCCAATTTAAAAAATTCGTAAGTTATTTGGAATTTGCAATTTACTTAACATGGCAGAATAGTGCAAAATTGAGCATAAATGTCCATTTTTAGGGTCATAAATATATCAGAAAATTTCAAAATAACATTTATGATACTTGTTTGAACATCATTCACTACAAATATTTTAATAGGAAAATTTCGTAATTTAAGATTTTATCAACATAGCGAAATTGAAAATTTTTCATACACATATGAATTTTGAAGATTATTGCATTGGAAATAGTAGCATGAAAACTAAACAACAGAATTGACCCTGATAAAATAAATTAATAGATTAGAATAAGATAAATATATCGAAGTGAACAGTGGATACCCTATTAGGCGGGGATTTCATTCTTAACGGATTCTTAACTTCTTAACGGATGTTTCCGTTTTGATAATTTTTTTTTTCATTGTAAAGGTCCGTGATCTAAAATAGGATTCATTGTGATATTTTTAGTGGGGACCCTGTATTTTGCTTACATCTTAAAATCTGTTCCCATTCTATTCATTGCTGAGCAGCTGCTGATATAGTCTTAAAAATGGTACAGTAATATGGCCATGAGCTACAAGAGGCAACTGCTTACAGTGCCACTTGATGGAAAATAGCAGAGTTAGCGTTCCTATATCAAAAATAGTACTAGGGGGAAAAGGTTAATTACAAAATTTTAGAGCATCATCGATTGAGTACGAAAAGAAACTTTGTAGATATTAATGCTATAATTAGAACACTTAAGGCGTGCATTTGTTTGTTCGTAATCTCCTACACTGTGATGTGCAGAAACAATCTCCGAAAGAAAAAGATAATTACTCATTACCAAATACCCTTATTTTCGATTTTCAAACTTTTGTCCTTCAATTGTAATGCATATTTGGACCCTTGTTTGAACTTTACATATCACATAACGTTTGAGCTTAGCAGATGACAAGCATGCCATGTAAAGTTCCAAGTACGGATACTTCGATTAGTGCATATTAATTTTCTATAACTAGAGACGACTTTTATTATTATAGCTGCAGACATTCAGCGGTTTAAAGAGTGGGAACGAACTTTAGAGGGTCCATGTGTATCTGTATGTTTTTATGTTCTCTGTACACCTTTAATCTTTTAATGTATACTCCGATTTTGATGCTTTTTTTTTGGGGGGGGGGGGGGAGAAAGCTTGACCCGAGGAATTTATAAAATAATTAGGATTTTAACAAAAGATGTGTATCTGTCTGTATGTTTTTATGCCTTTTTGGTTGTTTTTGGTATGTCCATTCATAACACCTTAACACGTTCATTGCCAAGCTGAAAATTAGGGATAACATACAAATAGAAAAATCCCTTCCCTAGCAGCCAATATAAATATTATGCCGTTTCACTATACTATTCCGCTTAGAAACTTGATAGCAATGTCCACGCGATAACACATGATCGGCCTTTTGGTGAGAACTTGCATCATGCCTCTCGCGATATTGCATGATTGGCAATTAACGTTTTAACAGGAGCTCCAATTTTGACATTTTCTTCCAATTTACTATTTCATTTTATTCCAGTTTTCTTCTTTTTTTTTTTTTTTTTTTTTTTTTTTTTAGTTGTTTGAATAATAGTTGCTTTTTGGAATCGGTTCTATTTTTTACAAAAAGATATTGTTGGTATAATATAAGTAGTGATGATGCTCAAAGTGTTTTATAATACGCCAATAGATGGCGCTGTGTGTTCATTCTTTTTTCTGTAACTGTACATATATGTAAATAAACGTTAGTTTAAGTCTAGCTCCCGTGTGGGTAACTTCATGTGGTAGCACGAGCGCTGGTTGCGTTCGATCGGCGGCGAAAATGAAACGACGCCAAGTTTCCTGTAATTGAAAACTAAAAAATGGATAAGCGAAAGTAGATCTTCAATTAAAAAGAAAAATTAAAAATGGATAAATTAATCCCGTCTGTACCACTATTAAATAGTACGAATTATCACACGTGGTCATTAAAATTAAAAGCTGTTCTAACTATTAAAAAATTGTACGACGCCGTGATTAAAGAAGCAGGCGACTTAAAAGAAGAAGAACAGGCTGAATGGGATACTAAGAATGCTGAAGCTGTTTCATGCATCTTACTTTCGTTATCTGATGAACAAAGTCTCCAATTCGCAGACGAAGGAAACGCTAAGAATTAAAAGAGAAAATAAAATCAACATTCACAGGAAAACTGGAAGATCGAAAAATCGATGCAAGCAATGAAATAAAAAACATTGAAATTAATCCAGAAGAAACAGTAACGGATTATATTGCAAGAGCAAGAGGCTTAAGAACAAAATGTGCTTCACTTGGTTTGGAAATTACAGAAAGAGAAATCGTATATTATACTGTGAGAGGCCTTAGAGGAAAATTCTCGAAAATTAGAGAAATACTGAAAACTCAAAGAGAAAAAGATTTAGATGAAATACTAGAGATTTTACACGAAGAAGAAAGAACAATCCTGTGATCACCTGACTACCAAAAGACTAGAAGAGAAGAAGCATTCCACGTTAAAAATGAAAACAAAAACAGAGTGAAAAGTTATTTCATCTGTAAGAAAACAAATCATCTAGCTAAAAACTGCTATTTTAGGAATAGAGATAACTTACCTCAGAACACTAATGATAAAAGAACAAATACTTATAATAACAACAAGAACAAAAATAAAGAACAGTTTAAAAACAGAAACTTGAACTATGCAAATAAAAGTGATCAACAATCTAGCGATTTCACACTCTCTACGAATAGAGAACAATTTGATATTTCTGAAAATAATGTGTGGCTATTGGATTCAGGTTCCAGTTGCCATTTATCAAATAATTTGACTTATTTTTGTGAAATGATAAATGATAATGGATATATCAATTTAGCAGGTAAGAATTCTACTTCAAATTTTACTGGTATAGGAACTGTTCGCGCTAAAACTTTGGTAAATAATTCTCAAAATATTTTAACTATGAACGAATGTATATATATTCCTGATCTGAGAAATAATTTAATTTCTGAAAGTAAATTAATGGATAGAGGTTATAAAATTAAATCAAGTAGAGATCATATCTTAGTTCTAAGTAAAAATGATGAAATTGTGTTAAAAGCTGTTAAAGTAAATAATAGATTTGAAGTCATATTAGAACCTTACAATGATATGTCACCTGATTCTCTAGAATTTAATTTAATAAATAAATCAGAATCTTATGATATTTGGCACAAAAGACTTTGCATTTAAATCCACAATACATGATAAAAATGCAAAATATTATTGGCATAAAATTTAGAGATTCTGAAAATTTTAATTGTGAATCATGTGACATCAGTAAGTTAACTCGGAAAAATCATCCAAAAGTAAATTTTGATCAAAGTAGTTCTATATTAGAATTGATTCATGCTGATTTAGCAGGACCTATAAATGTTAATTCCTTAGGAAATTCTAAATATTTTTTAGTATTGGTTGATGATTTTTCTGGGATGTATTTCACTTATTTCTTGAAACATAAAGATGAAGCACTTGATGCTTTTACTATTTTCAAAGAAAAGTATGAAAATCAGATGAATAAGAAAATTAAACGTTTAAGAACCGATAACGGTTTAGAATTTGTAAATAATGAATTTGAAAATTTTCTAGAAAAATCTGGAATAATTCATGAGAAAACAGTACCATATAATCCTGAAAGCAACGGTATTGCAGAAAAATGTGTAAGAGTGCTGGTAGAACACGCAAGAACATTGTTATTGATAGTAAATTGCCACTTAGATTTTGGGCGGAAGCCATAAATTGTAGTACCCACATATCTAATAATACACCGCGAAAAGGTAAACAAAAAATCCCAATCGAAATATGGACAGGTAGAAAACCAAAACTAACTTATTTAAAATTTTTTGGTTGTGTAGCTTACTATCACATTCCTAAACAATTCAGAAATAAATTCGATGTTCCCGCTAAGAAAGGTATATTTGTTGGATATTCTAGAGATAGGCGCGCATACAGAATTTATGATATCGAAAAAAGAAAAATTATTGAAGAAAGATCAGTTAAATTTGATGAAACATCTAAAGGTAGTAAATTCTTAAAAAGTGAAACCGAAACTTATTTGTGGGATATTAAAGAATTAACCCAGTTTAATGAAAACGAAACTTCTTCCCTACCTGGAAACAATGATAATATTATATCAGATTTTTCGTCTGAACAACAAATGCTAGAACAAAATGAAATGCAGAATGAGTCAGAATCTATTTTTAGATCGCCACCCCAATTGCGACGATCAGAAAGCATAAAAAATAAAATGACAGCTAATTTGGCTTTAAATGACCTTGATGGGGAATCAGCACCCAGAAATTTTGAAGAAATAAAAAATAAAACGAATCATAAAAAATGGGAGATCGCTATGGAAAAGGAAATCGATTCCATGAATAAACACAATGTTTTTGAGACAGTTGAAAGGCCAAAAAATGAAAAAATAATTAAAAGTAAATGGATTTATTCAATTAAAAAGGTAAATAATGAGGAAATTTATAAAGCTAGGTTAGTAGCAGCGGCCTTCAATCAAATAAAAACAGTTGATTATTCAGAGTCATATTCACCGGTAGTAAATATTGAATCATTTAGATTATTAATGGCAATCGCTTCTAAGCTGAATTTATCTGTAAGATATTTTGATGTAAAAACAGCGTATTTATATGGTAACATTGAAGAAACTATTTTTATGGAAATACAAATATGAAAAATTTGGTAAAAATAATGTGTGTAAATTGAAACGTAGTATATATGGCTTGCCTCAAAGCGGCCGAAATTGGCATAATAAACTTAAACATGAACTGAAATTGGCTTCTCTCCACTTGCATCTGATAATTGTGTATTTACTTATAGAGATGATACGAATTTTCTAGCAATTTGGTTGTACGTTGATGATTTAACAATCTTTTCAAATAATTCTAAGTTATGCGATGAAAAAATAAGTAAACTTAAAGAAATTTTTGTTCTGAATGAAACAACTAAAAATTCAAAATTTTTAGGCATGGAAGTAGTACAAAATCAAGACGGTATCAGTTTATCGCAAATTAACTACATTGAATCTTTATTAGAAAAATATGGTATGCAAAATTCTAAAAAGTCTAATTTACCAATAGTTAAAGGTGAGGATAGATGTTTTACACCTACAGATAATTTAGTTAATCAAACCGAGTATCAAGAAATTATAGGTGAGTTGCTATATTTGGCTAACCGAACTCGACCTGACGTTGCATTTGTTACTAGTTATTTATCACAATTTAATAAACGTCCTGAGAAGAGACATTATACATTAGCTAAAAAGGTTCTGAAATACTTAAATGGAACAAAAAATAAAGTATTGTTTTACGAGAGAAAATTCGGTTTAATAAATTGTAGTGCAGATGCAAGCTGGGGAAATGGAGAGGGAGGCAAATCATTTTCAGGTTGTGTAATTATGTTAGGAAATTCTCTTATTGTATGGAAAAGTAAAAAGCAAAGATGTGTAGGACTATCGACATGTGAATCAGAGCTTTTAGACACTGCAGATACTGCGAGAGAATTAACATGGACTTTAAATATGTTACAAGAACTTAAATGTGAACAATTTGTTGAAAGACCTGTGACGATTCTGATAGTCAAGCAGCAATAGATTGGCTAAATACTGCAAAGTCATCAAATAAAACATGACATGTTAATCTCAAATTTCATTTCGTTAGAGACTTAATTGAAGAAAAGACTGTGAAAGTTATGTATAATTGTACTAATGAAATGATTTCAGATTTTCTAACAAAGGCTGTTACAAAGGAAAAATTATCATTTACGTTAGAAAAAATATGTTTGATTTAAAAGTATATATTTGCATGTTTATTATTGTTTGTACTTAAATATAAAACGCTTTTCGCAGGGGGAGAATGTTGGTATAATATAAGTAGTGATGATACTCAAAGTGTTTTATAATACGCCAATAGATGGCGCTGTGTGTTCATTCTTTTTTCTGTAACTGTATATATATGTAAATAAACGTTAGTTTAAGTCTAGCTCCCGTGTGGGTAACTTCAGATATTTTATTTAAAACTCTTTTTTTCTATTACACAGCACCAGCCACATATTCCCCTAATAATGACTTTTGAAACTTTTCTGTGTGTGTGTGTAGAATTTTTCATTCCTCATCGTGTTTAATCTTTCTACAAACTTTGGTCCCATGCCAAATTTTGTAGAAAGGTTAAACGAGAAGGGAGACGAAGAATTCTGCAATAATAATAATAATAATAATAGTAAAAATAAATAAAAATAAAAAAGAGTTCCAAAATTTACCTTTAGGGGAATATGTGGCGCTGTTTTTCTAAATAAAGCTTTTGTCACAATTTATAATTGATTTTTTTTTTTTTTTTTCAAATTTATGAATTTCCTCAATGCTGAGGTTTCCTTTCAACCAAAAACAGCCTTTAGTTTTTATCTCCATCTTTCTCTGTCCTGAGTATCTTTCTCATCCATTCTATTCTCTGTCATGTCCCTCATAAGCTTGTCTTTCCACCTTTTCTGCGGTCTTCCCCTCATGTTTTTCCTTTCAGGTTTCCAATTCAGTACAAGCTGTGGTATTCCATTCGCATTCATCCATTGTACATGTCCATACCATTGTAGCCTTTTCTTGTCTATTTTCTTATGATATTCGTCTTAACACCCATCCTTGCTCTTATTTCAATATTGGTCCTTTTTTTTTTCAAATCTTGAAGTTCTGGCCGATTGTCGCCAGAAGTCCATTACTGCAGATAACAGTTTTTTTTCGCTTGCAGACTTGATTGTCCATGTTTCTGCTCCATACAGCAGAACACTTTCTAGCAAGGTGTTGAAGATGGTTCTTTTTGTTTTTTCAATAATATTTTTGCTCCATAGAACTGAGTTTAGTATTCCTATTATTTTCCTAGAGTCAGATATTCTCTTTTCGATTTCCATCCCTGATGAACCATCTTTTTCCAGTATTGATCCCAGATATTTAAAAGCCTGTACATTCTTGATTTCAAATCCGCCTATGATGATATCTTCCTCTGTCCCTTTTGCCATGTGTTCTGTCTTCTTATAGTTAATTTTCAGGCCCCATCGATTGTATGCCTTCAATGCCTTTTCAGTTATATGCTTTGGGTCTTCCTTGATTTGAGTCATAATGACTTGATCATCCGCAAATAATAGGTGGATCAGGTGTTTATTACCTATTAAGGTGTTTATTCCCATCTTTCCACATTGTTGTACCCATTCCTTCAGTACCACATCTATATATATTTTTTAAACAATGTGGGTGACATACAACATCCTTGCAGAAGTACTTTGCTTGTTGGAAATTCTTCTGTTAGTTTTTTTTTTTCACATTTTCACTTTACAGTTATTATCCTTGTATAATAGTTTTATTACATTGATCAATGATTCATTTATCCCAGATTTTTTCAATGTTTCGTATAGTAACTTCCGTGGTACAGTATCATAAGCTTTCTGGAGATCAATGAAAATCGTCTGTATTTCCTTTTCTTTCATCTTTGCTTTTTCCAAAATTTTTTATTTCCATTACCCTACTACCGTAGGTAATGGAAGTATTGTACTTGGTCCAAAAATTCGATATCGAGATTTCACCTGATTTAAACGTTTTAAGATCCCCTGAATCTAAAAAAGTGGTTTTTGGCAATTGGTCAGTGTGTGTGTGTGTGTGTGTGGAATCTCCTGGCTATCATATCTCCAAAACTAATAAAAGTAGGGAAGAAAGGAGAGTTCAAGCTCATGAGGGTGCACAGGTGCACCGGCAAGTCGTGCGGGTGCCACACGACCCCATGAGGGTTGCGGATGAGTTGGTATTGACCTTGAGACATCCTCTAACTTAATCGTGAAACGTGACGAGGGTATTAATTAATGTTGTTAATGAGGTATAATTAAGGAATAGCATAAAAGATGACGAGGGTTTTTTAAAAGAGGTTATTTTGATCTTGTTTTAAAAGGAAGGTTATTGTTTATGAGTAATGAATTATAAAAATTAAAAAAAAAAAAAAATTAAAGTGTAAAAATTTTTTTAAAAAATTTTTAAATTTAAAAATTGCGAAATAAATAAGAATTAAAACATATGAATTTAAATGAAGGATGTCGATGTGAATATATTATGAAAGAAATAGAGAGATCTGACTGGGGTTCGAACCCGGCACCTTGCTGTAAAAAAATATTACTTAAGACAGTAGTTTTGGAGCGTTAAACCACTGACCTATAGAAATATGATCTGATGGCTCTATTTTAGATATAAATATGTATATATGTGTATGCGTGTGTGTATGTGGTGATTTTTCTATTATATATCTGCACAGATCTTTTTTAATCTGTGCAAACATATATTTTTGGAACTCATTTGAAGAGTTCCTTTTTCTATGAAACCCCCAAAAGGGGATTTCTTATTTTATTTTATTTTTATTTTTTGTAAGGGGACCCACCATCCACCCGCCGCATTTGTGCGATGCCCCAATTCTTTTTTTTTATGATCTTCAATCATCATTTCTTCTTAATTTTCTTTCTTCCAAGTTTAAGATCTTCTAATTTTCATTCTTCCAATTTTCAGGTCTTCTAATTTTCTTTCTTCTAATTTTCATTCTTCCAATTTTCAGGTCTTCTAATTTTCATTCTTCTAATTTTCATTCTTGCAAGTTTCAGATCTTCATATATTCAAACAAATCTTTCATTTTTTCTTTGTTGTTTTAAAGGGGTCCCACCATCCACCCGCCGCATTTGTGCGACGCCCCAATTTTTTTATGAACTTGAATCATCATTTCTTCTTATTTTCTGATCTTCTAATTTTCTTTCTTCCAAGTTTCAGATCTTCTTATTTTCGTTCTTGCATTTTTCAGATCTTGTTATTTTTTTTCATTTTTCTTATTTTACAATTTTTTTCATTTTTCTTATTTTACAATTTTTCTGTTTTTTTTTCTTAATTTTTTTCATTTTACAATTTTTTTGTATTTTTCATATTTTACATTTTTTTTCATTTTTTTTTAAAGTAATTTTATAGTGCCCATAGGCTAAAGAAGAAACACCATCATCCAAAATATATCTCTTGTCGTCAAAAGGTGTTAAAGAAATTTTATTTTGTTTCATTGTATATATTTTATGACATTCCTGCCCAATTCTCGTTTGTTCTGATATATTATATTTTGTTATTAAGGCAATTAATGTAATCTTGATGTTTAATTTTTTTATTTACTGTTATTGTAGAAATCCCCTTCGCGGTTTTCTTTTCTCCATCTTCTGATTTTATGCTATACATTTTGGCTTTGAGGTCTACAAATTCATGAATGAACCGCCCGTTTAATTCGTCTTTAAATTTCCCCAAAACTTTCTTGTTGTGCTGTGAATGAAGTGGATGGTCTATGGGATAATCTGATGTGTCGAAGATGTCTTGGTGTTGTAGCATGTCTTGGTAGATGTCAGGTGTGGTGATGTGGTAGGTGAGTGAATCCGTGTCGGTGGAGAGGAGTTTAGCTTGATCTTGGTATGTTGGCTTTATGAAGTCGTAGTGGAATCTGTACATGTGAAGTTTAGAGAGTTCAAGGATGGTAAAGCCGATGTAAATGGGATGGCTCATCAAGATGGATTTTTTTACCCGCTCCACTGCCGCTAAATTTTCATCAAATATTTTAAAGTTGGTGTAAACAGGTGAGGCTACAATCTTCTCTGCTCTTATGGGGGAGTTTGTGACTTCTATGGATCTTCGTTTTCACAGATTTTCTATGGTCTTCCCGAACACAGCATTATTCAGTAGTTTGAAGAAATTCTTTTCAAAGGTGGACTTGGATTCTTTTCTTGTTTCTGCGTTAAATGAGATGTAGGGTTTGAGCCAGGGTGCTTGTTTAAATTTCAATACTTTGTGTATCTTGGTGAGCTTTAATCCTTGTTGGAGATAATATTGCAGGTTTCTGTAATGGGTGAAATATTGAATTTTATTGTAGAGATTAGGTGTGAGTTTCTTTGATGTGTTGAATTTTCTGTCTTGTAGCATGTGTTTGGCGAATGGTGAGAGCATGTGTTCTGTTATATTTAGTGGTTCTGGTGCCAGTGGGTAGTCGTTGTGATTGTCATGGAGATGTTGTTGATATTCCAAGTCCACCTCGAAGATGAAACCTTCTGCTGCGTCGGGTTGTAGGTTGAGGATTATTTCAGAGTTGAAGTCTTCAGGGTCAGCCCACTGGAAGTTCCCATAAGGCAGAGGTTCTGATGCAGAAAGTCCATATAAATTATTGGCATCCCAATACATAATGTATTGGGATAAAGCTGAGGGGTCGTAGTCTTCAGTTCTTGGGATGTTTGATTTGGCATGTCTATGGCTGATCATGGAAACCCCACCTCTTACACCTTTTTCTATGAAGAGGAGCATATTGATATCTGTAAGAAGCTCAAGGTCTACCCCTGTCATTTTGAAGCATGCCTGCCATGACAGACCGGGTGCTGTGAAGCAGTGTGTCGGATCTAGACCATAATATTTTAGGCAAAGTCTTCTAAAATTTTCAAAGACATCTGCTAACAACAGCACGTCGGTCTTCACGTACAAGTCATGATACTCCCCAAGATCTTGGATGTTAAAGGCCTCCCACACTTTAACTGCATGCTGATAATCATCAGGATATCATCATCTGTTAGATCGTTGTGGAAGGCCCTTGGGGGGTGGCAGCTCTTTTTCACCGAAGATGTTAAAATCGGTGATATGACCGTAGGGGTAGACCCTTTTTTTGAGGAGAGAGAAATCTGTTGAAGGAGGAAAGTTTTCTTTTAGAAGATGGAATTGGTCTTGATCTTGGTTCTGGACGAGTTTATCTAAGGATGAGGGTAGGAACTGAAGAGAATCGAGGAAGATGAGTTGAATGGGGCAATTTTTCTTAATTAATTTAAAGGCTATGTATTTTTCGAGAGTGTTGGGGATGACTTGTATTGAGTGATCTTGTAGTCTTCCAAGTCTGCTCATTAGGTGATGGGTGTCGTAATTTTTGCTATTATGGAAAATGATGGGGATGGATTTTGGTTGTTTATAATTTAAGCTATTGTGAGCAGCGCCACGAAAAGCTCCAGAAAGATGATCGTGGTCGCGTACTCTATTTTTAAATAATCTATGCCGCATGCTATGACGCAGATGCAGCATCTAGTGGCTTGTTGGAAAGCTCTCTCCTCATCTGGGGTTAGTTGCATGGGTGTTATGAAGTTTAATTTTTGGGCTATGTCATCTTTTTCGTGTGGGATGGTTTCTAAGAAGTGCCCAATGGCATCATCACCCCTATAAACTTGAATGGGTTTGTAAGATTTGCCGTCGAGACCCATGATAAGATAGGCATAGCCACAAGGGATATGTTAAGATGTTTTAATTGTGAAGGAGATATTATTCTGAGAAGCGACAGCGGAGACGGGTTTTAAAAGTGCCTCAAAATCGGCATAAATAATAAATGATTTTAAATGCTGCATATGAATGGAGGTGAACGAAAGAATATTATTATTTGGTGATGGCATTTTAATTTGTTGGACGGGGTGATTTTTACAATATTGATTATGATCATTTAAAAGGTCTTGTCTGCTAAATCTATGGAGGCATCTATAACAAAAAAATTTTGCGCCGTTATGGTTTGTTAAGTGGCTAAGTAAACGAGAAAAGTGTTTGATATAAATATAATGTTGGTTCCCCTCAGTATCTTCTAATAATAATAAATTTATAACATCCTCATCTTCTCGTGACGAAATATAGAGTGGACAGATCTCCTCGTCAGCGTCATAAATAAATATATTAATTCTTAAATTATTTAATTTTTCTATATCAGGGATTTTATTATAAGGAATTGGGCAGGAAATGTCATTTAAAATTATTTCATTTTCATGAGGATAATATTTATTTACTCTATCAGCATTTTTGTCAAATTTATATTTATGGTTTAAAAGACACCATATGAGACATTTATCGTCATTAAAATTCCGAATATTAATTAAAGCTTTCTTAGATTTTAATTTTTGAGGAGTATTAATGAGTTTGCCACAGCGAAGGGGTATATATTTCGCCACTTTGATTTCAAGACATTCAATTTTATTAAAGATCTAATTTGAGCCTAGGTTTTGAAAGTCATCCATATTATCTTCTATTTTCTTGAACATATTATTTATATTTTTATTTAAGTTTTGAAGGGATAATTCTATTGTGCATTTGGATGAGAAGAAGAAGAAAGCTCTCTCCTTAATTACATCTCCATCTAGTTTAACAAATTCTGCCTTAATCACCCCGTGCCATTTAATACTTTTTTTCTCATTAATTTCGCTATTTAAAATATTGTAAATTTCGCTATTATTATTATTAGAAAAATATTTAGATCACTTTCCTCCTCGGGTTCAGGATAAAGATAATAATTTTTGAAGACATTTAAAGATTGATTTATTTTTCTGCTATTATGGGAAATTTTTATTTTCTTAGTTGCTTGGATGCTGCTACTACTACTTGCTATGCTTCCATGGGCTGTTCTTTGATGCTGCATTATGTTCTGTTTAGTTGAGAATTTTAAATTACAATTTAAACAGGGATAAGAGGGGCTTTTTTGATGGACTATTTGATGTCTTCTTAAGTTGTCCCTTCTATTGAACACTTTTCCACATTCATCGCAAGAAAATGTTGTTTCTTGTTCATGCACTTTCATGTGTCTCAAAAGATGTTGTTTGAGCTTGAAACCTTTACTACAAACTTCGCATTCGAATGTCTTCTCATTAGTATGACCTCTCACATGTCGATTGTAAGTCCCAGTATGGGAGAAAACTTTCCTACAAACAGGACAAGTTTGAAATAGACAAAAAAAAAACCTATTGTAGATTTGCTTAAACCCTAACAAGTTTTTAAAATATTTTATACTAACAATTTTTCTCCTAACATTTTTAAACTTAACTTTGAATTTTTAAAGAGGGTTTTATCTTCGATCTATTTTTTCTAACTTACTATTTAGAAATATTTTTTTTAACTTAAAGAGAAATTAGTTTTTTTTTCTCCTAACAATTTTTTTTTCTAACCTACTTTTAGAGAGAATTTATTTTTCTAACTTAGAGAGAAATTTATTTTTTTTCTCCTAACAATTTTTTTCTAACCTTCTTTTAGAGAGAATTTATTTTTCTAACTTAGAGGAAAATTAGTTTTAAATTTTTTGAAAACCTAACTTTTTTTTCCTCAGGTTAGGAAAGAGAGAGTTTGCGTCTGATCGCGGCGAGTTTGTAGTGGTATATGCGTCTGGATTTCCAGCTCGTGCCTGACTACAAGACCCATGAAAAAAGGACAAACTCTCAAAGTCGCGAGAAGTTTTTACCTTAGATTTTGAAGCACTCCCTTCCACCTCTGCAATCCTCTCATCATCCTCTCATTCTCATTTCCATCTCATCATCAACAGTTGAATTGGTAGGCACTGGTGCGGTATTCGTGCAACCACTCTCACCTCCATCTCCAGAAGATGCCTGGTTCGAGTTCTAAAAAATAACAAAAAGAAAAGAAAACAAGTTTTAATTATTTTGTCTAAACAAGTTTTTTCAAAAGAGGATTTTATTCTAACTTTTAAACTTAATTTTTTCACTTTTAATGATAATTTATTTTTTTAAGATAAATTTAATTCTAACTTTTTAAATTTATTCTAAGTGAAACTTTTAATATTTATTCTAAGTGAAAATTTATTCTAAACAAAACTTTTAATATTTATTCTAAGTGAAAATTTATTTTAAGTGAAGCTTTTAATTATTTTGCCTAAACAAGTTTTTTAAATTACTTTAAAGAGAGAATTTAATTTTTAAAGATAATTTATTTTTTAACAGAAATGTATTCTGAAAACCCAACTTAAACACTAAAAAATTTTTGAAACAAACATACCTTAGTTGAATTATCACCAGATCTCGGCATTTGAGATGTAGGTCCGGATACTGCCTCAACGCAATGTTCGGTAGTTATTGCATCTCCAGTCTGCACAATCTTCTAGAAAAAAAAAAAAAGAAAAGAAAGAAAACATATTTTTTAAAACATTGTATATTTTTCAAACAGTTAAACAGAAAAAGTGAAATAATACATACCATCCCAGCAAAACCTCAGATGACGGCCAGCATGAGGCCAAGTGCTGGTTGCCAGCAGTAGATGCAGTTGGCCCGCCGGTGGCAAAAGTTAACGTCGCCGCAGGGAATATGTTACGCCGGCCGTCAGTAGGCCGTATTCAACCGATCCACTGTTGGCAGCCAGCAGTAAGTTAAAAATAAGTTAGTGGGCCGGTGATTGGATCGTTGCTGGCAGCTAGCAGTATGATGAAAATAGGTAATGGGCCACTGTTGGCAACGAACATTAGGTTTGAAATTGTTAGTGGGCCAGTGTTGGGCCATCTGGTGGCAAATATAGTTTTTCCATGTTGTTGCTGGCAGCCTACAGTGGGCCAGCTGTGGCAAACATAAAAATATATATTACTGCCGGCAGTCTTCATTGGTCCTTTATATTTTCCCATTAAGGGCCCACTTCACTTACCGTCGTCGGAAGCCGAAGCCAATGTTATTCTATGGGAAATTTTCTTTACAAATAACTTATTAAATATTTTTAAATTCTGTTTTCACATTCTGAAAATTCCCAACTGTTAAATTGACGGACTTTTAAAAAAAAATTATTTTTTTATTTTTTATATTTTATTTTGAAGCTGCAAAATACGAATTTTCAATATGTGAAATTTTTCATTTTGCAATTTCAAAATAAAATATTAAAAATTAAAAAAATACATTTTTAAAAATGGTCCGACAATTTAACAGTTGGGAATTTTCTGAATGTGAAAACAGAATTTAAAATATGTATTAGTTAATAAGTTATTTGTAAAGAAAGTTTCCCATAGAATAACATTGGCTCGGACTTCCGGAGACGGTAAGTGAAGAGGGCCGTTAACGGGTCAGCAGTGATTTGGTTATAGCTAGTACATTCATTTTATTGGTGATACCTTTAATTTTATTAGTGCTTTTTTTTTTTTCTTTTTTTCTTTTTTTTCTCTCTTTTTCTGATGAGGTAGCAGCCAGTTTTTTCTATGCAGCCAATATTTAATTTGATTTTGTACATATTCATTTTTAAATACTATTTACAAGTATTTGATTCATACACTATGGTTATAAATTCAGGATTTCTAGTACAACATATAGGAAATATTCAGTTGATCCATTACATTTTTTGGAATGAAGGAGATTATGTTTTTTTTTTAAAGTGTTTAAATTTCAATATGTTTAACTTTGTTAAGTTATTTGATGTAAATAAATGTAACTTTACATGTGAAAATTATAAAATATTGAAACAAAAATTGTTATAAAGAGAGCATTGTAAAAATCAAACGCCATAAACACAAAAAAAAAAAAAAAAAAAAAAAAATGCAGCAATTGTTTCCGATCGAAATAGCACAAAGACCCTTCATCAAGCGAAACAAAGTGGGCATGAGTGCAGCAAAAGTAATTTGCTGCATTCGTGCTTTTTGTTAGACTCACGAAGGGATGCATTATTTTTTCAACCTGAAAGAACTGATGCATTTTTTTTTTCATTGGGGGGGGGGGGGGGGCAATGATTATGTTTATTTACAAATTTTTCTATTTATTACTATCAGGCTTTGCCCGCTTTGCTGTCCCTACAATTAAACGAATTAAAAAAAAAAAAAAAAAAAAAAAGAAAGAAAGAAAGGAAAGAAAATCAATAGATAAATATAATTTTCTTTATATTACTTTAAAATTAACAACTAAAGCAAAATCCACTGAAATCACATAAAGCAAAGTTTCAATTCTCCGCTGCATTTGGCAGCGTCTTCGTCTTTCGTGCAATGTTCGACCCGGGTTCCCACTGCCTTCGATAGAGCCTTAAACGACAGGTTCAATTTGTGTGTTTATCGGTAGACAGGTGGTGCTACTATTATTCAGGAACTACAGCTTTACTATAAAACTCAGCATCTATTAGACATCTTAGTTTTGGTACTATATATCATAGAATTTAGTTACATGAAATAGTTACACAGAATTTAGTTACATTCCTAACCTTCTTTCTATTATATTAAATTTATATTTAGAATAAATTTATTATATTATAAATTTATAATATAAATAAAATATATAATAATATTAATATAATTATTCTATATTTATGTATTCATTTGACAAAAATTCTGTCAGCAATTTCACGCCGAAGATAGTATTAAGATATGCCATTAGCACTATTTCAATCCCATGAGGCAATTATGTTTTTGAAATGTTTAAATATCACTTCCATTTTTTAATATTTCATTTTGAGTTTATTTTAATAATAGTTAGTGACATTTCCAAATGTATGAAAGAGCAGTACTTCGCTGTTTATAACTACTTCACTCGTGCCTACTTTATTCACCTAATGAATGGCCATGGAATCATTTCGACCTGAAACTTTTATTATTATTATTATTAATGTTTTTTACAATTTTGTAAAGTAAATTTACAAAGTTCTTTACTTACTTTTTTCAACACCAGTTCTTCATTAAATTTTTTGCTGTAATAGAGAAGTTTCATATGACGTCAGAGTGACGTAGATGGAGGGCTGTCAACTCCACGTGGGAATAAATATAAGCCATTTTGAGCACAGTAAGCAAATAGCAGTTGAAAACGGCTCATATCACCATGGCAACGGCGCATGGCAACCAATGTCGGAGGGCAAGCTGTCCACGTTGCCATGCTGTTATCAGCTGTTTGCAACTGCTCTATAAGTATGTTTTAAAATCTGTCTCTCTGTTGTTTGTTTTAGATACATTTTCTTTTTTTCAATTTATTAAAATAAATTATGCTAGAAAGGTTTTTGAGAACATTTAGTAAAATGACAGGAAAATTATTGTTGAAGAAGGAAAAAAGTAAGTAAACTTTATAAATTATGAAACAACATACCAGCCGTTTCCACTCAAAATAATTAAGCTCGACCCATCATCAGGAAAAGATAAATTGACTACGAGTTCAGCATAATATCATCGACGATATGTAGTAGCTTAAAAACAGCATGTCTTCAAAATCTTGAAGTCGATAACCGAGTTTAAAATTATACTTACCATAAAGCGAAGATTAGAGATCAAACAATCCGACCCACATTAAAATAATAATAATAATCTGCAGTAATTTTATCGGTTATTACTACACATATTTTACTCCTTTTATATTTTATTATTATTGTTGTTGTTGTTGCTGTTGTTGTAGTTGTTTTTAAATGAAGTGGTCAGAAAACATAAAAATGGTTTGTCAATTTACACATCTAATAATTTTCCTGTTAAAGCAAACTGATACATGCGTCATAATATAACAAAGAGAGTTTACATAGCGAATTAACAACAACAAAAAAAGTTAGAGTAGTTTTGGAAGCACTCATTTCCAAGATTTCCAGTTGCTTCCACCTAATAAGGACTCTTGTCAATTTTCCTGTATTAAGCAAGTATTACATGCTAAAAAGGGGTTTATGTAGCAAATTTGAAGAAAGTTAAAGTCGTTTTTTGAGATATCGGTTTCTGTCCCACTGATAATTTCACCAAAACTTAGTAAACTGATCTGTTCATCATAAACTAACAATTGCGTACGAAATGATATCTAAAAAGGAATTAATATAGCGATTTTGAAGAAAATCCATAAAGCTGTTTTTAAAAGAAAGCACTTGTGAGACTTAAAATTGTTGTGTATTTTTATAGGACGTTTATCAATTTCCCTGAAATAACAAATACAAAAGACATCCAAAATAAAGTTTATATAACTTTGAAGACAATCGCCAGTTTTTGATTTCAGATTTCCAGTTTTCAAGAAAAGTTGGAAAAATCATCTGTACACTATACCTGTCTTAATTCAAAAGTTCGTCTTTCTTTATTAGTGATTATACTCAGATATGATACTCAGATATGATATGATTAGATATGATACTCAGAAAATTTCCAGAAACATATACATATATATGCAATACAGATACACAAACACACAGACTAATTGCCAAAAAACACTTTTCTGACTCACGAGACCTTAAAATATGTAAATCAGGTGAAAACTCGAAATCAAAATTTTTGACCGAATACAATGCTTCCATTATCTACGGTATTCGGATTATGGAAATGAATAATAATAAATAATTAGTTGACACAAATCCTAGAATAATTTCAGATTGAAATCATTATTTTATTGAAGAATTTGTTTAATAGCGTACTTCAAATAGTTTTAATCTATTAGCTGTTAATAAACAAATATATTTCTTTATAGAGCTGTAAAAAATAGAAGCACTCATTTAAAAATAATTGATGAATTGACTAATTTTTCTTCTACTTTTTTCGTTTATTTTCTGAACACAGTTCTTTGTTATCAGGATAAACAAATCTCCTCCCTGCGCAACCCAACGCTGACGCAGCAGTTATCAGTTACATCTTGTTGTTTTATGAAAGAAGTACAGCTGTTTTCTGTTCTGATTTAATGTGTTGTTAGGTGATATAAGTATATGTGTGTAGGATTTCTCATGCATGCAAAAATTCAAGAAAATCAATTTCACTTGTTAATATAATTTATAATTTTACTTTATATTTAGAGTGTGCTTATTAGTTACATTTTTTTAAAAATATTTTTAGAATTCCACAAAACTCATATATGTTATACAGGTTTTGCAGACTTATTGTAGGATGCTTGTCATAAAAAGATGTACCACAAATGGTTTCAGTATAAAAATCCATAAAATAATTTGGATACATGACAGTTTACGAGAAACTTCTTATCAGCGCACGTAAAAATCTTTATACAGCGTTAAAAATACAGATCAACATAAATTTTATAGATGCAATAAAAAATGTTTTTAATCAAAAATGATAAAATAAATATTTGTAGTTCATTTAATAGTGATGCACAAACATATTCTTATAAGTTACCGCAAATTGGGGGGGGGGGACTATTTCAGTTTCGTAAAAGTGAAATTATTTTTCTTCCTTGCATTTAAAAAATAATAATTAACAAATAAATAAAATAAAACTGTTAGGGCTACCACTTTTTTTTTTTTTTTTCCTATAATAATTTATAGAAATTACATATGGAAATTATTATTTATGAAAATTATTTTCTATGATGTAGGTAGGCGATTTTCATTTAAAACAAGTACAATATACTAAATTTCGAAAGAAAATCAATTTTATAGTAATAATATATATGTATATATATATATATATATATATATGAAGACAATTTTTGACATTCGGTTTTCGACGTATTTGCATGTTTTGAGATTCCTGAACACGATTTGATCATTTTTAGAAAGTTCCCCTCTGTAAATGTGTATAAAAAATGTGTGGAAGCTGTATCTCACGAACCAATGGACGAAATTTAACCAAATTTGATATTTAATTAAAATAATTTGATATTTGATTAAAATCGTTTCCGATTACATTCGTGTATCATTCACTCAACACATGGCTCCATACTTCTACTTCTACGTAACTTTCAATATGACATAGTAGAGGAGGAAATTTCATATAAATGATTTCAAATAAATGATAATTATTATTTTTTTAAATTTTTATTATGAATTTAAAAAAATAAGTATTTAAATAACTAACAACTAACCAGGAATTTTTTTTTTTTTTTTTTTTTTTTTTGTATAAGTTGAGGAATCGCTCGCCCTTCTCCATGAGGGGATAAATTTTCAATGGTGGTATTTTTCAAAAGAAACTCATCAATAACTTCCACATAAATGACTGATTTAAATTTGTGGTAAATGAAAACAAAGTTATAAATTATTTTTAAAAAAGAAGAAGTAGAAGAAGAAGAAGAAGAAGAAAGCATTTTATTAGAAGTTGGCACAAAATTGATTTTTTATTTATTTTTTTTTTTTTTATTGACAAGCACTGTTCTAAAAAGAAAATCGTTTCCATGCATTCAGGAAAATGATTTTAACAAATTATTATTTGCACTACGCGAATTTGCATAATAAAAAAGATAGAAGAAAGTTTTGTGGTGCCACAACATACTAGTTTTTGCCAAAAATAATAAAATCAATAAACTTGCTTTAAAATATCATAGATATATAATATAATCGTTCGTTTAAAGATATTGACGAATTCTTTTCAAGAATACCCATATTGGAAATTTACTCTATCGGGTATACTTCTCCCTCAGGGGTGGAGGAAGCGATGTTTGTACATAAAAAAAAAAAAAAAAAAAAGCGGAAGAAGTAAACTTTCTAGACTACTATCACTTTCATAAATATTTGAGCACACACAAAGAGACAGACAATTTTTCAAATTATGTTCATCAGAACAAGTCAAAACGTGCAAAATCTATCGAAAAAAGGATGTCGAAAATTTTCCCGAATCTATTGCTTTCTTCTTAACAACACTGAAGGAAGAAAAAAAAATGAAACATAAACTATAAATAGTTATAACTGTTCTAATAACTTTCTCCCGTCCATATAACATAACTATTTAAATTAAGATCCATAATTTTTATTTTATTAAATCAATTAAAATAATAATAACAATGATAAAATACTAGAAAGTTAGCGACTATCATAATTTACTAAAACGGATCAACTGGATAATTGTTATATATTTCTAGAAATCCTTTTGTTATAACAATGGTTTTAGAATCAAACATTAAAAAAAAAATAGTATTTAAAAAATAATACAAAAACAAATTAATAATTGAATTACTTACTCATATATTCTTTTTACGAGATTTTCAATCTCGAAGACACATCCGCAGACTACACTAACGAACAAAAACTTCGTATGAAATGGCGGACAGCGAGGGAATTTCAAATCAACAGAAAAAGAATCACAGCGCCCTCTATGCATACAAATTGGTTATGGCTTAATAATTTGTGGCCACAACATGAAAAACATGATGTTGGCCTTGTGATGATAGCTTGCATAAGGCCAACTGTGTTTATGCCACCTCTGGGCCACCGACCATTTTTCTTTAGGCTTCCATCACTGCTGGCAGCCATCAATGGCCCGCTGCTGGTGTTATATGGGGCAACCGGCAACTGATGGCAAGTGCAGGATGCCAGCAGTAGGCCATAACGAGCCCGCCACTACAAGTTTTGCTGGGATATGACTTTTTAGATGAACTCTTAATTCACCCGTATTGTAAAATCCTTCACCACAAACTGCACATAAAAGAGTCGGGTTGACGAGCGGTTCACTGGCACGAGATGTCCCAGGCTCACAGTTGGCTGAAGGTGCCTGATTCAAAATCTGTAAAAGGAGAAAAATATTTTAAGTTCAAATCGTACGTTGAAATCGTCCTAGAAAGAGAAAAAATACATTTTCCTTACTGGTTTTCGAAGGGGTAAGCTATTAGCAGGCACCGGGTTCGAACGACGCACAGGATCTACGCCTTCAAAACCGGGTGGTGCTCGAATGGTAGGCTGAACGGTTGATTCAATCTGAAAAAAGAAAAAACGAATATTTTGAGTGTAAAATATATTTTGAAACATTCTACAAGTTTTTTAAAGAAATTTTATTTACCTCCATATCACTATCTGAAAAATTGAAGTCCTCGCTCCAGTTAATTTCATTCACGGAGTACAAGTCATGGACTAAATTCGGTGACAATCCGAAGCTGATGTCAAGCTAAAAAAAAGATAGAAAAAATATGTTTAAGTATATTTTATGAAAAATTTATATACAAAAAGTGTAACTTTTTATATATAAATTAAAAATAAATGTTTTAAATACTTACATCACTTGCACAATTATCCCAAAAGCTGTTCATTCTGAATGACAAAGAATGATTATAAGATAAAAATAAAACAGCAAAGAAACGCAGAGAGGCAAAGTAAGATGACTTCTCCGTAGAAATCCAGCTATCTGAATGAAAATGAAGCAAGCACATATACTTTTATCCATCGCGTCTCGGATGAAAGGGAGGGGAAAAAGAGCTGGACCGTTACACACCCTGTTTGAGGAGAGGGGAAAGAATGCCATTAAAAAAGGGGGTGGGTAGTGGGGTTACATATTTCCATCAGGGGGGCTATATGCTTGGGAGGTCCAGAATGTTAAGTGCATATTTTGCCCACGGTGAAAAGTTTTGTACTGTGAACATGATATAGATTTCATTAGTGTTAAAATGTATTTGTAGAAATAGGCTTGGTATGAGAGGCAGTTGCGTTCTGTTCAAGGTGCGGTGACATTTAAACGAAGGAAATGTAGGATTCTTTACAGATGTTTTTTGTAAAAGAAACTATTTTCCCATACATTCCTTTTAAAAGAGAAATTAATATTTCTCTTTAAAGGGAAATTAATATTTTTTAATTATTCTAAAACAAATTAATATTTTTCTTCTAAATTAATATTTTCTTTTTATTCCTCAAATAAGTTACTTCATGTAAATTAATATACTCTTTTTACTTTAATAAGAGGAATTATTTTTCTTTCATAAATTAATACATTCTTAATTATTTTTTCTTACAAATAATTTTTAATTGTTTTTCAAATAAATTACTTCTTTTTCTTACAAATAATTTTTATTTCTTAAGTAAGTTTTTTTTTTCTTTCTAAGATAATTTTTATTTCTTAAGTAAGTTTTTTTCTAACATAATTTTTTCTTCCTGAAATAAGTTTTTAATTATTTTTCACCTAGAAAATAAAAACATACATTAATTCTAAAATAATAAATTTGAAATAAAACAGACACAGTTTACAGTTAAACAAAAAAGTGATTTATTCAATTCATTTACACATTATTTAAAAAATATTTCTCAAAATAAGTTTCGAAAAATTGCATCGTCAAGTTATTGAAAAAAGATACATTATAATGACATAAACATTGTTTTGAAATAATGTTTTGAACAATTTTAAAAGTGTTCAAATGTAACAAAACAGTTTCTTGAGATCTGATAAATTTGTCATAGCTATTTAACATAATACATTCATGTTCTGATTGACCATCAATATTCAACTCGCATCCATTACATTCGAAAAATGTATTAATATTTGTTTCAATTTCACTACAGATTGATGATAGATAATGGTTTTGTGCTTCATCGTAATTCATATGATTTTCACATTCAACAACCTTGTTTGAAATCAAAGTTGGAATTTGTTTCATGAGAACAGATTCCATTAAACAGTAAGAAATTTTACTTTTCAGTTCGACCAATCTGTTGATTTGGTCTTTGTTTAATTTTATGCCATTTGGTTTTAGATAAACACTGTGCATTCCTTGTGTAAAACATTTGTTGTATGAGACACATATTTTCATTCACAAATGCCGTTAACAGTTGATTGCTTGATAAAAAACTATTTTTCACAGAATTGAATCGAAATGACGATACATTTTTTTGAAAATCCAACCACGTCATCGGTGATAATATAACACCCGTTTTTGTAGGAAAGCGATCACCAGCACTATTTTCTGTAAAATTACGAATGTGTACTCTTAAATTTTTCTCATTTTCCAAAATGATTTGCAAGAGTGTACACCAATTTAAATCCCATTCTCCTAGAGTAGGATTTGATTTCTGCCTCTGTTGAAAAAATTTATCCAACCAGTCATTATTTGGAATTTCACAAGACAGTTCATTGCCGTTAGAGAGTTCATTTTTAACACAAGATAGTTCGTCAATACATTTTGAAGGTAACAGTTTATCGTTATGAGAGGATTGTTCGTTTTATTCACTAGAAGACTGTCCACCATTATCAGGAGACGATTGTTCTAAATCCAATCTAGGTCTTTTCAAAGGTCGAGAAACGCTAATAATATGACGAAAAGTTAGACTTATTCTTGCATTCTTTATCGAAGGATCTACAGCAATACCGTGAGTGAAAAGTTCATTCGTAGGTTTAGCCATAGTGTATAAAGAACCATTGTCTAATTCAAAAACTGTAGAAGGTGTGTTTGGCTTTTTAAATTCAATTTTCCTTTGTGCACCAAAACTGAGCACTGCGATAGGGAAAGTATCATCCAGACTGAATTCGTTATCTTTATGTTGGGAAATGTAACTTTGTCCATTGGCATACAAATTTAATAAAACATAGTTGTAGGCACATCCAATATGCTTTTCGACGATGTTTCTCAGTTCCATCATGATTGGAGTCCAGGGTTGGGCAGCAATTTGAGTACCGCTGAATGCATAGACCAGTCCGTCATCGCCAAATGCTAACACTTTTCGTTTCGGCATAACATCTTTTCCCCAAATGTTGAAGGTGGGAGCGTAAAACGGTAAAGTTTTCAACTCGTTAAAATAGGCATCAGCTTTTTCCTTCTCGATAAAGTTAGGATAATAACTAACATTAAGATCGTTTTCATAAAAGTGGATACTCATTTTGAAACAAAGTTTAGCACGATGAAAAAAATACAACTTGAAAAAGCGGGAACAGGAAGCAGAATGAATGCTACCCCCTCAACTCGTGACGTCAAACCCACGCTCACAATTGATAAAAAATAACCAATGACCAACCTGTGACGTCAACCGCGGGAAATCAATAGTTGCCACACACCTTAAGGCTGTTAAAGGAATGTCGTCTACCTGCACCTGGCACCTCCCAACCAACCTGTGGGGTCAACCGTGGGAAACCAATTGTTACCACATACCCTAAAGCTATTCAAGGAATGTCTTCTTCCCCTCCACCTGATCCCTCCCGGGTCTTGTCCAAACTTGCACGTGTCTACATATTTTAATGAAAGAATGGGGAGATATAAAATAATATAAAAAATAATTTTTATTTAAGACTAATCCAAAATGGGTTTACATGGGATTGTTTTCGAACTTTAGGTGTTGACATAGGACGTGATAACAAATTTTTGTTTTTAATGAAACTTTGAGGTACGTGCATTTCTTTGAGAACTTGTAACAATTCACCCTGTGCATTAATAGGTACTTTTTTGTTTGTAGAAAAAATTAAATGAAAGAAGTCTGCAATGTTAGAGTTCTGTATTTTTTTATTTTTAAAAGACACTATTCCTTTTTCATTCCACTCTATACTCGGGGCAAACCTAACTTGAGAACACTGTCAAAGGCTGAGCCTGTGTGGTTCCGCAAGTGATATATAGTTCCTTTTAAATACTTACTTATATTATTAAAAATAAATTGAAATTAACATTAAATATCCGTATTAGATTCAGTAATATTAGTTAAATCTATGTACTCAGCTTAAAGTGTATATTTTAATGATTAAGAAATTGTTTTAAAAAATAATAAGTTATACGTCACAATCTACTTATCCAATCAAAAGTTTCCTTTGTTTGGCGATTTATTCAGAAGAGCGAAATTCCGGAAACACTCAACCCCTGGAATTTTTCATGGGGCCGGGGCCATTCTTTTCTCGGACACTGGAATTGACGCTTGCTTTCTTTTACCCTCTTTCTTCTCTTCCACAAGCCCCTTATCTTATCGTTTCAATGGCATATTCTTCAGTTTGATCCCCACTTACTTTTCAACCTCAGAGAAGGGGAAAGCTTTGCAAAGTTCTGTTAAGGTTAAACGTTTTTATTAAACTCAGAGAACAAAATCCTTTGAAATCGGAAAATGAAATTACTGAGATGTGTTCTGAATTGACAGGAATTTCCCGATCATCTATAAACAGAATAAAAGCTGAAATGACAGAATAAAAGCTAAAGACGAATGGGAAACGATGAATAAGATTTTTTTTTTCAAGGCTGAAATAAGTTCTCTTTAGAACTAACACAAAAAAAGTTCTTTTCAGAACTAACACAAAAAAAAGTTCCTTTCAGAACTAAAAAATAAGTCCTTTCGAGGACAAAGCCTTATCAAAGGCGAAAATAAAAAAATAGAAAGATTAATTGCACTAAGAACTTAGAACACAAATTATTCAATTGTCTTTTTCAGTTTCTCCTCCCTTAAACAACAACAACAACAACAATAATAATAATGAGTAGGGTGGATGCTCCAGTAATTGACATCTATCCAGAAATAATTAATAAATAAGAAAAATAATAAAATCATATATTTTACATATAAAAATTTTATCATTTTATGTCAAAAACTGGAGCATAGATTCCTAATAACTGGTAAAATGAATAACTAGCAGTGTCAAACACTGGAACATAGGGTGTCAATTACTGATAAAATGAAAAACTGGCAGTGTCAGTTATTGGAACATTGAGTGGGTGTCAAATAAAAATTCATAAAAAAATAATAATTGTTATCAATTGTATATATTTTAACATATATGTGGTTCTGAATGTCTTTCATACCATATGTACTAACTTAAGACTTCTAAAAATATTTAAGGCTAATAGTCAAGGCTTTTTAAATATATATATATTAAGCCGTTTTAAGCTTTCATAAGTAAAGCCTATATTTTCAATTTTCAACTCTAGATACAAAAATTTAAAAACCTTACACAGTACAGACTTTTTTCTTTTTTAATCGCCCTCACCCATCTCCCTCATTCATTTCCTTCTCCACCTGAAACTGAGAGAGAGGTGGTACTGGGTTCGAACCCAGGTCGTACTCGCAGCTTTGCTGTTCAGTGTTTTTCGTAGTTTTCTCCAAAACTCATTTAAATACGGACTAGATGTCCTGGTATCCCACCCCCTCCCGTCTGTTAAAGGGCATTCCATCCATAACTTGGCACTCGTACTGTCATTTGGACACACCACCGCCATTCATTTTTCACTGAAAAGTTGCCAATTTGTTGAAAGATAATACTTTAAAGTAACGATGTTCTGAAACCTTTTCTTTCTTTCTCTCTTTTTTTTTTTTTTTTTTTTTTTTGTATGTGTGTGTATATTTAAACATTAAATCGGTCATTTATTATTTGATCCACTGCTATTTGTACTTTATTCTTTATCAATCAATTTACCTGGATTACTTTTCTGATTTCATCGCTTTTATCAAAATTTTAATACAACAAAACTCAAATTTTAAGCAATAATTTTTTCTCTTGGGAAAATAGATATATCATTTGCTAAATTTCAATCTTCTGCAAATTCTAGTTTCAATTTTTTTTTTCTTTTTATAAAAAATAATTCTTTTAGCTTAAGAAGAAATAACTCATACAATATGGAATGGTTAGCGAATTAAAACTTTATTATTATTATTCTTGTATAAAAATATTTCGAGTAAATTAAACAAATCTGTTTAACAATAAAGTGTAAAATAAAATAAAATGGATTTATAACCATGCATTTATGGATAACAAAAATATGACTGATAACATTGTGTTTTATTTTAGGGGAGTGAGAATTACGCAGTGTTACCTGTAAAACAAAGCCCACCAACAGTCGAGCGGTGCTGCGCTCAAAGGTGGTAGATGGGAAGTGCTGGTTTCGGTCTTTAGTTGCGCACATCCACCTACCCGTTTAGAGTTTTCCGTGGTTTTCTTCGAAACTCGCATAAATGCGGGCTAGGACCCCTTATAAATGCTCCCAGGGAGGCCATTCCAGCTAAAGTCCTAGGACCCTAGCATAGTCAATCCCTACAACCAACCAGCCTGTTAAAGAAAGATAATTCATTCAGTTCTCAGAGTTTCTGCTCCCAAAGCTGGTAGATAGAAGGTGCCTAGTTCTAAATTCACAATCATCGGTTTAGCCATTTGGTGATCCTTGCGGATTTTTTTCGAAACTCGCATGAATACAGGCTAGGTCATTGAGGCCACTGTGAAATCTACCTAAGTGTGTCCCCCTTCCCTCCTGTAATAGAGGTAAATTAGTATGAAGTCCTCTTGAAAAAAATGGGGACTGGAAAGAGCTGGCTCATAAACAGAGGAGGACTTTCAGAAAGGTTTTACTGTATTATACAGCTTTTCCAACTTCATTTTTCCATTAAAAATTAGTTCACCTTCAGTGTATTTTAAAAAAGTGATAGCACCTTAAAAATTCTTTCTTTTTAAAAAGAAATCATAAAATACTTTTTCTAGCATTTAAAATTGTTTGAAATTGCATACGCAATATATAATATTCTAAAAAAAAAAAAAAAAAAAAAAAAAAAGTTACATAGGGGGGGGGGAAATGGATATCATGGCCATTTTGTTGACCATGACGCATCTGAATATTCTTGCATAGCCCTGTAAAAAAGTCATTAATACTAATCATGCTATACTCAATGAGAAACATGCCTTTTGCATCCAAATAATGTATGTTACTTTCATTATGCTTTGTGATACATTAAAAAAAAATTAAAAATGGCTTTAAACAACTTATCGACCATAATGTACACGAATCCTTTAGTGAAAACTTCTTAACAAGACAAAAATTATAATCGCATTGTTTTCAATAGAAATCATGCCACAGTAGACATGAGCAACATATATAAATTTCAAGGCATTGAAAAACATGTACACAATGCTAGAGAGATGAACTGACGTCATAAATATTTTCTAAATTTTAATGACAGTTGTTTCAAAAACATTAAATGTAGCTATATGCATACAATTTAAAATACGTGTAATACTAAATGAATGCTTTTTACTTATTTATTTATTTATTATTATTATTATTATTAGTTACAATAATATCAGTAGAAACATCTTTTCATTAAATTCAGACTTCTGAAAATATATAAAAATTAAATTAATATTTTGATAGATTAAATTATGATTGTAAATTTATAAGTTTAAAAAATTGTATTAAGTTATTTTGAGTCCATTCAGTATTGCATCTGCACTTATATAAACGCACATACATACTATTCTTTGAAATAATAACTTAACGTATTTATCAACATGTAATTCTTTTCTTTTTTTTTTTTTTTTTTTTTTTTTAATTCAACAAAAATTCCTTCAGTAATAATTTAAACCCAATGCGCAATTTCCCCCCACAAAAAATAAGGATAAACAGCCAAATCTAGTAATTCTACTACCACTTATTTGTATGAATACAGGGAAAAGGGAGTAAACTGGCTCCTGTAGCTTTGACAGTGTACTCAAGTTAGGTTTGCCCCGAGTATAGTTTGTGAGGACTTGTCTTAAGATATTCGAGTAATTTCAAAGCTTTTTTTTTCATTCTTGTAGGTACTAAAGTTAAAGGAAGTTGGCGATAGTCAATTTCTTGTTTGATATGTTCAGGATTCACAGTCTCTTGTGTTGGTGAGGGTTCTTGTTTCGCAGAATCTTGTTTCACAGAATCTTGTTCGGGTTTTGCAGGCTGTTGCTCAACTTCTTCATCAGAACGTTGAATCCACGGTAAATTGTTTTCTTGTAAATTCATTTTTCTTTGGAATAATTCATAATAGCGTTGCACTTTTTCATAATCTGGTAAGGAACTGTTTAATATTTTTAGCAAAGCTTTATCCAATTCACTTAACTGCTTTTGAGAAGGTGTGTGTTTGTGCAACGCCTCTTCAAGCACCAAAGCAAATTTTTTAGCGAATTCCATGGAAGAGTGTGCTGGTGGCTGATATGGCAGCGGGGATTAAAACGTTTAAAAATCTACCTTGTTGAACAATCAGTTTCTTTTTAGTGAATAAGGATCCTTTTTTCGTTCCAATTTTTCTAAGAGTTGATTTATATTTCGCCAACGATCGCTTCTGAGTAGTAGAAAGAGGCACGTTTCCTTTTAAAACATTCAACGTACACTCGCAGATAGCTTTAACAGTTCGATTAGGTAATTTTTTAAGAAAATGCTTACGCAATGTCTTGGGGCAAGAGCGAATCAATTCCAAATCGTTAAGCTGTTGTCTTGACAAAGTCATGTTAGCAACTGACTCTTCACATACACTAATACTTTATTTATACTTGTATAAAAACTGAATTTGATTGGGTAGAATTTGAGTTCGCAATCTCATATCTGCATCCGTTTCATTTTTCAAATCGATAAACAAGTATAAAAAGGGTTTCTTTGTAGCATCTTCGTACACTTCTTGAAAAAATTTTGATTTTTTGGGATACAACTGCCTACCCAAATGCATAATTTGGCTCATGTCGCGACGATTTTTAAACAGGAAAATGTACTGAGCATTTAAAGACACTGTTCTAATTTCACTTCCTTTATGAAAAAAAATTTTGGGTTAAAAAACCAACACTTAGATTTAAATGGTGACTACCTTTCGTGAATAACGAAGTCAAACGTTTATCGTTACTGCATTCGGTCATTAAATCATCTATCACAAACAAAGTATTACCATTCAAATAATCTTTATAATTCGATGGGAAACCTTCTACAAAAGTAACATCAGGTATTTCATCGTATAAAGTTTGATAAATACCATAAAACCAAACCACTTTGTCGATGGTAGGATGAAACATTTGTTCTTTAAAATGTAACAAATCTCTCATAAAAAAAGACTTGCCACATCCTGTAGGACCGGCAAGAATCATAGTACAAGGATGTTGCAGACGTGGAAACTCCATGATAAATGAACATAGACACAAAATGTATACAGTTTAAATAAGTGTTTATTGATAAAAATTAGCATACACACGAAATCTTTTGGCAACAAAATTATAGACTCGATGGTCGTTACAGATATTCTTGGTTACAAACATAGACAAAAAATCTTTCAGGGTTTTTCCCCTACATCTACAATATAAATAATAAACACAAAATTGGCCACAAACGGCAGTTATAGCACTCTGAAGCATCAGAGGATTATAGTTCATGTGTGAAAATCGGGATGCAAAGTTCAAGATAGGTCCTTTAAAATAACTGGGTCGTTTCCATACGAATCAAAGAATTCCACTTCATCATCAGACTGCATGAAAAAGGCTAACCAGTGGGTTCCGGGTTCAGACGAGTCATCTGTGTTACATACGAGGCAAGCTGGATAACGCACGACCACCTCGGGTAGATGATCACTTGGGAAAACATCTAAAAAATATTTTTTCGTAATTGTATCACTGGATAAAATATTCTTGATTTGCAGAGAATCCATTTTCATTAATTGGCAAAGTCACATAAAACGTGTCGGGACTTGGTGATTTCAATAATGTTTTCAAATTCTGCATACTCAAACACAGAAATGGTGGATTGTAAAGCTGTGGAGAATTTTATCTCAATTCTAAAATTTCTTTGTTGTTGTAAGTTGAGATGGGGGCCGTCACACAAATCAGGACTTAGATCGAAAGCATACAAAGTATGACCATTCACGAAAACTTCTCGTGAAATATAATTTCCAGCATCACGATTGAAACCAGAGAATAATCGATGATAAGCTCTTATATAGTTTTTATCCTGGAAATTCAATTCCAAAGGTTTGCTAGGAACAGGTTGTCCATCCATATACACACTTAAAAAGTTAACATTGTAGTGATGAAAGTAAAAAGGGTTTAAGTCATATTTACCACTCATGGCGGTATTATCTAACAATCCAATTATAACACGTTTTGGCATAGCACCCAAAAGTACATTATCTTGCATAAAAGACATACTTCCAGCAGGTATTGTATAAGTCTTGCATAAAACTCGATCGGTGGGGTATTTTGCAGAATTTTTTTCCAAAGCTTTAGCATGTCCTAATAAAATTTCGGGGTTCACTTTCACTTTGCGAATAAACAGCGAGGCATGTTCTAACACGACGTTATATTTCTTTTCCTGCCCAGCCACTTGCTTTGTCATTAAACAAAACTGGGGAGTGCTTCGAATCATTTTAATTTTCAAATCCACCATATTCAGTATAAGTCGATTCTGTTGAAAAATGTCACAGTGTAAAGGTCCGATCGTATCTAAAATTTTACTCGTCTTGGTGAGTTCATGTCTTTTTAACAATCCAGGGTTTTGGGGAGTAGCTTCTGTGGGATCGGATACAGTTAAATTTTCATCTTTGTAAAAACATTCCCAGGTTAGTAAACTTTTTTTAGCATCTTCACCGAAATTCAACAGAGTTTCAATGTAGGCACGGTATGGATAAGTGTTACTCGAAGAGGATATTAATCTTTCGTTCAGACTCACGTCGATTTGGGAAAACAATGCATGAAAAAATAAATTAACAGGTGCAACAGGTTCTTTATCAGCCAAAGCAGTTCCGTCGGCATTCACAATTTTCACTTTTAGGTACATGTGCGAGGAGGATAAATCTATGTATTCTTCACCATTACCCGTGATGTTAAATTCCACAGGTCCCCCATCGCGAATATTCGCCAGACGATGAAATTCGACGAAATGTCCTTTTACAGTAGCCGTCTGTGTAGGTGGTATCAAAAACAAATCCAGTTCAGATTTGACACAGGCAGGGGAATCTTTATGAATGAGACCCGAATGATTAAGCAAAAATATCGTTTGTCTTCGCTCTCTTCACTTTGGGACGAATGATGGTTTTGTTAGATCGCTTTCTCTTTTTATAGCGTTGTCCTGAACCAATCACTGTTTTCATTTTTGTAGCAGCTTTGTCAGTTAAATTTTTTCCAGCTTCTTTCAACCGACGCTTAGCAACATTTTTTATATCTTCACCTCGTGACAGGTCGTTCAACGCATCTACACCCGTATGAAACATTTGTTTACCAACAGCTTTCGCACCTGATTTAAAAAGGGGTACTGCAGCTCGAAAAAGATCGAAACAGTCCACCTAATCCATATCCTTTTTCTAATGTAGAACCTTGGTAGTAGTTCAAACCACTCCCTGACTGGTGAATGTAATAATCTTCAAAAGATTTCGCACAACACTTGTAAGGAACAAACATTATGAGAGGTACTTTTGTCTAAAATGAAGTTTCACGATCAACTGCCCACGCTCGAATGACACCAATCGTCCTGTGTGTGTCCTTATAACAGTTTCAATTGTTTGAAAGTTTTTCCTTGAAAGAGGTACATAATGTGGTCTGTCAAACATTTGGTGAATCATATCACCATCTTTACCTTTCACAGTAATTACTCTAAGCAAAGGGGATACTATATGACCAACGATCTGAGGGTCTGCTATATCCGAATATATGTAAAGTAATTTTAAATCAAAATTAGGGTCGGCTTCTTTAACCCTTCAAAGTATTTAAAAGGACTATCGCGTATAGGGTCCTCATTGTTAACCAATTCGGTCGGGTAAAAACCTAAAGTTTCGGCGAGTCCTGGTAATAACTTTATTCTAGCTGTTGGTTTTAATCCAATTTTCAGTTTTCTAGTATGTTTGTTGTAGGTTATTTGAATTAAACCATTGAAGTCTTGATAGTTCATCCATTTTATAATTTCTGAAGGGCTTTCAAAAAATCCGAAGGAGATTTTAGTTCTTTTCATCACCCCAATACCTGCATCATATTCGTATTCATTTCCTCCGTCAAATATATTACTCCATATATGTGGATAAATCAATTCCACAAGTCCGACCTCCCATTCACCTTTCAGATCAAGAGGGGAAGGTAATCTCGTAATAAAATGTGAAATTTTATTTTCTGGGTAAAATTTCAAAGAACTGTCCGAAGGTAGCGTCACGTAGAAAGACATGTTGATGAATGATTCTCAAAAGAAATGTCGGTTCAATGTATAAATGAAATAAATTAGAAGCCAGTATCCATTGGTCAAATTTAGAAGGATAACCTTTATATTTCACTTTATACTCTAATTGCCCTTTTCTCATTCGCTTTTTTAAGATTTTTTCGATAGCAAAGTTCTCTTTAGGTTGAACTTTTTGAAGTTCTTGAAAGTAAAATGTCCCTAAAATAGGTTCGTTCATCAAATCCTTGATCCGGTAGACGGGTGGTTCCCGTGGTACGCACTCTGTCACGACGAATAGTTCTTCCGTCCAATTAGTTTCGTATCCTTTTTCAAAAGTTAATTTTTGTTTGGATACTCGAACAGTGTCCCCCGGTTTAAGTTTAAACACACAAGACTTTCTCTTTTCATTTCCCATATCCCCGTACAGAGTAAATCACACGTCGCTTTCATTTTCCGGGGTTACTTCGGCGGGCGCTCTTTTAATGCTCGAATGATAAGTATGGTTATAACTATAAAGTAATTGATCTAGCACGTCTACGTAGCGGTAAGTACGGCGACTGGTGAAACATTTCCACATTTTAGTTTTTAAAGTACGGTTAAATCGTTCTACTACGGACGCTTTCGTGTTGTTAAAAGTTCTGAAAAATTTCACACCTTCCTCTTTGAGAAATTTTTGAAACTTGTTTTTCAAAAATTCCCTTCCTGCATCCGTATTCAAGCAATTGGGTTTTCGTTCAGAGAAATTTTTTTTAAAAGCTTTCACAATCTCTTCACCTTTTTTAGATTTCAGAGGAACCGCCCACGCCCGTTTGAGAGGATGTCAATACAAGTTAAAATGTAGCGAAATCCATAGTTAAACGTTTGAAGAGACGTCAGATCAGCTAAAT
This sequence comes from Salticus scenicus, assembly GCA_963930645.1. Classification (NCBI taxonomy): domain Eukaryota; kingdom Metazoa; phylum Arthropoda; class Arachnida; order Araneae; family Salticidae; genus Salticus; species Salticus scenicus. The sequence continues at coordinate 90,325,704 of OZ005650.1, read as the reverse complement.
CTGCTTGCCACTGTTGATCAATTCTGGATACTATGACACGGTTCGTGGGGAATTTTTTTCGAATCGGTTTGTGAAGTGAATATGCGTCTATTCCTTGTAGCCATTCTCGAAATTTTCTTTGATAACTTGCCGCGGACAGCACGGTGTAAGGCATCTACACTCCAAAACTTGCAACCGCTTTCGGATCTCGATAAGTTTCCTCCATGACAGCACGCATGTGAAGACATTACATTGAAAAGGATAAATTTCCCGTATCGTTTAAATTTAAAATAAAATCAACGTTAAACTTTCCACCTTCAAAAAAAATATAAAGAATCGAAAAGACAACGCACATGACAAAATAAATGCAGAACACGAAAATCCTTTCCTCTCGCGACGGTAACATGACGAACACTAAATGATGTTCAATCAAAAAATACATATTTATATCTAAAATAGAGCCATCAGGTTATATTTCTATAGGTCAGTGGTTTAACGCTCCAAAACTACTGTCTTATGGAAATATATTTACTGCAAGGTGCCGGGTTCGAATCCCAGTCAGATCTCTCTATTTCTTTCATAATATATTCACATCAACATCCTTCATTCTTAAATTCATATTTTTTAATTCTTATTTATTTCCCAATTTTTAAATTTTTAAATTTCTTTTTAAATTTTTAAACTTTTTAATTTTTTTTTTAATTTTTATAATTCATTACTCATAAACAATAACCTTCCTTTTAAAACAAGATCAAAATAACCTCTTTTAAAAACCCCTAGTCATCTTTTACGCTATTCCTTAATTATACCTCATTAACAACATTAATTAATACCCTCATCACGTTTCTCGATTAAGTTAGAGGATGTCTCAAGGTCAATACCAACTCATCCGCACCCCTCAGGGGGTGGTGTGGCACCCGCACGACTTGCTGGTGCACCGGTGCACCCTCATGAGCTTGAACTCTCCTTTCTTCCCTACTAATAAAGATAGAACTACGAAACTTCAGAATTAAGACAGATCTGGTGTACAGATGAATTTTCCAAATTTTGGTGAAAATTGAAAAACCCGAAGTGTCCCCCGTGTTAAGTCCTATCTCAAAAAAAGCTTTAACGATTTTCTTCAAATTTGCTATATAAACACTCTATTAGATGTCCTTTGGAATGATATAGTTGGTTAGTTCAGGAATATTGATAGGCGTCCTGTAATAAATAGCTCAATTTCAGGTCTTGCAAGCCCGTTCCTTTAAAAACGGTTGTACGGATTTTCTTCAAACGCGCCGTATTAACTCACTTTTATATATACTTTTGTATGTAATTATTTTTTTCCGGTCAATAATTGATTTTTTGTAAAAGTTGGTATCTCAAAAACGGCTCTAACGATGTTCTTGGAAATTGTTATATAAATCCATTTCTTTCTCGTGGTTATTAGAGGAAAATTAACAGTCTTCCTGCTTAGGTAGGTCATCTTCAAATCTCGGAAATTTGTGTTTCAAAAAATAACTCTACCATTTTTTTTTTACCTCGCTATATGTAAGCTTCGTTTTATATGTCTTCATAAGTTTCTCTTACCGGAAAAAAATTAGGTTTCTACTTCTTTAGGTCACTTTTACGTTTTTTGATCACATTATTTCACAAAAATGCATATAAAACATGTGATAGTGGGTAATGGAAGTCGTGTGGTTGTTTCACACCAGATTTTTTTCTTTTGCCATCATTTATTATTCTGAAATTTGAGAACACTGTGCTAATTTCCCTGCCACTTTTTCATTTTTTAATACTCTCCTTTCTATTGCACAGCGCCGCCTACGTATTACCCCTAATAGTGACTATTCTTAATTCTTGCAATGGACGACTAGAACGAGGCGGAGTTTCCATTGTTTGTGGGAAAAAGCTGCGGTATCATTGGTTATATTTCTTTATTTGTGACTAAATTAAGACTCCTATTGGTCAAATGAAAGGAAATCGTCATCATGACGTCGAATGACGACAGAAAGTCAAGTCGTCAATTAGATCGCACTATCGAACACTGCAAGAACTGCCGGTTTAATTATAGCCACCCTGTATGTATAGGATGGTCCTTTATTGCACCGACAAATTCACAAGGGTAATTGAAGATCTGATACGGATTTAAAAAAAAGGATATCAATCCTATTTTGTATTAAACCGTTTTCAAGCTGCTGCAAATAAAATGAGAAAGCTAAAAATATTACAATTCCAAAGTTTCTCAAACATGTGCTAGCTAAATTGAAGAACATATTTCAAAAGAGCTGAAAAAAATCCTACAAATTGACATCAACCATAGCCTCCTAAACTAGATGCCTGTCGCGTGGCTCGGAAACTTGGCATCAGTTCAAGCGGTAGACAGCGCCACCTGGTACAGATTGCGCGACTTTCTTATTCAACAGTCACAAAAAAAAATTTTAAGTGGGATTTGATATACATAAAAGGCGAATAGAATCGAAGAAACGTCGATTATATATATCATACATCACTTCTTAAAATTATTGGTGACAGTTGAATAAAAAAGTCGCGCAATCTGTACCAGGTGGCCCTGTCTACCGCTTGAACTGTTGCCAAGTTTTCGAGCAACGCGACAGACATCTAGTTTAGAAGGCTATGCATCAACTCTATTAGAATACACTACATTTCCATAAATGACCTAACCCTTTTGATTTCAGACGTTTTTACTTTCTCTTACCTATAAGGTAGAGAAAGTATTGTTTTGGGGTCAGATTTTCGAAAGCGAGTTTTTGTTATATTTATGCATTTTGAGGTGTCCTGAATCCGAAAATCATATTTTTAATGGTTGGTCAGTGTGTGTGTCTGTCTGTTATCAGTATATCTCAAGAACAAATGGTAGCAGAAAGTTTCAACTTGGTATTCTAAATGTGTATCATATAGGGATGCTACACTAAGCTTTTCGTTGAGATGAAGCAAATGGTTCGTGTGCAGAGACATCCAGGAGAATTCAAATACATTACGTCTATGGGGGAAATTGCAGGTAAGAGATTAACAGCTATAGACTGCACTAAAACAAATGAAATGAATATATATTTTCTACTAGCAGCCTACGCCTTCGCTGGTCACTATTTTTAAATGAATCATTATAATTAATGAATTCTCAAAATTGCATTAATTTTTATCATGTGAAAAAAAAAAGAAAAAAAACTGATCGGGAAAAATGTCGCACCGGGTCCCCACTGCCTTCGGCAGCGTAGACCCGTGTGCGATGCGCACGCACGAATGGATATATATGAGCGCTGCGCGCGCGTATTCCTTCACCACCCTTATGATTTCTCAAAATTCCATGTTATTACTCATAAACTTTTATTCTAAGAAAAGGAATAATAATTAAAAAAAAATCATTTCTATTCGGGTAAAAACTCACACCGGGTCCCCTCTGCCTTCGTCAGCGTAGACCCGTTCGCGCGCAGTGCGCACGAATTCATATATACGCTCGCTGCGCGCGCGTATTCCTACACCACCCTTCCTATCCCTCCTTAATTGTACACTTTCGAAAATATCCTCATTCGACTCGTAGGCACCCAAAATTTATGTATGCCAATTTTAAACGGTCTAACTCAATTTCTAATTTTTTGCCCCCCTTCGTCGGTTAATGGAAGGTGACAGAAATTTGTGGCGTCTACTCTTGAAATTCAATTCAAATAAGTTTCAAAATGAAATATTACTTTTGAAATTATGCTAATTAGAAGCTGAGATACAAAAATGATATAAACACTATTATAAAACGACTTATGTCTGACTTTTTCGTGGTTTTCTCCGAAATTTGCGTAATTCCGGGCTAAATACTGTTAAAAATCCATAGTATAAAATGTGAAAGGAGTATCAGAATTCGAAACTCTGCAAAATATAAAAGAACAAAGGCGTTATGGGTTTTCCTTGTTTTCTCCGAAACAACCGTTCCTTTTCTACGTTTTGCCCCCCCCCCCCTTCAGTCCCTTCTAATAATTTTACACTTGAAAATATCTGCAATCGATTTATCTTTCCATAAAACTTAATAATACCAATTTCAAACGCTGTAACTCTTTTTTTTTCCCCTTCGCCCCCCTCCTCCCCCTCAAGCCCTTCCTAATAATTCTACACTTTCAAAAATATTCAGAATCGAATTATCGGGCGTTAAAACCAAATATTACGAACTTTCAACGGCATATCTCAATTTAAAATACTGCAAAATATAAAACAAAATTTAATATATTTTTTTTTTTTGTTTATCCACATATTTTCAGGAAAATTGAACAGTAGCTTTATAATATGCTGTCTAGGCCGAATATTAATTCAAATGTAACGTCAATGAAAGTTTGAAAAAATTTTAAAATTGCAATTTTTCCCCCCACTATAAAACACGTGACATCTTGATCGGTTACAATCATTTCTTTTTTCATGGCCGACGGTCGTCAGGCATTTGAAATGATGTTGCCACAAAAAATTCATACTTTAGTTAATTTTAAAAAATCTAATTGTTGTACCGATAAGCCGCTTGCACACTTAGATTCAGGAAAAATGCCCCTTTCATTTGGTATCGAAATCATAACGATCGGACAAATATTTCTAATTTATTTTCCACTTTTTCTGCTTTTAACTCCGTTAAAATATTTTTTTTTTATGCAATGGCGGTGAATTCTCAGTCATTGAGATCGCTTTTAGATTAGACATGAGTGGACATTTTAATTAATATCTCCACAACTAATTAAAATTTTTAAATTCTGTTTTCAGGAGCCCCTCGGGAAGGCTCCTGAGCATCCGTATGTCAGTTTTTGTACTTCTACGTTCAATAGGGGCTGAACATATAAAATAACAGACAGGCAGGCAGACGGACAGACAGATAAACCTTTTCTTTTATTATTATAGATATGCGTAAAAACATGTCTCATGTAGAATATGGTTGGGAAATCATTCACTGTTCATCTACACAAAAGAATTAGATTATAGTGCGACAATAGCTGAAAATTGATGGAATTGTATTTCAGGTTGTGCCATGTTTTATTATTATAGGGTTATATTTAGATTCACCATGTGGTCCGTACATAATCTTCAAAAGATACAGGGCTGCAAATATTTAAGTGATAACATTCTTTTTTATTGTTAGTGGAAGTGCTTTACTATAATATTTTAACATGTCCTGGAAAGCTGCTCATGAATTGAAATGAATTCCTCATAGACATATGGTAAATAATATATGTTTTAAAGCTAAATATTCATCGCTTGTTTTTTGTATATTTACACGTTTTGAGGCTTCCTGATTACCGAAGTCAAATTTTTAACATTTGATCTTTGTCTCTTAGAGTAACTTAAAAACGAATAATTTCAAGAGATCCAAAAGTTATATTTTGAAGTTAATATAAGTTTATTGCTGGAAAAGTTTGATCAACACTAATATGTTTCAAGGAATGTTGTACGTGAAAGTTGTCTGAATAATTTTAAGTGAACTTTTAATTCTAGTAACAGATTTAATTTCTATATAAATGTAGGTGCAGTAATGAAACGACGGGTTGAGGGGGGCAGTAGCCCCCTCAAATCGTATCAACCAAGAACTGAAATACAGTTCATTCTAATGCGTATAACCTATATAATATTTGTTTGGGGTTTTCATATAAGTAGCCCAATGCCAGTACTATTGGCTATTATATTATGAAGTGAAATTTTTTTAAAACTTGCACATGCGTAGATAAAAATTATTTAGTAAAAATGCTCATGCTTCATTAGATATTTAATATTTTTGCATTCTGATTGCAGTATTCTGTGTCTAATGATATGTGTCAAGTTTCCTGAAAATGGCTTTGCGCTGGATTTAATACTTTGCGTGTTAGTTAAAAAAGTGACAAAATTTTAGCATTTTTTTTTAAAGAAACCGTTATATCTCCATGACTGTATGTGTTAGCCTCATAAAAAGGTATACAAAGAATACAAAGGAGCGTCATAATCACATATTATAGTCAGATTACATTTCAAGCATTACTTTTTTTTTTCTTTTTACCCAAACATTTTCATTTTTATTTAATTTTTTACTGATCCCCCCTTTTATTTTTGGGGCAAAACTTTCACTGAAGTACATAAGGTGTAACATGTTATTCTCACTCATGAAGTTTCAAGTACTTCTTCAGACAGCGGCGGATCTAAGGAGGGGCTAGGGGGCTGAAGCCCCCCCCCCAAAAAAAAAATAGTACTGACATTCACAATTGAATATAACAATTGTAAACTTTTCATTGATCTGGAATAACATCTTGAAAAATCTTAGCCCCCCTCCCCCCCCCAAAAAAAAAAGTTAAATTCTGGATCCGCTACTGTCTCAAAAAACGTATGAAATCGAAAGTGTCCGGCCATTTATGAAAAAGCAGTGTATCTAGATTAAATGAACATGTTACAAGCACTGAAACAGTGAAAACAAATATCCGCCAAAATATTTAATCGGTAATTGCGCCAATAACCGTTTTAGCTACAATAAGTAGGTAAAATTTACTAACAACTGGTCTATTCCAATAGCTTTTGGTTAAGCTTATAATGAACCATATCAGATGACTAATTCGAGAAAAATTGAGCAGTTTGTTTGTTGTGCACCAAAGCTGAAAGTCTCCGCCTTTTTTTCTAGGACATTTTCAGGAATGAGTAATTTTCATTTTTTTTTTTTTTTTGTCTACTACTATTTACTTACAGAAATCTTTGCCGTATTTTTATAGTAATGTATCGCCATCAAATAGGATAGAGATTATTGCATAAAAACAGTGATAGCAAAAATGGCAGAAATTTGTCATCCCTTCGTGCCTTAAACCATCAGCGTGTCCTAAAATAAAGGTGGAGATTTCGAGCTCTGTATACATCGTTCGCTTGACGTTTTTAAAACGCGAGACTCCTCCCATCACGTATTGAAACTATCCTTACCAACACCCGTTATGGCCATGCCCATATCACACGGGAGCATATACATATATACTCAACACAACATTATACTCAACATGTTCACTCAGCGTTGTTCAAAAATGGGGAAGCTGAACGAGCGAGAAAACCGATCAGCTGTCCGTAGGGTTACCCCGAACTGACAGCGTGATGTACTAAATGTATTCCCAGAGCTGCCAACCTAATCCGGCAAATTGTTTGTACCGCCCCTTTTTCTACACCACTTAATTTTTAGAGTATTTGTTTTCTTAATTCATCGTAAATATATTTGAAGAGAATTACTCTAAAAATTAAGTTGTGTAGAAAAAGGGGCGGTACAAACAACTAACGGATTAGGTTGGCAGCTCTGTATTCCCTTCTCTAAGGGTATTCCAGGAAAAAAACGTGATCTTCCCTCCTATTGGTCAATTTTGATGAGCATGCAGAACACAGTCAACTCTTTCGAAAGCCCTTCGGAAAAGCTGATCATTCGAAAATGTGCTGCCCTTGAACGAGGTCAAGCTGAGCGTGTTGGCTATAATATTGTGTAGTAAAATGTTGAGCGAAATTCTCCCGTGTAATACAGCCATTAGTCATACACTTTTGATCATACTTATACCATGGCGTACTACGCCATGCTTATACACATTCATTTACAGTTCATTTATTACATAGGCAATAATTTACGGTTATCTGCATCATAAAATTATTATGTGCATTCATTTGTGTTTCAATTAAAAAAAAAAAAAAAAAAAAAAAAATGAAAAGATTATGCAGAAATTATTGTAATTAAACATAGGATTAGTTTATTCTTCAAAATACGAAAAACTCCTGTATAAAACATGTTAATTTTACAAAGCAATGGAATAAAAAAAACGGGTACTCATTTTTGGTCTTTATGCATATATTCTAGGTATGGAATATATTAAATGTTGGTTTGTTCTTTTTATTTCCTTATACAAAAACAAAGTATAAGGAAATATAATAATCCCGATTTGCGAAATGGATTTTGTATCTCATGTAGCTCAAAAACGAATGATTGTAAAATGTTACAGATTTATATGTGTGACTATCATGATGTCTAGTTGTACATCTGCAACTTTTGTCTTAACACGAGCTTCCGTTTTAGAGATATCGACGATTTTACACGATTTTTCATGACGTCTGTATGTAAGTATGTGTGTGTGTATCTCACGTAACTCAAAAACTGTTAGGCGTAGAACGTTGCAAATTGGTATATAGGTTTGTTATAACATCTAGTTGTGCACCTCCCTTTTTGGACATTCTCTGAATTTCCGTTTTGGAGATATTTACAAAAATTATATTCATAAAGACCAAAAATATTACGAGGTTTATATGACATACCATCATATAGAGATTTCAAGAGAGGCTAATGATATAGCCCGTAATGATATTGTTATGAAAGTTGTCGACATATTTGCGTTTAGAAAGTAATTCTTAAAAACATAATCGGGTTCTAGTCTACGAATGCACTTTATTTAATGAATATTTAATCCTGTAGCTAGAACCCGTAATGATATTGTTATGAAAGTTGTTGACATTTTTACGTTATGCCCTTTATTTAATGTATTTAATCCCATAGCTAGAGCCCGTAATGATATTGTTATAAAAGTTGTCGACATTTTTACGTATAGAATGTAATACTTAAAGACATAATCAGGTTCTGATTATGTCAGGTGCATTCGTCAACTGACAAATGCACTTTATTCAATGAATATTTATCCCGTAGATAGAGCTCGTAATGATGTTGTTATAGAAGTTGTCGACATTTTTGCGTGTAGAAAGTAACTGTTAAAGACTTAAGCAAGTTCTAGTCGACGAATGCACATTATTTAATGAATATTCAGCCCGTAGATAGAATTCATAATGAAATTGTTATAAAAATTGTCGAGATTTTTGCGGGTAGAATGTAATTCTTAAAGACATAAACAAGTTCTATTTGGTGTGAAGTTAACCACACGTGAGCTAGACTGAAAGTAAAGTTTATTTACATAGTACGGTTACAGAAGAAAAGAATGAGCACACAGCGCCATCTATTGGCGTACTATAAAACACTTTGAGCATCATCATTACTTACATTATACCAACATTCTCCCCCTGCTGAAAGGGTTTTATATTTAAGCAAAAACCCTAATAAACAATAATTAATAATCAAACATATACTTTTAAATCAAACATATTTTTTCCAATGTAAATGATAATTTTTCCTCTGTAACAGCCTTTGTTAGGAAATCTGAAATCATTTCATTAGTACAATTATACATAACATATACAGTCATTTCTTCAATTAAGTCTCTAACAAAATGAAATTTAAGATTTACATGTCTAGTTTTATTTGATGTCTTTGCAGTATTTAGCCAATCTATGGATGCTTGACCATCAGAATGTATTTTCACAGGTCTTTCAACAAATTGTTCACATTTAAGTTCTTGTAACATATTTAAAGTCCATATTAATTCTTTTGCTGTATCTGCAGCAGCTAACAGCTCTGCTTCACATGTCGATAGTCCTACACATCTTTGTTTTTTACTTTTCCATACAATAAGAGAATTTCCTAACATAATTACACAACCTGAAAATGACCTGCCTCCCTCTCCATTTCCCCAGCCTGCATCTGCTCTATAATTTATTAAACCGAATTTTCTCTCGTAAAAAAATACTTTTTTGTTTCATTTAAGTATTTAAGAACCTTTTAAACTAACGTATGATGTCTTTTCTCAGGACGTTTGTTAAATTGCAATAAACAACTAGTAACAAATGCAAGATCCGGACGAGTTCTGTTAGCGAAATATAGCAATTCACTTATAAGTTCTTGATACTCAGTCTGATTGACTAAATTATCTGTAGGTGCAAAACATCTATCCTCGCCTTAACTATTGGTAGATTAGACTTTTTAGAATTTTGCATACCATAATTTTTCAATAAAGATTCTATGTAGTTATGTAGTTAGTTTACAATAAACTGATACCGTCTTGATTTTGTATCACTTCCATGCCTAAAAATTTTGAATTTTTAGTTGTCTCATTTAGAACAAAAATTTCTTTAAGTTTACTTATTTTTTTCCTCGCATAACTTAGAATTATTTGAAAAAATTGCTAAAAATCGTCTACATAGACACAAATTGTTAGAAAATTCGCATCATCTTTATAAGTAAAACACAATTGTGAGATGCAAGTGGAGAGAAGCCAATCGCTTTCAGTTCATGTTTAAGCTTATTGTGCCAATTTCGGCCACTTTGGGGTAAGCCGTACATGCTACATTTCAATTTACATACATTATTTTTACCAAATTTATTTTCATAACCAGGGGATATTTCGATATATACAGTCTCTTCAATGTTACCATATAAATAAGCTGTTTTTATATTGAAAAATCTTATAGATAAATTAAGCTTGGAAGCGATTGCCATTAATAATCTAAATGATTGAATATTTACCGCCGGTGAATATGACTCTGAATAATCGACTGTTTTTATTTGATAGAAAGCTGCTGCTACCAATCTAGCTTTATAAATTTCCTCATTATTAACCCTTTTAATTGAATAAATCCATTTACTTTTAATTATTTTTTCCTTTTTTTGGCCTTTCAACTATTTCAAAAACATTATGTTTATTCATGGAATCGATTTCTTTTCTCATAGCGATCTCCCATTTTTTTTACGATTTGTTATATATTTTATTTCATCAAAATTTCTCAGAACCGATTCCCCGTTAAGGTCATTTAAAGCCAAATTAGCTGACATTTTATTTTTTATTCTTTCTGATCGTCGCAGTTGGGGTGGCGATCTAAAAATACATTCTGAATCATTCTGCATTTCATTTTGTTCCAGCGTTTGTTGTTCAGACGAAAAATCTGATAAATTATTATCATTGTTTTCGGGTAGGGAAGAAGTTTCGGTTTCATTAAACTGGGTTAATTCTTTAATATCTCACAAATAAGTTTCGGTTTCTCTCTTTAAGAATTTACTACCTTTAGATGTTTCATGAAATTTAACTGATCTTTCTTCAATAATTTTCCTTTTATCGATATCATAAATTCTGTATGCGCGCCTATCTCTAGAATATCCAACAAATATACCTTTCTTAGCGGGAACATCGAATTTATTTCTGAATTGTTTAGGAATATGATAGTAAGCTAAACAACCAAATGTTCTTAAATAAGTTAGTTTTGGTTTCCTACCTACTTGTCCATATCTCGAGCGGGATTCTTTGTTTACCTTTTCGCTGTGTGTTATTAAAAATGTGGGTACTACAATTTATGGCTTCCGCCCAAAATCTAAGTGGTAATTTACTATCATATAACTAAGTTCTTGCACATTCTACCAGTACTCTTACACATTTTTCTGCAATGCCGTTGCTTTCAGGATTATACGGTACTGTCTTTTCATGTACAGTCGGTAACAAAAGTGTCCGAACACTAGCAAAAATTCCTATGTAAAAAAAGTACGCTTAACAATTTGGATTAAAAATCGTAAATAATGGAAAAAATATTTATCTTCACGTGGAAACGCCGTACTAGAACACTAAAAATTGATTTTTATTTCTAAGAAATTCGATAGCAAAAAAAAAAAAAAAAAAAAAAACCTTAAAGAAAAAAAAAAAAAAAAAAAAACTTTTAAAAGTAAAAAAAATTAAGAATTTTTAAAAGCAGGAGTCGTACTCTCCACCCTTTTTTCAGGATACTCTCAGAGGTAAGAAATTTCCGCTTTTTTGCCTCCATTAATTTTATGCAGAAATATTTCTGATACATCTATAGTAATGTGCCATGATTATAGAGGGTAGAGATTATTTTATAAAAGTAGTGATAGCAATAAATTTAAAATTCTTTTATCCTTGAGAGTGTCCTGAAAAATGGGCGGAGAGTACACCCTGTAAAAGGCATTTAAATAAAAAATTTCTTGACAGGAGACCATCCGAATAGTGTAATAATGACGCATAAACTGTTTGAGCTCGTGAGCATGTTCTCGAGAAATCTATAATTAAGTTAGAGTAAAAATGTAGTAGCAAGAAAGAAATGGGAGGAGTCGCTATAAAACCTGTCAGAGCAATGAGTTTTAATCAATTTTGTAGATTCTACGTTAGCGATGTTTTAGACATTATATCTCAATAGAATACATCTCCAAGCTAAAATGAGCAACTAATTTATGCACCAAACAAACCTTGTCCATCCTCTTTCGATTTTTGCTTGTTTTGGATTTCATTCAATTTTTCAGTTAGGCGTGGTTTTATCGATTCAGGCGTGGTTGCACCGATTATGAGCAAACTTTCAGAATTTATAACTCGAAAATGAGCTGATGAGGGCAATTGTTTCAAGCGTCAAAAAGCATGTTTATATATGCTCTTTCGATTAATGCTTGTTTAGTTTTTTTTATTTATTTATTTATGATTGAAGTATGGGGTGGTTTCCTGGTTAGCTAAATTCTGAAAAAATAACTGAGAAATTGGCGTTAAATGAATGCGGTTATTTTAAAATTAGTCAAATCATAAAATATTTTTAGAAAATCTTATCATAAAAAATCATTACCGACTCGCGTTTAATATATTTAGTGAAGAGTGTGAAATTTTGAGTATAAATAAATTGATCATTTCGTGTGTTTATATGGATGCTATACTCTATACCATACTTGCCCACAATCCCATTATGAACCGTACAATTTTTAGTACCTGCCTTTTTTTTTTTTTTTTTTTACACCAGTCATTTTTTAGAGTAATTTTATTCTTATTAAATCGCAAAAAAATTTGCAAAGAATTTCTCTAAAAACAAAGTGGTGAGAAAAAGGGGAGTTAATAATTGTACGGTTATTAATGAGATGGTTGGCAAGTATGCTATACTTTATATATTTTGAAGGATAAACCTTTCCTATTGTTGATTCAAAAAATTTCTGGATTTATTTATTATTATTATTTTATTTTTTTTTTTTGATCAAAATACGAATAAATGCATATCATAATATTATGATACAAAAAAAAACATAAATAGTCCATGTAATAAATAAACAGTAAATTAATAAGTACGACTAAAAGAGAATTACAAATGGGAATTGGTAAGGGCAGTTTTAAAATCTAATGGGAGGAGTCTCCGTTTTTGAAAACGTGAAAACGAATGGTGTATAACCTATTGGGCTTAGAAGGCAGAGCACGCAAATTATAATGCATATTGATGAGTCCATATTAAAACGAAACACTTTTAATTAGACGAACACTCACATCACATAGTTACATATAGAGAAAACAAATATTCAACAAGGTACAGGTAAAAGATGCGCCGTACGAAAACAGTCCAAGTGGTGGCGCGCCAGTCGTTATTGGAATGATCTATTATACAGTGAAGGAGGGTAAATACAAGAGGCATTGGTAATGGAAAATAAATGTAACCTAACACCCCCCCACAATGTCGACGTATTTACCTAAATAACAATGTTACATCTTCCAATCCCATAATTTTACAACAGTTGTAATGTTTTGATGATGTTAATGCTTTTGTAAGAATATCAGCCCCCATATTTTCAGTAGACACAAAATTTAAATCAATAATTCCATTTTTCAGTGCATCCCTTATGAAATGATGCCTAATGTCTATATGTTTGGTGCGCTTATGAAAGATCGGATTTTCAGCTAATTTAATAGATCCTAAGTTATCTGTAAATATACTCACTTTTTCAATTTTGCCTTCAGATAACTCATTTAGTAATTTACATAAATATATCCCTTCCTTAGTGGCATCGGATAAAGCCATATATTCGGCTTCCGTTGATGAGAGAGCTACGGTACACTGTTTACGGCTTTCCCATGTAATTGCACTCCCGCAAAAAATGAAACAGTAACCTGTATATGACCTGCGGTCATCGAGGCAATTCCCCCAATCCGCGTCAGTGTAACCGAACAAAGGCTCATTACTTTTTCTAAATACAAGTCCAAAATTTATTGTTTTCTTTAAGTATCGTAAAACTCGTTTAGCGGCAGTCAAATGAGTTTTATCAAAACAAGTTAGAAATTGACTTAATTGACTGACGGAATTTGCAATGTCCGGCCTGGTGGAAGTTGCAAGATACATCAAACTTTCAACTAATTCACGGTAAGGATATTCGTTTTCACAACATTTTTCGGCCTTTTTTAATCGAATGCTTGTATCCATAGGACAAGCTACGGGCTTGGCTTCTGTCATGCCAAAACGCTCTAACAGCTCTCCAATATAACTATGTTGACTCATTGTTATAAGGCCATTTTCTAACTGAAAATTTATCCCTAGACAATATTTAACTATGCCTGAATATTTAACATCTAGTTTTTCATTAAGATGAATTTTGAAGTTTTCTAACATATCAGGGTCCTGTGACATAAACAATATGTCATCAACGTAAATCATTATAAGAGTCAACCCTTTATCACTTTTAATATAATATAAACATGGATCTGCATTGGTTTGTTTTGCTCCGAAATCATTTAAAATTTTATTTAACTTAGTATTCCAACACCTCCCGGCTTGTTTAATGCCATAGAGCGATTTTTTTAACAAAAGAACTTTATTTCCTACATTTAGATATTTAAGAATCTCGGCTGCTTTATCAGATATGTCCCTATCGCAATTTTCATTTATAATTATTTGAAGTATTTCTTTCAAGTAATCGGGAACTTCCATAAAAATTTCCTCATCTAATTTTCCATTCAAATATGCTGACGTTATGTCAAATTGATGTATTTTTATTCCTAATTTAGCAGCATAACCTGCCAAGACTCTAATCGAACCCATTTTTCCTACCGGAGCAAAAGTCTCACGAAAATCTATACCCATTTTCTGACTAAATCCCCGGGCTACTAATCTCGCTTTATATTTCAAAAGAGATCCATTTTTATCATATTTATTTGTAAGGACAAATCTACCTTTAATGCACTGTTTTCCGGGCCTTTCTACTACTTCGAATGTATCATTTTTTAATATTACTTTTATTTCATCAGTCATCGCTCTATACCAGCTAGAAGATTCGTGACCCTTCAAAGCATTATTTATTTCTATTTCCGAATTAAAACTATAAACAGCATTTGCAGTGGAATCCGGCTGGCGAATTATTTCGCGATTACATAATGACAATATATTTTTCTCTTCTGAATCTTCGAAAGGCGCAGTTGCAAGGTCACGTGACACTTCATTACTCTCTTTTTTTATTTCAAGAGGAGGAGAAATTTTTTCTTCTGACTGCTGCATGTGTGACTCATTTTTCGATTCGCTTAATTGTATTTCTTTCTGATAAACATCCGGATACAATTGACCTATTTTTATAAAACCATTAGATTTCTCTTCAAAAAAAATTACGCTACGCGATAAAATGACTTTGTTTGATTCAGGAAGATAAATACGAAATGCTTTAGAATTTTCTGAATAACCCACAAATAAACCCTTTTTAGACCTTGCAGAAAATTTATGTTTAGGTTGATTATCGAAATAATAAGAAATGCAACCAAAAGATTTAAAATAGCTAACGTTAGGTGTTATATTATTCCATAATTCATATGGGGTTTTTCCATTTAAAGCTTTTGTTGGGCATCTATTTTTTATATAATTAGAAGTATTAATAGCTTCTGCCCATAAATTTAAGGGTAATTTTGATTGTGATAATAGACAACGGGCCATTTCAACGAGAGTTCTATTCTTCCTTTCACAAACACCTGATTGTTCCGGACAATAAGGGGTTGTTAATCTATGCTGAATACCATTTTCTTTCAAGAAATTTTCAAATTCAGTCTCAATAAATTCGCCCCCAAAACGCCCCTCAAAACGCGTAAATTAAAAAAAAAAAAAAAACTCAATTTAGAAAATTTGACCCAAAGACAATACTTTCTCTATCTTATGGGTAAGAAAAGGGTAATAAATCGACTTATTAAGAAAAATATGAACGTAGCGTTATTACTTTCATTTGTCCTATTACCTCAAATAAATAAATAATTAATTAATTAAAGATAGTTTATGATTTTTTTAACATTTTAAGTAAAAATTAAAAGTAAAAACATTGTTTTTAAAACTTAAAGAAAAGATATAGCACAAATAATTCCGAGATTTTGCCTTTCCCCTCCCTTAATCATAATCACAATTATAGATTCAAATTGAAGTAGTCGTATTATTCCAGTGACCTCCCTGCTAATCTTAATTTCGTTTTATAAATTCGATTTACATAATTTTATAAACTAAATGGTAAAGATCATTATGGTGAATCACAGACTACAATACAAGGAAAGAGATAAAAACAAGTACACCAAGAAAGGAATAAACATTATTCGTAATGTGCTGCCAAGATGAAATTTAATATTAATTTGAAAAAGAAGTTAGACAAATAAAATTGTTTTATGCTTGGGTTCATATTTGCACTGCCTCACCAGTGGCTGAGAAATTCTGATCTCAAAAAGCTGGTAAACATGAGATGCTGGGATTGATATACAGGGTGTTTATAAAGTCCCGGACCCATTTTGATGTTTAATAACTCATAAAATAATAAAGATAGATTAAAATTAATAACATAAATAGTTAGATAGACTCAAAAAGTTTCATGACCCTTGTCAATGAACTTCCACGTGTGCCCCCTTCGTCGCCCAGAGAATATCAAGTCGATAGTCAATTTCACGCCAGGTAGCGGCAAGCATGTCGGCATCCACAGAGGCTATTGCGGTTGTAATTCTGACTTTTAGGTAATTATTCGACTGCCGCTCGAATAGAACATCACATGCAAAAGTACTACATAGAACAAACACATCAAAAGTAAACACATCAACATTGCAATAGTTGCCAAAAACAAAAGAGAGAAAAATGCAATTAATAAGCAGATGATATTTAGAAAAGTACAGATATTTAGACTGGAAAATGAAATTAATAAGCAGATGATATTTAGAAAAGTACAGATATTTAGACTGGAAAATGAAATTATCTGAAATTAACCACACGTGCAGACGATATTTGCAAAAGTAAAGATATTCAAACCTTGAAAAGAAAATATATGAGTTATTCCATCAATAAATGCCATAAGTTTGTTTATATCTTCATTATTTTATGAGTTATTAACCATCAAAATGGGTCCGGGACTTTATAAATACCCTACCCTGTATTATTTGTTAATAGTGTATTAAACAATTTTATCACTATTTTTATGCATTTTTATATAATTACGAATATTGTTTATTATTCCCAGTGTAATTTAGAATTTCATCACTTTATTTTATGGTTATTCCTGGTGTGTTTAAGAATTTTATCATTATATTTTATGTATTTTTGTGTAATTGCGAATATTGTTTATTCATGGTGTGTTTAAGAATATTATTACTATATTTTAAGCATTTTAAATTTATCAAACAAAATGTTGAGGAAATATATATATATATATCTATATATATGTATATAATAAAAGAGAGTGTATTTTGCAAAATTAAACATTTGGTTAATGAAAATTAAATTTGCATACATATCTTTAAATACTTATTTCATTAGGTTATTTATCAGCTAATTTTTGTTTTCTTTTTGTTATATTTATTTGTAGGATTAATATTTCTATATTACTAATTTTTTACTGAAGTTTACTGTTGCAGTATGATTTCGATCTGATTAAAATAGTCACTTTCAAGGGCTATTAATTATATGTTCAACATTTATTAGTCTGACGTCTAGAAATTGATATATGTGCGTTCATTTGTACTTGCTAGTTATTTTATACATGCATAAACTATTTCTGTTTTGTGGATTATTTTATATATTTACAGCGAGGTAGGGGTGTCCAGTGATGTCTTTTTGGTTTTGATGTGCGTGATAGCATTGCGGGGGAACCGAGTTACATGCGTTTTCAGATTCATGCACAGCAAGGTAGGGGAGTACAGTGATGTTTTTTTTTTTTTCTTTTGGTTTTAACGTGAGTGTTAGTGATTGCCGCGGAACCGATTTACGTGCGATTTCAGAACCATGCACAGCGAGGTAGGGGAGTCCAGATATTTTTTTTTTTTTTTTTTTTTGGCATTTTTACGTACGTGGTAGTGATTGCCGAGTTACAGACGTTCTCAGATTCATGCACAGCGAGGTAGGGATGTCCATTGATTTTATTTATTTATTTATTTTATTTATCTATTTATTTATTTTTTGTTTCACATTGCATCTTTCGTTTTCTATTTCATTACTTTCAGTGGTAGGATCTAAATTCATAATGGGGGTTTCAGGTAGCAGGAGGCGTTTGCATGTCCGAGGGCAGTTGGTAGTTTTTTAATGTGGGGGGAAAATAAGCGAGTTCAGTTGGTAGTCGCCCAAATAAGGAATTGTTTGCATGTGTATTTCATTAACTTTTTTTTAGGAATTTTATAAAATTTAAAGCTTGGTCCAAAAAAGACGTTATAGTTCATTATTTAGTTTTCTCTAAAGGGGGCAAAAAAAGCACGGTTTACGATGACTAGCGGTGAAATAATTGTATATTTTGAAAATCGGCAATGAAAACGAGCCATTCATTTAAAGTACTAGCAGCAATTAAAGTTTTGAGATTTATCCGGAAAATGATCCTGGCTTTCAGAAATAAACTGCTAGAATATCGCATGTTGCGATAAAAATAAAACCCATATAAAAATATCAACCTGACCTATATCATATATAATGTTATTTTAAAGTAATTAAAGCTGGAAATCGGAAGAATGGAGGACAAATTATACAGAAGTACACTGAGAAAAAATTCTAGTACTGACATCTAGATTCTAAATTGTGGCTCTAGAAAAAATAGTTCCATGTCATCTTTATAAATTCTAGTCCCCTTGGAAAGCGAGTTCTAGAAGCCCCTATTAGAATTCTAGAGCGTTTGCCAATATTATCGAGGGCAAAGTTATTTAAAAATCTCTGCAAATAAATAAGACTACAAGAGGCGGGTTTCAGCAACTATAATCTTGGTTTATTACCCAATTCTAGAAAATCAAGCGAGAATTTCTCACAATACAAAAGATTCAAAATATTCGGATTATTCAGAATATTGTTTCACCATCTAATATTGTTTCACCATCTAATATTGTTTCACCATGCGTAAACTAAAAATTCTCGATCATTTCGTCTATTCAGTTTATTGGCATGCTTTATGCGCATAGTTCGGAAATCTATATTTCTAGTTAAGGGATTTAGAAAATGACCACTCATTCATTCTAGAGGAAGGCGGTATATATATTTTTCCTCAGTGTATATTTAAAAGCAATGATATAAATTAAAATAAACACAAAACATTGATTCACTCTTTGTGCAATTTTTTATTTTAATTATTATTATTACTTTTCTTTTAATGAAAAAGTTATGTTAAGTAATATACCAGAAAATATATAGAAAACAAAACTAAATGGAAAACTGGTGTACAAACGATAAGTAGACAAAAAGACTTCTTCACACACCATAAGTTATAAGCCAGCACAACCGGTTTCGAAAGGACTTATGGTGTGTGAAGAAGTCTTTTTGTCTACTTATATAGAAAACAGTCCGCGCTTGTACACATTAAAACTGGTGTTCACTTGTCTTTAAAAAGTAGCAAATGTCTATTTTCCTTTTCTTGAGAGAAATAACGATAATATCATTAATATCGATATTATCTTGGTGATATATCGCGATATATAATTTCTGATATCGTCCAGCTCTACTTTTAAGTCATCAACATTCGATATTTTCCTCCTGTAAACGATATGTCCTTTACGAAACCCCAAAGGAAAAAATCCAGTGGCGTTATATATCAGATGATCTGGATGGCCAAGGAATTGGGTCACCTCGCCCAATCCATCTTTTTCGGAAAATGGTCATTCAAAAAACTACAAACGAGGGTACCCCAGTGAGATGGTGCATCGTGTTGCTGCAAAAAGACATGTGGCTGAAGCCCTTCGAGTTGTGGAAATACGAAATTTTCTAACATGTCTAAGTAAATAAGAGATGTGAGTGTCTTTTCAGTGGAATGAAAATAAGGGCCAATGACGCGGTCGTACGTAATTCCACATGACAAATTAGCCTTTAGGGGAGTCCCTTTGTATCTCACGGTATTCATGGAGGGGGGGGGGTTCAGATCCCTATATGCGGGAATTTATGACGATTTACTATGCCCATATTTGCCAGCCATTTCATTATGAACCGTATAATTTTTAGTACCCGCCTTTTTTTTTCACACCAGTCATTTTTTAGAGTAATTTTATTCTTATTTAATCGTAACATTTGGAAAGAATTACTCTAAAATAAAGTTGTGGGAAAAAAGACGCGTTTTTACAAGGGGCGTTAACAATTGTACAGTTATTAATGAGATGGTTGGCAAGTATGTATGCCAGAAAGGTTAAAGCAAGCTTAGTCGGAGAACATTAGGCGATTAAGAAATTCAGCATCATTTTTTATCCTCCTTAGCATGTTTGTTGCACAGTTCAACGCTTGAACGATTTGAACTTTGTAAACATACAGTCCTAATCTTTTCCTTAGAATCTTGTGCATAGTTGAAAATGGCATATTCAATTCTCCTGCCTCTGATCTCACAGATTCCTGTAAATAAAAAAAAGTCAGCTATGTGTATATATGGATATATCGATAGATGAATTACTTATAGTTTAAAACATCTTACAATATTCCCCATTTTTAAAATTTCTAAACATGTTACAGAAAAATCAATAAAATATTCCAAAAGAGAAGAAAAAATCCTAGAAAATAACATTAACTGCATAGGATATCGTGCTTTAAACTTTCGAGACCGCTGACGTAAATTCACGTCATTTGAAAATTTGTAACTCCTCCAGTGGGCGTTTCTTTCACAATTTGTATATTATTTATTTCTTAAATATATACCCAATATTCATACTTTTACAATGAAATGTACTATGGATACAAAAACTTTCATAAGAAAGAACATAATTATAATGCATATCCTTTTATTATATAAATATGAAACAAAAAATTTAGTTTTGAAATATTGTAACTTGGGAGAATAACACCTACCGGCGGACCTTACTTTCAAAAACACAAAAACATGCGGTCGCGAAAGTGTTTATGATGAATTGCAAAAGCGAAACAATAAAAAAAATAAATAAATAATAATAATAATAAAAAAAACGCTAAATCAATTGTCTATCAAATTATTTAATCAGCAATTCCCCTAAAACCGTTTAAGTTACTGTCTATAAAAATCATTAAAAATTATTCCATGTCAACTGTTTGCGAATGCGCTTACAATGAACCATATTGGTTGACTATTGCAGAAGAAATTTAGCTGATTGTTATACACCATTCATAAAAGTACTACTGCGCCCATTAAATTTTGAATTTCCCCTTAGTGATTTACTTTTAAGCAAACTTATATACATAAAATTTATAACTTGTTACTTCACAGATAATTTATATCTATCTTTCATTTATATTTCGTTTGAGAAAAACATTAACCCCTTAACGCGCGCTGTCCTCGCTACAAGGACGCAAACTTTAAGATCCAGCTGCAAAACTTCATCCCCGAAATTTTTTAGCAAAAATTCACGTTTATAACGTATCAGAAAAGACCGTTTTTATAAACCTTTAAATTAAAAATTTCTTTTAGTTTAATTTAGTTCATGAATTCCGGTGGCAAAATAATTTAAATGTTTCAAATTGTCTTGCGCCGCAAAGGGTTAATAAAGAAAATATTATGTTTTAACATGGGAGGAGTTTATCCTTTAAAATGCGTAAAACAGCTCTTAAAATATGTTAATTTTATAAAACAAGGCAATCAAAGTAGTTATTTAAAAAGAACAAATCCACATGTACTGTACGCCTAGGATTAATGCATGTATGTAAAAGCAAATTTACATCTCCTTTTTGTTTTCA
Organism: Salticus scenicus; assembly: GCA_963930645.1. Lineage (NCBI taxonomy): Eukaryota > Metazoa > Arthropoda > Arachnida > Araneae > Salticidae > Salticus > Salticus scenicus. The sequence goes on along the minus strand of OZ005650.1, from coordinate 90,304,005 downwards.
TTGCTTTGTAAAAGTTAACGCATTTTAAATTAGTGTTTAACGCATTTTAAAGCTCGAGATTTTTTTTGTATAATTACAATAGTTTCTATATTAACGTTTTTCTTCAATTAAAATAAACATGAATGCACATAGGCGTAGCCAGCTTTTCGAGTGGGGGGGGGGGGGGGGTGCCCAAATTTTAAACTAAAATTACAATATGAATACATTATGAACATAGTGCGCATATGTATGCATCTGTGCGTTTTGTCACATGTATAAAAGTTACACAAGTTAACACATGTACGTTTTAACATATAAATTAACTTTCTCTTAGAATAAGTAACTAGACTTGACGCAGAACAGAAATATCAATATTTACACAACGTTAAAAATGCCAATGTAAAAAAATGATAAATGCAGACTGCAGTTTCGGTAGCGTAAATCGGTGCATTTGGCTTCCTTTGAAATATCATTTGATAAAGTTTGGACTTTCAGAGTAGTGCCGCTATCCGTCTAACAGAAAAGGAACAGAAGTTTGAAAATTGATTAAAATAAGGAAAGAATGTTGCATAAAAAACATTAAATGGTGTCGAATATTTGGTTTCAGTACGAAACCAGTGAACGTTATAAGGTTAACTAAAAATCTTAAGTCTTAAGTTATAAACGAAAACCTATAAACTAAACTACGGAAAAACTTATACTATGGAACTTAAATTGCGCACACAAAGTGATAAAGTAGAATTATAATATGTTTACTTTATTTATAATCTCATTTCATTTATTTTATTTTACCAGTTTCAAATTATGAACATTTCCATAGACAATATTATGATTTTTGGCTTTCAAGATCTTTTCAATAATATTGAGTTATCAGATCTTAGTAATATCATTTACTGTCTTTTTCAAGAATATAAAACTCAAATTAATCTTCCTCACAATTTTAAAGCAGAAAAATTTAAAAAACTTCTTAACTTTGTTATCCATAATAATTATAGCTTCCACAATAACAATATCTATTTGCAACAATTAGGAATCCCACAAGGAGGTTGTAGCTCCAGTATTTTGGCAGATCTCTATCTTTATTATTTTGAAAAGCAAATTTGCAATGATGATGTTCGATTTTATCGTTACATAGATGATATTCTTGTATTTTATCTCAACAAGCACTCACAAAAATTTTCCTTCAATTATCCACCTAATTTAAAGCTAACTCAAAATACTCTAACTAATCAATCAATTAACTTTTTAGATCTCAAAATAATCATTGATGGTAATAAAATTTACACAGATATCTATGACAAACGGCAAGATTTTAGTTTTAAAGTAAACTTATTTACACATTTTAATTCATGTCTGCATCTTTCGGTATTTAGAAACATCATCATTAACCATTTATTTCGAATTAATAATTTATGCTCTGCGAAGTTTAAAAACAAGAATATTAATAAACTGATCACAGCCACTGCTAAAATGGGTTTTCCAAAAAACTTTGTATTTTCTATTTTATATCCTTAACCATGTCTCTGTCAGTACATTATATATATATATAAAAACTGTGTACACTTTTGTGTATATTTACAAAAAAAAATATAAAATAATAAAAGACAATAAAAAAGGTGGCGGTTGGGTGGGCAGATGTTTGATTACAGAGGTGGGGTGGTGTTGTAAGACTGGATGGTTGGATGGATTTGTGAAATTAAAGAAAAAAAGAAGCAGAAGGCTTGTTGCATTTGCTTTGTATTACTATGCAAACTTTCTTTTTCCAATAAAGATTCAGTTTCTTCCTTTTTGAGTTGTCAACTATTCTTAAAATTCTAATTATACTATTAAACACAATGTAATCAATCAGTGAATTTCATTGTTGCTTCGTGGTTTCATTGTTATTCATCTGCTTTGAAATTTTTCTTTTTTAAATCCATATGACTCCTATTCTGGTCGTTGCAGGCTGGGTGAGTGTTGCCGGCGTGAAACTAGTTTAACCCCACAGGCAAGTCACAAGTCTTGCCGCCTGCCTCCTTCTTTCCTATATTATGTTTCTTAAAATATTTTTTCATAAATTTTGATAAAGTTTATGGTTTTAAGTTAAGATTTGTTGTGTTACTTTTTTGATTTGTTTATTTTGCAGGCTGTTAATTAATAAATCTGGTTTCTTTACATTAATGTATTTCCTCCACTGATATACATATATTTTTTAATCTTATTGGTCATTGGTGTTTCAGTGATCTTGTATCTGTTGCTTGGCTTCTACTATGCTTAATAAATCATCATTATTATATATATATATATATATAAATTGAATATATATATAAATTTATATATATATATATATAATTAATACAATCTTGTAGCTACTTTTTTAAAATGATTATTTTATTCGTTCCCATATTCATGAATAACATTTATTTTCTATATTTTAAAACATTGTTGTAGTTGTGATGTTAGTTTCAAACAGAATAGTACAAACGGGTACTGTGATAGCTATAAAATTAAAGTGATACTTATTAATAAGGTTGTAATAAACTGTTGTGTGTACGATAATATAAAAATGTGATGTGTGTAAAAGTCGCAAAAAATAAAATCAGCATTAAATAAATGTATCGAATCGGGGAAAGTGTAGAAACACGCCACAGTCCGGACCAAGCGCTGACCATTAGCCAAATAAATTTACGAATTACCACTGTACATAAGAATTCCATGAAAAATTGCATACAGTAAAATGAAAACATTAAAAGGGGCACATACCAATAAATTTGCACTGAAAATTCCCGCAAAGTAAATGTATCAAAATGGAAGACAGATAAAAAGGTAGTGGGGTGTCTCATTATCCGACCGTGCACTGGCCATCAGCCAAAAATATTGTCTAGCAACCACCACAATTCAAAATTGCTTACATAATCGAATCCAGAAACATTCATTAATAAAACAGCACGAAAAATCATCATGACATAATGTCGGAAATTTTCTACCCACACAAATAAACGACTTTGCTATTTAAAAAATTAAAAGACTAAATAATGGACCATATTTTGCGCATACCTTTTCTTTGATGTTTGTATTTCTGTGTTGTCTTGAGCTTCCTCTTCAAACTCTCTCATTTTCTTTGGTTGGAATAATTATCAAGTCCTTCAGATTTTTTCACATGATTCCAGAACAGTTTTTCGTTCCTTTAGTCATTCAATACAGCTTTAATATAATTATGCACCGCCTTCTCCAGATCCAGGATTTTCAGGAAAGAGGAAATTGTTTTATAAAATCACAGGAGAAGAAGGAATCCGAATAAATATTTACACTGTAGCCTAATTTTTAATAATTTTCTTTCTTTATTAATTACGAATACAAAATCGTCTGTTTATAAATACATAATTTATTTTCAGCAATAAATCGTTTGTCAAAGTTCAAAAGTAATGCAAACGATTATAAAATGTTTTATTATTATTAAATTTGAGTGACAGCTTTTAAATAAGGTTAAGAAAATAAATAATTAATTAATTCAAATGTGGCAGTTTAGTCACAAAAATAAGATGTTGTATACTTGACCGACCATTTCTGAGGTGCTTTAAAAAAGTTGAAAATTGTTATTGTTTTAGAAACAATTTTGTTTAGGATGTATTTTTGTTAAGGGGAAGCATGTCTATTGCATCCTTCAAAACCCTCTGTTCGATTACTCTACCTGCATTCTTAAAACATTTAAGGCTTAAATTAAAAATATTTTTAAAATGATTCAAAGAACTTTCACCCACAGTAAATTTTTCCAGAAAAGTCTGCTTATGATATGATTTACAGTACTAATTTGAACTTTCCAGTGTTGTCTTTTTTTAAAAAAATAGCAAATAAGACAGGCTGACGAAGAAATTTTTTTCTTCATGTTGATATGTTTTTCTGATATATATTTGGATGCTGTTTAAGGAAACCCCATGTAAAAATTTCCCTCATGTACAGTTTTGGAAAAAAAAAAAAAAAAAAAAAAAAAGTGGGGGGGGGGGGGATTGTTTGAGCTTAAAGCTAAATTTTTCTCGACTGCCATCTAAATTATTTCCCTTAAAATTTGGGTGATATGAGTAAAGAACAAGGACAGCTGTTTCATCAAGACATCAAAGAAATGGAAAGCACGTATCAGAGACGATACATTTTTTAACATGTTAGCAGAATATTGTTGCATAGAAAATTCCCCCCCCCCCCCCACACACATACACACACAAGACCCTCAAGCCTTGCACAAGGTAAAATGCTCTAAAGGGAGATTCGATGTGAAGAAATACATTTAAAAGATAATGTGTAAATAATAGCCTATTTAAATGCATTTTTTATATAAATTGTTTCGAATTTGTTATAACTTCCTGACGAATTCTTCCGATTTTCATCCTTACTTTGTGAAAATTTCTTACGTGATAGGAAAAAAAAATATTTCTGAAATCAGATTATCAAAAAACATTAGAGACACCCAACGCAGTACATAAAAATTTGAAAAGTACGATTTCGCAGACCAGTGTAATCGGAAAAAATTTACCCGCTAAGTTATTATGATACTAGACATGCATTCAAATCAACAATTACTAAAAAGAATTACTTTTGTATTCAAAGAACTTCAAAACCTGAAATTATCGCAAATATTTCGTTTCGAAAATTCAATCCCGTTAATAATACTTTCTGTAACTCATGGTAAGGGAAAGTAATTATCATTTTTAAACGTTTTTCTGGACGCAATATAATTTGGTACGAATGCTTTAAATTGAACCCAACTTTTCTTACAATGTTTACGAAAATTATTTTGTATCAATAAAATATGTTAGTTTTATTATTTAGTTCACTTTAAAAATGTTGTTGATATGAACCAACTAGAAATTTTGTACTTAAACAATAATGTATTTGAACTCTTTGCATATCATAGTATACGGATCATTATGATATAAATTGAATACGACTTTTAGGCTTCCTGCCAATACCTGCTTTTGAGTTATGCCCGTGCAGACTAACCACAAGAACCTGGTTATACAATTGAGCGGACCTCAAGATATACTATTGTAAAAACTATTTCATATTCAAAAATTGGACCGCAAAACATTACAATCACCAACATGTATGGGTAAGAGAAAGTTAAAAAACTTGACTCTCTGTTAAGGCCACGAGTTTAAATAAACTAAATCATTTTATCGCCTCTTTTCCTGCTTTTCCTTGCAGAAAAAACGAGTTGCTAATTTCATTTTATTTTTTTGTTTACCAAGAAAAATCACTTTGCAAATTTTTGTAAGAAATGTGCAAGTAAATTTGGATTTATGAACAATTTAGATTATTCTTTTATATCATTGGTATTAGTAATAACATTTTTTTTTTTTTTTAACCTTCAAATCTTTTATTTATTTTTTTCTGTTTTCAATATGTTTTAGTTAAATATACTGAATATGTGTGCGTGAGCGAGCGGGGGGGGGGGGGGGGGCTGGCTACGCGCATGATGCATATCTTTAAATTATAATACAGATAAATAAACATTATTGTTTATATTTTTAAAAACAAACTGTATGCTTAATCGTATAAACAATATAGATTATTAATGGGAGTTTACAAGGGAAGTGTCAAAACGTGATGGGCGGAATCTCAGTTTATTCAAAAAGTAAGTTTCAGTTTTTTAAAACTGTTTTAACGCTTGTAACTCGCCAATAAATCTAGATATTCTAACACAATTTATGTCGTTTTGTAAGATTGCTTTTCTATTTCTCAATAAGTGCTTAATTTTTGTATAGCTTATTTAGAAACTTCAGAAAGGAGGGGTTTTGTAGGATTTTTAGATTTTTCATTCTATTCGCAATTACCTGAAAAAGGTTTGAAAAAGAGCATGGGTTTTATAATGATATAGACCCATTTGAGCCCCAATCGTATATCGATATAGACCCATATAAGTTCTTCTATTTCCAATCTGGCTGTAATAAGGAATCATATACATATATATATATATATCATATATATATATATATATACAAGGTAATTCTTTGATCTTAGGACAGACTTGGAGGAGAGAACATCACAAGGATTCAGAATTATAATCGAATCCATGGGTGCAAACGTCATTTTTACATTTTAAGAATTGGATATTTTTGACAGCGTCATACTTGCCAGCCTAACCCGGAACATTGTTAGTCCCTCCCTATTCCGCATATTTTTTAACACCAGTTTTTTGACTTTCCGAACACTATAGTGAGGAAAGTATTGTAATCATGTCAAAAATCCAAATTTGAGATTTTGATGTTTCTATATGCTCCGAGGTCCCCCGAGTCCGTTTCCACTATTTTTACGATGGTATATGTATGTGTGTGTGTGTATGTATGTGTGTGTCTGTGAGTGAACACGCTAGCGTCTAAACGCTTTGTTCGAATAAGCTGAAAGTTGGTACGTATATTGTAAGTCACCATAGTACGAACCCTATAGATTTTGGTGAATCTAGCACTTATAGTTTTTTTACAGGGACACCAGGAAAAATTCTTTATCATTGTGGCCTATGGGGCCAAATTATTAAAAGTGCGATAGCGTCTAAACGCTTCATTAATCTGAGCAAAAAATTTGTACACATGTTATAGGTCACAGTTGCACCAACTGTATAGATTTTGGTGAATTTAGCACTTATAGTTTTTTTACAGGGGCACAAAGAAGAATTCTTTATCATTATGGCCTATGTGGCAAAATTTTTAAAAGCGTGATAGCATCTAAACGCCTTATTAATCTGAGTAAAAAATTTGTACACATGTTATAGGTCACAGTTGCACCAACTGTATAGATTTTGGTGAATTTAGCACTTACAGTTTTTTTTACAGGGACACAAAGAAAAATTCTTTATCATTACGGCCTATGGGACCAAATTTTTATCTAAACGCCTTATTCAATTGAGCTGAAAATTTATATGAATATTATAAATCACTGTTGCACTAACTATAAGCATTTTGGTGAATCTAACCTTTATAGGTTTTTACAGGGACACAACGAAAAATTCTTTAACATTATGATCTTATGGGCTCAAAGTTCAGTAGTGTTTAAAAAAACATCGTGTAATATATGGAGAAAAATACTCGAACACTCTTTTATGGTTTTCTCTCTTTTGTTTGTTTAACAACTCCCCTTTCTTTACTTTATCTACAAACCTGTTAATTACTCAATGTTCGGAAAGTCGAGTGGAGTCACTCCAGATTTTTTTTTTTTTTTTAAGTGAAAACTTTTTCAGGCGCGTTGAGCACTTTTGGGTGAACAAAAATCATGAAACTCGCGTCATCGTCAGCGAAGGTTTTCCATTTGAAGTGAAAACTTCTTTAGGCGCGTTGAGCACTTTTAGGTGAACAAAAATCATGAAACTCGCGTCATCGTCAGCGAAGGCTTTCCATGAGAAGAAACATATTTTTTACCAATTTATATTATCGAAAGTGGAATTCGAGATTTCAACTGGTTTACGCGTTTTGAGGTCCCCTGATTGGGTTTTCTTTTGTATCTCAGCTACTAATTAAAATAATTTCAAAAGTAATACATCATTAGAAAGCTTTGTTGAGTTGGAATCGAACAGTAGTTTACAGAAAAATCTACCGCCAGATGGCGCTGTAATATTTTAAAATATCAATTTCTAATTATGATTAAATTATTTTTAATACATCATTCGAAAGATATTTTAAAGTTCTTTTATATTATCGAAAGTGGAATTCGAGATTTCACCTCATATACACGTTTTGAGGTGCCCTGAATGGGTTTTCTTTTGTATCTCAGCTACTAATTAAAATAATTTCATAAGTAATACATCAATAGAAAGCTTTGTTGATTTGGAATCGAACAGTAGATTACAGAAATTTCTACCGCCAGATGGTGCTGTAATATTTTGAAATTTCAATATTTCAATTTCTAATTATGATTAAATTATTTTTAATACATCATTCGAAAGATATTTAAAATTTATTTTCTATTATCGAAAGTTGAATTCGAGATTTCACCCGATTTACACGTTTTGAGGTGTCCTGAATCGGTTTTCTTTTGTATCTCAGCTACTAATTAAAATAATTTCATAAGTAATCAATATTTTTACCTAATATAAGGCTTAGTTCATTTAATATGGGTAGCTACAAATATTGTACCGAATCATATAATACAGATCATAAACACTTCTTTACAAACCAAAAATAATTCGAAAATAATAATCTAATAGCTGGACGATACAATTCACAAGTTACTTACTTTTCACTTCTATCGGCAGTCCCCAAAGACTGCTTTGATATTTTTTTAGAGTACTTTTCTATTTATTTAATCGTAAATATATTTAAAGCTAATTACTCTAAAAATTAAGAAGTGGACAAAAAGGGGCGGGAACTAGAAATCTTCCGGGTTAGATAGGCAAGTATGCTGCCAGTGTACTATACTAACTCCGCCTACTCTATATATATTAACACTTTCCCGACCGCATGTTTTTGTCTTTTTGACAGTAAGGTTCGCCTGTGGGCATATTCTCTCCAGTTACAATATTTCAGGACAAAATTTTCTATATTCAAATTCATATTACAAATGGATATGCATCGTAATTATTCTCTTTCTAATCAAAGTATTTGTGTCTATAACATATTAGTTGTAAAAATAAAAGTATTGTGTATATTCTTAAAAAATAAATGACATACAAATTGCAAAAGAAACGCCCACTGCCGGAGTTACAGATTTTCAAATCACGTGAATCTTTATCGCGAAAGTGTTAAAATCTTCCACGCTTTATTATTTAGGAAAATCATGCACAGTTTTTGTATTATTGCAATCAGTGTGGTAAAATAAAATATAACGACAGAAAAACAGAATTTATTTATGTATGTTAACATTACCATATAAAACCTTAAAAATATATTAATAATAAATAAAATAAGGCAGCATTCGAGTGCCACGCCCTTTTCCATGCAAAAACATCTGCTTTTTAAAAGGTTTAAAATTATGTTTCTGCTCATAGGTTTCTTACAATTCTGAAATATTGTGATGTTTTCCAGCCCCCTCCAAGTTTGTCCCACAACCTCAGAATCACCCATATTCCGTAGCAGAATTGGTACCCGCCTTTTAAAAAGGTAAAATGCCTTCTTTAACCTTTATCTACGACGGCCGTCACTAAGCGATTTAATATATTTGTCGTTAGAAAATAGTAGTAGAAGGTAAAATATCCTCGTGTTTGACTAACATTACATTTATCATGGAATTACTACGAATACAACTGCGAAAATTCTCATTACTTTAGTTAAAGAATAATTTTCTTCAATGTACAATTACAATAAAAGTAAAAATAAATAAATAAATAAGAAACCTTCTAAAGGTAGTATGAAATAAAGACATGGCTAAAAATGATTCTTAATTAATTGAACTATTAATAACTCTGTTATTAGACTAAAAAATGTAGGCATGGTAAATTGTCTTAGCACGCATTACCAATTTAAAATTCTAATTTTTTTTTTTTTTTTTTTTTTTTTTTGTGTGTGTGTGTGTGTGTGTGTGTGTGTGTGTGTGTGTGTGTGTGTGTTTCTAGTTGCTCACATTTTTACCCGTTGTTAAAAGGTTAATCATTATTTTACTCTGAAAAAAGTACTCTACAAAAAAAGTGGTGGGAAATAAAGTGTTGTTACGAAAGATATTATATATGTTTACAGCTGTAGTTTACGTGAGTGAAACATTCTGTGCAAATGCTCATGGAAAAATGTATTTTCTGGATTGTATACATGCAATTTACTACACATTCTTAAATTTAAAAATTAGATTTTTTCTTTTTCTTTTTAAAATTTTTTACTTACATTTTTCTAAGCCTTTTTTTTTTTTTTTTCCTTTACTCTTAATTTCCAGGCAATTTTATTTGGATAAGTAATAAAAGATAAATAAAAAATAGTTCTGGGTTTTAGTTTATTCGTATACGTTTTCCTCTCCATAATTATTTTCATTTCTACTTGGGGGTGGGAATATACTAATTTAATATTATGTTGACAATATCTTTATAGAATACTCTTCGTTAGACTCTGATTATTTCAAATTAACACAGCTCCTAACAAATTTTAATAATATTAATAATAATAAAATTATTCTAACTTAGACTTTGTTTTTGTGTGTGTGTGAGAGAGAGAGATAGAGTCTATGTGTGTCCAATACATTTAAAAAAAAAAAAAATGTAATTTTAATATGAATTATATTATAAGGGCATCATTCAGGAAATATTAACTATCAAATCCGAAGTTGAATTAATTTATTCTACTTATACCACTTTCTTTTTGACGATTTTCTTTTATTAAAAAAAATTAGTGTTTACCACATCATGTTTGTAAATGTCTCTGAAATACTAAAGCATGGCGGAATCGGCTGTAGCCAGAATCTGCCCAACATGAACAAGGAAACTTTATTGAAGAAAGTTTCTTCAGCAAGTGTGTGTGTTTGGTCTTACGCTTACGCATGTTATTTGGTTTTCACCGGATCATAACAATGATAGGACAATTCTCTTTTGCGATATATGAATATATAAAAATGAAATTATGCTCCCAGATTAAATATGTATAAACAAATAAATTTGGTTTGGTTTGGTTTGGTTTGATGAGTACATGAGATTTATTGCTTGCCTCTAGGGCCGCTTATATCTCGAATAATCCACACCACAAGGGTTTACAAGTTTTTATTACAAGAACATGAACAAGGACAATACATACATCCATGCCTTCTCCGGGATTCGAACCCGGGCCCAACAGTGTAGAAGTCAGGGACGCTAACCACTCCACCGTCTGGGCGGCCCAAATAAATCACTCAGCTATTTACTTGTAGCACCAAACATGCCCCAAGGTCTGAACTAAGACTCCTATATGAGGTGTTCTATGTAGGAGTTCTAGTCTGAACCGTTGGCTACGCATTAGAATAGACTCAGGTCTAGTAACCTATTTGTTCCCATACGCACCAATTTATTCCCCAAACCAAAATTCCTCTTCTACCAAAGTGATTATCTCCAAACGAAAGCTCTCATCAGTGCTGCCAGGTGTAGGGATTTTCAGCTGTGCTTTTGGCGTAGGGGGGATTTTTTTTTTTTTTTTTTTTTTTTTTTTTTTTAATTCTGTTTTGTAGGGATTTTTCTATTATCTAATAAAAATTATAAAATTCTTTTTTAAAAACGTAAAAAGTTTTTAACTTATCTGTAAAAAAGTTGCTTGCAATACCTTGTTTCTGTTACATTATTTTATTACAGATTGATGCGAAGTGAAACATCTCATAACTCAGAGTTGCTAACATCTGGAATTTATTCCAGTGTATTATTAGTACCACCCTCTTTTCGTACTTCTACTACTTTTTTATAAGAGTAGTTTTCTTCCTATTTAATTTTAGTTACATACTGGGGAAAATTACTCAAGAAAGAAAAAGAGCATTAATATGATTGCTCCGGCATAAGTTACAATAGTTGGAAAATTTGCATATTTTTAATATGTCCTCTCTTTTATTATTATTACTATAATTATTCCGAAATGGTAAATTTATTATATGATTTTAATAAAAAATATAACATTTATTTAATATATTGATATAATTAACATCAAAGTTTTAAAATAAATTGGATATGACAACAAGTCATGTATATGTTAAAATTAAATTTCCTCGAAATGCCAATTGTTTTCATCAGCAATTGTCAAGTTATTTGTATACACCCACCCCTCAAATAAAATATATTGTGCCGTACAAAATCTTAATCGTAAATATATTATGCTGATCTAAACGTGTATTTTATTTTGTTTTGCGTCAGAATGCGTTGTTTTCGTTTTCTTTTCTATAAATTAACCTTTTTATTTCTCTTTGATGTGCTCACACCACACCACCCATTTCGTGCAGCCACACCCCCTAAGGAGTCGGAGTAAGGAACCTATGAAGTCGAGATTTGCTGGTTTAACATTGATTATTTATTACTAAATTAAATTTATTAGGTAAGTTTTATGTGAAAACATGTCAAAGGAGATTAGTTGTTTGATTTAATAATTTAATAGAATACAGAGCTAACAGTATTAAATTTAAACGAATTATAAAAACAAAGTCAATTTTATTTACTGTGTTTTCTCGGAATATACATTTGCAGAGCTGCCAACCTAATCCGGCAAATTGTTAAAACCGCCCCTTTTTCTACACCACTTAATATTTAGAGTAATTCTCTTCAAATATATTTACGATGAATTAAGAAAACAAATACTCTAAAAATATATTGGTGTAGAAAAAGGGGCGGTACAAACAATTTGCCGGATTAGGTTGGCAGCTCTGCATTTGTATACATATACTAGCTGGCCCGACAAACGTTGTTTTGTCATATAAATTATTTCTAGAGAATATTTTGCTAGAAAAAAAAATAACTAACTTATTGTAAGTGTGTAAGGATGTGGTATATAAGTGGAAGATATATGGAGCACTGTGAACGGTGAAGGAATATAAAAATAACAAAACACCAAACATTTATTTTTTGCTACTTATAGCAATATTACTAAAAAACAATATCAATCCCTTAATGGAACAGAGTGTACAATATTTTTTGTTATCCCATCTTTCGCCAATACAAACAAACTGGATGGTTTGCCCACTCGAGAGCACGCCACGTATAATTGTCCGTGAGAAAAACATGATGTGCTCAAATCTAAGCCACAGACAGACATCGTTTGGCCCTGAGACTTATTGATAGTCATTGCAAATGCCAATCTAATTGGAAATTGAGGGCGTTTAAATTGAATTGGCACATCTGTGGGCATAATAGGGATTCGCGGTAGTAATATATTTTCACCTCGGAATTTGCCATTTAAAATGCTTCGATAACATTTTTCATTAACTTTTTACGACTAATCGCGTGCCGTTGCACAAACGTGGTGGGTTCAAATTACGAAGCAAAATAACCGGAGATCCAACCTTCAGTTGTAAAATATGCGGTGGCATGCCTGGTAAATCCAATGAGTTTAAAAACTCTGTTGGATAATTTACAGCTTCGTTGGCATCGCAAACTGTATCATTAGATTTGTATGACACAAAAGTCTCCTGGTAACAAATGTTGTATCTCATAAAAAACAATACTATTGTAAAAGTCACCCCGCCCAGCAAAAACTCTTTTCTTTCTTAAGCAGCCAAAAAAAGAATTGATATCAAATTTCGCCGCCGCTATTGAATCCCGGGTACTCAATGCCTAGTGTTTAAATTTTAAAATACTCACACAAAAACATTTCTAGTGGACTGTATCACTAAACTCATAATTTTATTTTCACAACTCGAATCGACGTCTACTCACGTCGGCACACAAACTCACACTGCTCAACTCAGATGGCGCTGCTGCAACAGCGCTTTTCATTGGATACGGAACATTCCGCCCCACGTTGCAATGTTTACATTCAACCAGTAAATTATACAGTTATATCAAATGAAAATAGAAAATAAACACAATACAATAATAACATTACATGACTCATTAAAAAAAATAAAATATATATATAGACACTAATATATAAAATTACACATTTTTTGGCAAAATGCAAATTTGGGAAATGGGTCTTTTGTAAATACCCGATTGGGTTTTCACCCTTACCACCCTGACCCGTTCATCTTCACCAAAATACAGTTCTATTATTCTCCCTAATGCCCATTTTTGTGGTGGTAGGTTTTCATCTTTAAGAAGCACTAACTCATTGACTTTCACATTATTTTTTTCTACCATCCACTTGGACCTCTGTTGTAAATTATTTAGATACTGTATATGCCATTTTTTCCAAAAAATTTGAATTATTTTTGTCAGCTTTTTCCAATTAGACAATCTATTGTCTTTAACCTCAATTAAATTAGGCTCTATAACAGCATTTAAGGGTCTGCCAATTAAGAAATGGGCAGGAGTTAACACATCATATACATCAGAATCGGATGACAGAGGTACAAGCGGTCTTGAATTTAGAATTCCTTCTATCTGTGTAGCAACTGTTAGGAATTCTTCATAGGTCAATCTGGAGTTGCCTAAAACTCTTTTAAAATAATATTTAAAAACTTTAACTCCGCTTTCCCAGAGGCCACGAAAATTAGGTGCTCTCGGGGGAAGAAAATTCCAATCGATTCCCTCAGCTGACATGTAACCAGCGAGGGCCTCATCTGGTTTTATAACTAAATTTTGCAACCTAGAGAGCTCTTTGTTTGCTCCAATAAAATTTGTGGCGTTATCAGAAAATAATTTTGAACATAAACCTCTACGAGCCACAAATCTTTTTAAACATGCTATGAAGGCCTCAGACGTCAAATCAGTGACAATTTCGAGGTGAACAGCTTTTGTGACCAAACATACAAAAATGCACACATATATTTTATGATAAATTCCCTTTCTTTGATTCTTATATTTAACAAGGAATGGGCCACAAAAGTCCGCACCTGAGCAATTAAATGGAAAGTCAGGAGTCACGCGCTCTTTCGGTAATTCACCCATTAATTGCTCCACTCCTACGGGTTTAACTCTAAAACACTTAATACAATCGTGTACGACTTTTCTACACGTTGCTTTACCCTGGACGGGCCAAAATTTTTGACGAATATAGTATAGCAAGGCAGTAGGACCTAAATGAAAGTATCGCTTATGATAAGATTCTATAATAAGTTTGGTCAATTTATGACCCTTCGGCAGAATAATTGGAAATTTAGTGTTAAAACTTACATTAGCATTCTTAATTCTGCCATTTACTCTAAGCAATCCCTCTCTGTCTATAAAGGGATTTAAAGATTTTATCTTACTTTTCTCATGAACATTTTTTCCTTTAACTAAATTTTTTAGTTCCTCGTTAAACTCTGTTTTTTGAATTTGCTTTACAATAAAATTTTCTGCCTTGCGGATCTCCTCTGTTGATAATGGCCCCAATGTTCTTTCCCTTGGATTCTTCAGGTTGTAGATAAATCTGAAAAGATAAAGCCCTGGTTTTTAAGAACACAAGAAGCAACGTCAACGTTTCCGACGCCGCGACGTCCTAATCAGAGTCTCCTTGATATCAGCGCTGGCGTTGAAACCGCAGAACAGAGCGTCGTGACGCATGCGCAAAATGAAAATCTCGACGCTGAATACGTTGACGTTCGTGTTTTGTGTTCTTAAAAACCAAGGCTTAACTAACAACATGCAATATTTTAATATAATTATTACTAATATTAAATAAGTCTTGAATAAAGGAGTTATAAGTCACAGTAAATACAGATAAGTCATTTTTTTCTGAATTTTTCAGTTCAGACGTAAATTCGTCTTTTATGACGGATTTAGGAATTTCACGATTGGGATACTGTCGTTCTGACAGAAAATCAGGTCCTTCAAACCACAATTTATTTTTGACCAGTTTTTCAGGATCCACCCCTCTTGAGATAAGATCTGCGGGATTGTTCTCAGAAGATACATGACGCCACTGTTGAACTTCTGTCAGAGCTTGTATAGTTGCTATGCGGTTTGCCAGAAAAGTTTTTAGAAGATACGGCTCTTTTTGTATCCAGGAAAGTACAATCATCGAGTCGGTCCATAAGTAGATGTCAGCTGTCTTAAACTGTAAGGCACTCTTCACTTTTGTGAGCAATTTTGCTAATAAGACGGCAGCGCAGAGCTCCAACCTCGGTATTGTCGTACGCTTAAGAGGTGATACACGTGATCTGCTACAAACCAAGTTCACTTCGAAGGCTCCATCCACTGACGTTGATTTGCAATAAATCACACAACCATAAGCTGACTCGGAAGCGTCCGCAAATCCATGAAGCTCAATATGTACTGGATTGTTCATTAATATGCATCTCTGAACACTAACACTGTTTATTGCTGGCAATAGCTCGATGAAGTTTTTCCACTGTTGCGACTCCGTTTCCGGAAGCGGATCGCTCCAGTCTAACTTTAAGCACCACAGTTTTTGTAAAAAGATTTTTGCCTTTGTTATGACGGGACCCAATAGACCAAGAGGATCAAAGATCCGAGCTATGGTCGAGAGTACTGATCTCTTCGTAGGCGGAACCACGTTTTCTATATGAATTTGGAAGGTAAATATATCAGTGGTAGGGTTCCACGTAACACCTAGCGCTTTTGTCTCATCTTGAAAATTATAACTACTGTCAGGTCCTGTTTTTAATTCTGGGCTATTGCTATACCATTTATGCAATATCATGCCTGCACTATTGAGAGCCTCTGTTAATTGAGATTTCAGTTCTTTTGCTCCACTTAGGATGTCTGCACCGCTCAAGACATCATCCATATAAAAATCCTTTTCTAA
Source organism: Salticus scenicus (assembly GCA_963930645.1). Classification (NCBI taxonomy): domain Eukaryota; kingdom Metazoa; phylum Arthropoda; class Arachnida; order Araneae; family Salticidae; genus Salticus; species Salticus scenicus. The sequence continues at coordinate 90,287,791 of OZ005650.1, read as the reverse complement.
AATTGGGGACGCTAAAGGATAGTTCTGGCTCTCATCTCTGGATAACTGAAGTAGGACTCTAGTAGCGAGATAAGGTGCACTTACTGTACCATAAGTAACAGTTTTGAGCTCATAAGTCTTAATTGGTTCATTCACTCCCTCCCTCCAAAGAATTCTCAAAAGTTTAGTTTGACTCGGATCTATTAAAATCATCCTGTACATCTGTTTAATGTCAGCCACGAACGCATAAATATGTTTACGAAATCTCGTCATTATATTAAATAGGTCTTCCTGAATAACCCCACCGTTATATTGTAAGGAGTTAAGAGAATTCCCTAAAGTTGTTTGTGAGGAGGCATTGAAAACCACTCTTAGCTTTGTAGTAGTTTTATCAGGGCGATAGACTCCTAAATGTGGTATATAGTATGTTCCCTCTTCTTCCTCACACTCTGAAATTTCTGTCATGTGACCCAAATTTTCGTATTCGCGTAGAAATTCCTTATATAATGCTAAATACTCAGGCTCCCTTAAAAAACGATTCCATAGCGAATTTAATTTTTTAAGGGCAATATCTTTAGATTTCCCTAAACACGTTGGATCATCCTTTAACGGCATTTTTACAATATACCTCCCTGTACTATCTCTTTTAACGTTCTTCTGAAAGTGCTCCTCGCAAATTATTGCTTCTTTATTTTTGGGTACCTCAATCTGCACATCCTCCAATTCCCAGAATTTCTCCATAGTTTCGTTTAAACTAGCATTATTCTCAATGAAGCCGCAATGTACCCTTTCCTGAGTTTCAACGGGAACGCTTCCACTAGCCACATATCCAAAAACAGTATTTTGGAAAATCATGTTATTATTAGCAGGACAAATCTGACCTGGCCGCAACAATTCATAAAAAATTTCGGCACCCAAAAGCAAATCTACACGACCCGGCACATTAAAGTTTTCATCTGCGAGGTTTATATATTTTAATTCTGGCATATTAATATTAATTTTTAAACTTTTTCCCGGCATGAAATCCGTAATTTTAGATACAATCAAAAAATCCAATTCTTTTTCATAATTTCCTTCAAAATTAGAAATCGACGCATTAACAACATATTTAATCGTAGTGCATGTATCTCCGATACCACATACTGTCAAATTAGTTTTCTTTCTTTTTAAATTAAGGCTATTCGCACAATCCCAAGTCATATAATTATTCACTGCTCCTTGATCTAAAATCGCGCGAACTGTGTATTTATTTCCTCTCTCATCTTTTAATAAACAATTCACTGTACTCAGTAAAACGATTTTTTTCTGATTTATTACCCGTGAAGAGAGAACCGAATTATTATTTTGATTACTTAATACGGTTCCAGCTGACTGAAATGTCGGCGCGTTTACAGAAAGTTCCGATGATTGTAGGGGGGAATGAAATTCCCGGCCACCTGCCCCAGTTTCACGTTCATTACGCAATGACTCATTATTTCTCGGAAAATGTAAGGAAAAATGATGACGCCTTTTTCTTCCCTCTTGTTTACACAAAGAACAAAAAAAATGTGATTTACAGTTATTTACTAAATGTTTGCCAAGACAATTGAAACAATAATTATTTTTCTTTATAACTTCTACCCTTTCAGAAACAGGCAATGCCATATAATTTCTACATTTATATAAGGGATGATTATTTTCAGAACACAATATACACTTTAAATTCTTGCTATCAGCTAGAAATATCTTAGACACATTTCTCGAAGAGGATTTTTGATTATAGTTCTCCGTTAACGATTTTCCTCGCGAAGCATAATAAAGATCAATTTCCTTTCCTAGTTTAATAGGGACAAACCAATTGTCTGCTTGTCTGACACTGATGTGGGCCGCGGTTTCTTTATCAAGCGTTTGAAACAATTTATCTGATACAATTAATTCTTTTAATTTCTCAAAATCCGACACTTCTCTTAATTTTAAATAATAACCAAAACTAGTTTTTAACCGTGATGCAAATTGCAAATGAGTTTCATTTGCTTGCCTAGTAGCTTTTCTGAATTGTTCTAAACATGACTGGGGACTCGGGTCGAACTCTCTTAATACAATTTTCTTTACTTTATCGTAGTCACTCAACTCATCATCGCTTATGTACGAAATTATGTTCGAAGCTTTCTCACCTAACAAATTCAAAAGAATTTCCGCTTTAAATTTATCGGGTACGTTTTTTGTTATAAAAGATCTTTCCAAAGAAGCAAAAAAAAAGACTCCACCCTTCTGGACGACTAGGAATTCTAATTGTTAAAGTTTTAATACTTTTTATTAGTGAATCCAAAGATTCGTATTGCTCAGTTTTATTTTCTAAAGCGTCTTCGCTAGTGTTTTTAACTGTCCGATTGTGCGACAATTCTAATTCAGCTTTCGCTCTCTCTAATTTAATCTGTTCTAATTGTAATTCTAATTGTTTATTTCTCTCGATTGTCTCCAATTCTACTTTCCGTTCCTCAATTATCCCTTCTATGAGATTAGACACAAATTCGGGTTCAGTTTTGAATTTCTCAGTACTCTTTATAAGATTAATCAAATCTACAACCGACATTTTATCTGTTATTACCTCTCCTAACTCTCTTGCAGCAAGCTGCAAATCTGCTTTTCGCGCGCTTTTAAACATTTTGAGAACAAAACCTAATTACAAATCTGAACACAATGAACTCTTAATTAAAAATAATTAGCACAAATTATCTTATTAATTAAAAAAGATATCACAAATTATCTTATGGGAGTGAACAACCAAAAAAAACTCATGCACCTACTTCATTACTGGTTAGCATTTTTCTCTTGCGTGCGGTGCGGTTTTTAACAGCTTCGCATCACAACTCAAATCGAAATAAAAAAAACTCCTGGTTTTTGCATAAACGTAAAATCCATAGGTCTCTCAGTATCTTTATTCCGGTCGCACTGACCATGTGTTTAAATTTTAAAATACTCACACAAAAACATTTCTAGTGGACTGTATCACTAAACTCATAATTTTATTTTCACAACTCGAATCGACGTCTACTCACGTCGGCACACAAACTCACACTGCTCAACTCAGATGGCGCTGCTGCAACAGCGCTTTTCATTGGATACGGAACACCTAGCTTAATGAAGATCTGCCAATAACACTGCATGTATCTTTCTAATATATCCTAATCTCTTTCAACATTCTTTGTTATCTGTGTTAGTTTTTTCGCTGCATTATAAAGTTATAATGTAAAGTATTTTTACGGCGGGGTGCGTAATAATATTTTAATCTTTACTAACTAAATTTTTTATTAATTAAAACTTCTACATAGAGGACGCACCCCGCCGTAAAAATACTTTACATTATAACTTTATAATGCAGCGAAAAGACTAACACACATAACAAAGAATGTTGAAAGAGATTAGGATATATTAGAAAGATACATGCAGTGTTATTGGCAGATCTTCATTGAGTACCCGGGATTCAATAGCGGCGGCGAAATTTGATATCAATTCTTTTTTTGGCTGCTTAAGAAAGGTAAGAGTTTTTGCTGGGCGGGGTGACTTTTAGAATAGTATTGTTTTTTATGAGATATCACTTCTTTTTGCAGGCTATGTATGTGCTTTTATAATTTAATACGTATGCATAATGAATGTATTTGTGTAATAGATCGATAAAAATCGTGCGTGTTATACATAGATGTAAATATAGTGTTACAGATTTCTACATAGTATTAGTTCTTTTTATGCGATTTCTTCCTAAGAGGTTTAGTCACATTATAAAATGTCAATTTTTCGCCTTTCTAGCTTGTTTCCGCGTTAAAAAAGATCCTTCTACGTTAAAAACACACTTCATCAGGGCACGTAATAGACTTGGCGATGAATTTGGTGACTTTGTCGCACCTTGACAACTATTTTGAAGATATTGGTGAAAAAAATCTTTATTATTGATAGACCCGTCGTCCGAGCTGTAACTCGATTATTAAGTGCAGTTTCCACTGAGGTTGGTTGGAAGTCGTTACGAGCGGCGGTATTCAGAATCCTTTGATGTGGTCAAGCTGTTGGAATGCTTTGACGTTTTGGTTCGACCGGTTGGAAGTCCCTGGCTCTAACCCCGAGCTGAGATAATTGAGGGGCCAGAGGCAGAGATATCTTTGTCAATTTTGCATGCTTTCCTTTGAAGTAACTGCGAAATCTGATTAAAAAAAAGGGTACAACTGATGACAAGACATTTGGCTCTTTGTGTCGGGAGCGTGATTAATGGTTTTTTTTAACCTTGAAGTTCCATCTGCAATGGAAACCGGACTTTACGGAAGTTACTGTAAAATTCAGGATTAATGGCGGGCTATAAAAAGAGTCCCGTTCAGATCACTGAGGTGAGTTTCTCGCTAAGATTTACGAAATAGAAAGTTTTGCTTGACTAAGTCTCTACCATTGAATTGTAGTTTATTTCTGTATGTTATGACTATGGTATCGTTTGTGCTGTGATTTATATGTTGTCAGCTGTTATTTAAGCTGCGTTTTCTGGTGAAACTCAAGTTGATACTGGGTTTCACTAAAGTGACCAAATTTTTTAAACCCAATTTGAGGACAAATCATCGCAGCGTCCTCAAATTGAAAGGACATTTGAGGACAGAGTTAAATTATGCTTTAATTTGCGGACATTTGAGGACAAATTTATAAATTCGAGAACATTTGCCCTCAAATGATTTTCAAATTCGTAAAAATGTATTGTCACCGTGTTCTGAGCTATCCTAAAAGTTTCAAATGCCTAGCTAGTCGGTAAGTTAGTTAAAAATCGATTGCGAGATTTGTGCTGGTAACGCTGCCGATGGCAGCAGGAACCCGAAACAGTTGGCTAAAAGTATTATAAAACTGCATTTTCACCGTGTTCTGAACTATTCTGAAAGTTTCAAATATCTAGCTAGTCGGGAAATTAGTTAAATAAATTTTCTGTCGAATCATATAAAAGCTGCCGAAGGCAGTAGAGACCTGAAACAGTAGACTAAAAGTGTTCAAAAATGTATTGTGACCGTGTTCTGAGCTATTCTGAATGTTTCAAATGTCTAGCTAGTCTTGAAGTTAGTTAAAAAGTGATTGTAAAATGTGTAAAAATTTGTACTGGTAAAGCTGCCGAAGGCAGCAGTAACCCGAAACAGTTGGCTAAAAGTATTATAAAAATGCATTTTCATCGTGTTCTGAACTATTCTGAAAGTTTCAAATATGTAGCTAGTCGGGATATTAGTTAAATAAATTTTCTGTCGAATCATATAAACGCTGCCGAAGGCAGTAGGGACCTGAAACAGTTGACTAAAAGTGTTAAAAAATGTATTGTCACCGTGTTCTGAGCTATCCTAAAAGTTTCAAATGCCTAGCTAGTCGGGAAGTTAGTTAAAAATCGATTGCAAGCGTTGTGCTGGTAATGCTGCCGATGGCAGCAGGAACCCGAAACAGTTGGCTAAAAGTATTATAAAAATGCATTTTCACCGTGTTCTGAACTATTCTGAAAGTTTCAAATATGTAGCTAGTCGGGATATTAGTTAAATAAATTTTCTGTCCAATCATATAAACGCTGCTGAAGGCAGTAGGGACCTGAAACAGTCGACTAAAAGTATTAAAAAATGTATTGTCACCGTTTTCTGAGCTATCCTGAAAGTTTCAAATGCCTAGCTAGTCGGAAAGTTAGTTAAAAATCGATTGCAAGCTTTGTGCTTGCAACGCTGCCGATGGCAGCAGGAACCCGAAGCAGTTGGCTAAACGTAATAAAAAAAAATGCATTTTCTCCGCGTTCTGAACTAGTCTGAAAATTTCAAATGTCTAGCTAGTCGGGAAATTAGTTAAATAAATTTTCTGTCGAATCATATAAACGCTGCCGAAGGCAGTAGATACCTGAGACAGTTGACTAAAAGTGTTAAAAAATGTATTGTCACCGTGTTATGAGCTATCCTGAAAGTTTCAAATGTCTAGCTAGTCGGGAAGTTAGTTAAAAAGCGATTGCAAGATGAGTACTGGTAAGGCTGCCGTAGGCAGCAGTAACCCGACCAAAAAAATTTTTGATTGCAAAAGGCACTGGTGCAGGTCAAAAGGAATGTCCACGCAAATTTTCAGCTCATTAGCTCCAGAACTCTAGGCTCAATCGCCGTCAAAAGTTTTTGTCTTAACAATTACAAGAAGAAGAAGAAGAATGTAACAGGGAAATTTCGGGTTTTCAAAGTTATATAACTCAGGCCCCTTAATTCGGAGCGACATGCAAGTTTGTATGTTTTGTCTTAAGGGTATGCTTAAGGTCTGTGCAAAAAATCATATGTCTTGGGGATCAGGGAGCTGAGATACAGGTAGTCGAAAAGTACGAGATGCTATGTCGACATAATATACACTTGTAGCGTTCACCATTGACTTCCTACTTTGTAAATTTCATTTGTACTTCTCTTAATGTTTGTTTTAGCTTGGCGGTGCGGAACGCTACCGCGTTCCTTGATCTTGAGATTCAATTCGTTGACGTCCTCATTTTTTGTCTGAGTACATCGGGAAATATCTGGTCAATAAGAGCATCTTGCGAATCAATGATTGTGCAGAAATCGGTCGGTAATTTTATGCATCCAGTTTCATCTGTAGTAACTTTTCCATCGCCGATATCTAACAGTTGTTTTGAGAATGTTTCAGCGGATGGATCTTGAAGCATTTGATCGCGCATATTTACTTTCAGATGTACTTTTTCAACATTACGCCACATTGGCGATGATTTTAAGCACGCGTTGATCTCATCAACGTATGTTGAACGCGGAATAACGGTAAGTGTTTGTCTGAAATCACCTGAAAGGAGTAACAGAGTGCCGCCAAATAGTTTGTCGTTGTTTTTTATATCTTTCAATGTCCTGTTCAACGCCTCAAGCGAATGTTTGTGTGCCATAGTGCATTCATCCCAGATAAGAATTTTACACTGTTTCAGCACTGTGGCCATGGACGATTGTTTTTTTATGTTGCACACTGCGTCTGGGTTATTTTGAATATTTAGTGGCAGTTTAAATAATGAATGAGCTGTTCTGCCTCCATCCAATAAAGTTGCCGCAATGCCAGATGATGCAACAGCCAATGCGATGCCATTATTTGATCGTATTTCGGCGAGAATTAGCGAAATAAGGAATGTTTTGCCAGTTCCACCTGGTGCATCCAAAAAAAAAAAGAATCCACCTTGTCCTGCCGAAACTGCGAGCATGATGCGGTCGTAAATGGTTCTTTGTTCTTCATTCATTAGTGGGACATTGCGAGCAACAATCGCTGCCATTTCTACAGTATTGTATTGTAGTTCACGATTCAATTCAGTGTTTATTAAATCAGATGCATTTCGATTTGTTGAATGCATACCGAAATGACTCAGTGGTAAGTTGGCAACGATAATGCAAAGATCTTCAATAGCAATCAATGCTTCATTGTACATAGCGTCACTGAATACTATCGTTAGATCGTTGCACCGTGAACGACGTTGATGCAATATATCATCAGTCATTGAATCTTTGTGATTATCCCATAATGTCTCTGCTCGGGCCGGGAAACATGTAGTCAACACTATAGCGAATAGTAGACGAATTTGTTTTGCTGTACAGTTCAATCCTGCTTCAGCAAGCATACACTCCCACTGGTTGTCGTCTTCCAGCAAGCCGAGTGCAAGGCATGCATCTTTATACGTTGGATACTGTTGTCCATTCACTTTACGTAAATCTTGAAATGACAAAGGGCCGGTGACATTAACCAATAACAGTCGAAGATAAAAGCACTCAGTCTGCCTTGGATTGACTGTAAATACTCGCCCCAAGGTGTTTGATTTGAATAAACCGGGACATGCATCAATCGGCGTACCTTGCTTGCGGGGCATCCATTTTTTTTGTTGCAGCCCATGTGAAATAGCGTGGTACTTCTGAATAGAGTAATGTCCGTGCAAAAGCACCAAAAGCATCCGCACGATTACACAGTTCAAAAAATTCGGTGAGTGTAGTTTTTGGTGGATTTATAGCACGATCAATCGCTGTTTCGTTCGTGAAATATACGCGCTGGCCATTTTCAAGATGGACGGCTAAATGAACTGCTGGATCCCGTTCATGAATTGGGAAACCAAAGATACGCCAAACAGCTTCATTGGAGCTGACGTACCGGCCAATTTGGTAAAGTGTTATTTCATTGTTGTTATTCACCGGAGGAGCATTCACATTTGTATTTTCAACTCAAAATACAGCCATATCACTGCCTTTATTCACATACTTGCAAATGTATTTGATGCTCTTCACTGAACTGCAGAACTCAACATTAATATGAGCATTGAATGTTTTGCTCAGCAGAGGCGAATATGGGACCACCCAACTGATATCAATGTCAATGTCTATGTTGTTGACATTTTTAACAAATGATTGTCCGCCATTATCGGGATTTCTTCGACGATATATTGGATATCCGTCAACATTTGTGATCGTATCGTTAGTGAAATTTTTCGGAAAACTTTTTGTATATTTTCCATCTGCCATGCAAGGCGATGAACGATTCAGATTGCCGCATGGGCCATGAATCATGCTTGCTGTAACAATATCAAACAACATTTGATCAGTAGACGGATCTGGAATTTCCGCAGAAATTATTCTGTCGATTTCTTCAGGACGTATTTTATCGATTAACCAAACCAAAATGTGGGCATGAGATAATCCCCGCTTTTGCTATTCAACGGCATACATCCAGCAACGTGTGGGACCGAATACATGTAATTTTGTTATGAAATTTATCAAAGACTTCAATTTTTGTCTGAACACACGTGCTGTAATGTCATGACGATGTATTGCAGTTTGGCCAGGCTATAGTAAAGATGTAATCTCCGGCCATTTCGGATTACACGTAAACGTGATAAATAAACACGGCCGTCCATATTCACGCACGTAAGTCAGAGCATCCTGTATGTATTCCTGCATATGACGTGGACTGCCTATGTATGATGATGGTAGAATGACAGAGTTACCGATTTCAGTGGCGTCGGCGTTGTTGACAATAGCGTCTCGCAGGTGAATGTATTCTTCCGCACGCAGCTTTTGTTGATTAAATCGCAAGTATCGTAATCGTTCGCTCTCTATCTTTACATACATGTCGACCATGAATTGTTGACAGAGTTCACGACATCGTAGAATAATGTTGTCCTGATCGCGTCTAATCATCAACCGATACGCATAATAATCCTTCGAACTAACATTCTTGTTTGCTTCGGCACCTGTTGCGGGATCTCGTTGCTTAATATTTATGCAATAACCGTCTTGTCCCTTCCAAAACATTTTTGGATATTGGAGAACGTCATATGAACGGTGTGTATCAGCAATGAACTGTAGATTATTATTTCTTCTACGAATCACGATTTCTCGTGTAGCAGTACGATCGCCAACCATGATTCCAGCAACATTGTCAAGAACAGGGTGCATTGAATCTACGAATATGCTCTCCAGCAGGTGTTTTATCAGGATTGATGACAATAGTTTGATTATCACTTTGTAATTTGTGCATGTGTGATTTGAATATTTTCAATAATTCATTGTGCTCATTCAACAGAGCGTCAAGGTTGCTGACGGTGCGTCTGGCAAAAAGTGAATCGAGGTTATTATAGCCACAACGTGCATCCACACGTGCATCCTCACCGCCCATAAAGTAAATTTGTAAAAATTTAGGTGATTCGTTTGGCATTGGCAACAATGAGCCCACTTTGTGATAAATTTGGCCTTTGATTTTGAATGTTGAATTGAATTGTTGACCATTTGTAGCATTGTTCTTAACTATTTCTGTTGCTCCGAACGATGTCATCTGGAAACATGAATTAAATGTTCGAATGGACTTTAGGAACAGATTAGAATCTGGATCCGTGCCGATAAGTAAACCGTTCAATGGTTCAGGAGGTGTCTCAATTGCAGGTAATTGCACCTTTCCTGACGAACAACACATCCCGGCTGGCTCATTTTTAAACTTAAGAGCATTACAATGCGGACATTCCTTGTCCATAGCACCAATTACCACTTTTGAATGAGCATAATATTGAATATCGGGCTCATACTCGAATGCTAGGCGCAGGGATGAATTACATGTGCATCGATGCACCTGTTGGCGCTGTTGGTCATTTGCTCTGCGTCTGCTAACTGAATAACGGCGCGCTTGCCTTTGTTCTAATCTTCTTTGTTCATTTCGTTCAGCTCGTGCATCTACTGATTTAGCTCGACGCAATCGCGTCATATTCACACGCACATTAGTATTATCTTGCTGGATTTGGTCTTCTGTTCTTTGGGCTCTTATATTTCGCATTCTTGCAGATCTACGTGTTTGACGCCCTAAAGAAGCTCGTCTGGGTCTTGCTGGCTTTGTACAAAACACACAAATAGAAGATTACAACCCCTGCAAATTAATAATGAATTCACCTGAGAATCACACTGAAATGGTAAAATTACACTGATAATTGTAAACACGTCACTACTACGATCGATGCACAAATAATAATGGCCTAAAAATTCATTTTTCATTTTAACATAAAATAACTCCGTCGGATATTGACGAATTTTTTAACCCCTTCCTCGCTGCAAGGACGCAAAATTTAAGATACGGCTGCAAAAATTCATCCCGGAAAATTTTTAGCAAAAATTTATGTTTATAACATATCAGAAAAGACCGGTTTTGTTAACTCTTAAATTTTAAAATTTCTTTCAGTTTAATTTAGTTCATGAATTCCGGTGGCAGTATAATTTAAATGATCTGAATTGTCTTGCGCCGCAAAGGGTTAAAAGAATATACCATTTTAATCCTCAGGCTAAAAATATTAACTTTCAAAAAATATTTTAAACACTTCGTAAGATACGGTTAAAAATTCATTTTTCATTTCAACATTAAATAAATTCTGACATCGTGTTTACGATTCTAAAAATATTTTAAACACTTCGTAAGATACGGTTAAAAATTCATTTTTTATTTCAACATTAAATAAATTCAGACATCGTGGTGGAACCTCACGCCATCTAGGTGGAAAAGTTGTTGAAAGAGTTGGTTAAAAATTAATTAACAAAGAACTAATTAAGTTACAACTTTCATTAATAGATAAAAACCTATTCGCAGACCTACCGAATGTACATACAAAATTTCATTAAAATAGGTTAAGCCGTTTCGGAGGAGTATGGTAACAAACACTGTGACATGAGAATTTTATATATTAGATTAGGTACTTGTTTTTATTTGTCCGTTTGTTCCAACAATCAACTTATGTGTATATTAATAAAAATGTATATATATATATATTCTTTTTTGTTTGTTTGTTTTAATGCTAGAAAATTTTTAAATTATAATAAAAATATGATTTTACATAATTTGTAGGGTCAAAATTTTTTAATGTAGGGATGTTTTCTCCATTTAGTAGGGATAATTTAAATATTCATCTGGCAACACTGCACAGATATCCTAGGACTGTGTAAGAATGTCCCTCTGACATATTCAACATCAACATCACTTGCCCATGTGCAGGGACGTTCGAGATTCGTCTTATTTAACGGCCCTCTTCACTTAAAAAAAATTCCGATGTCGGCTAAAACCAGATAAAAAGTGTCCCACGTGGTTTTGACAGCTGGTGTTAACTAATTGAGAAGATTGACAGATTCACTGACGAATCGTTGACTTTTTGGAAGAATAAATCAAAAATCAGCTACTTACGTATTTGCGGTTTTGCTGAAGCTTTGTTTTGTTTTAATTCTGTCTTTCTTTTTTTATTTTTGTCGCTCCTGTTTATTTATTTATGTTTTCTTTTCCATTTTCAAATGACAACAAATAAGTTTCTTCATTTATTCTTATCTATTTATTGTGTAATTTAATAGCGTAGCCTGATACGACCAAGTGTTTTATGTTATTTTTAGTCCGCTTCAGGCTTTCAGTACTTTATATCGGCGAATTATATAACAGTGAAATTTAATAAAAGAAAATATTCTTTATAATTAAACTTGTAGTTTGGTATAATTAATTTAACCAAAAAAATAACTAAGATGTATAATGTTACTGAAATATAGAGAAGGATCTGTGTGTTTCTCTGCGGTTTGTAGCTCAGAATACTGACCGCAGAGTTACAAAACCTGGCAGAGGAGTAATTTGGACTCAGGACTTTGGATGCAGGAGTGCACTTCAGCGACATATGTATATATATATATGTGTATATATATATAATATATATTTCGATTTTATCCATTATTAAATTTATTCTTTTATTTCAATCGCTTGCGTCCCACAGCAACGGCTGTTACACTATTGAATCTTGGTTTATTAAATTAACTCAAATTGGTAATATAGCAGAAAAAATTACTTGAGTTTAACTAAAATATATTTATTTAATTCCATTAAAAACCTTTTACTTTTTTATATTATTAATCATATGGTAATATAGTAAACAGTGCAAGGGCTATAAATTACATGGTGCCAAAACTAAAATGTTCAATGGATGCTGAGATAAAGCCATTTTTAAAATTGTAATAGCAACTCAACTTGTAAACCGATAAATATCCAAATTGAAGTGCCCAGGAAAGACGTTTCTTGATGCAGTGCGAATTTGGATCCGATACAACCTGGGTGGGAGTAACGATGTCATCGTTAGCGGTTACCCGAAACGAAGTTCGGGGTGATTTCAATAAAAAAAAAAAAATTTCGCTATCTCTTTTTTATAAAGTGATATATGTATATATATATTATTTTTTAAGTGATTCATAAAAAAAGAAATTCATTTACATATAGCTAATAGGACCGAAGCCCTGCTATTATAGTTATATCGAAAAAATTCATATATATTTATTTTTTGTATTGCTATATCATCTAATATATCTCAAAAAAATCACAAATATATATCTACAATCGAATTTCATTAAAAAACGAGCTCTACAGAATTTTAAAAATCCTATCTGCTAGTGAATTTTTACTTCCATCACTCGACTATTGTATGTAATAAAAATATTGTATTCAGCGAAAAACTTAGTTTTGACAGCCAGTTTTGACCTGATGACCTGTACCTCGAGTCCAGAAAAGTGAGGCAATTGGTTAGTGTATATTCAAAAGTGAATCAGCAGTGTTTTATTTAATATATTTTACTAAGTTTGGTATGCTGACATGCTGTAGCGGTAAATGCTGAACTTTTTATGAAATGAGAGGTAATCGCAATGTGGAAGCGTCCTGTGTTCAGCGAAATAACCCAAAAGCTGATCGATACTAATTCAAACCAAGGTCCAACCAAATATCAAGTTCGGTTTAAATTAAGTTCAATGGTTCATAAAGTACAGTGTTCGAGCGCAAAAAGACAGATATTTTCTAAACAAGATCGAATTATGTTTAGGAAATCTCAAAACGTGTAACTTCATCGAAAACCGAAAATCTAAAACTTTTCTGCATCTTATACTTTCCCCTTATATATATACAGAAGACAGAATAATAAATCCACTTTTTAAAAAATAAGTAGTCAATTTCAGTTAATAAAAATGCAAGGAAATCTCAAAACGTGTAAATTCATCGAAAACCGAAAATTCAAAATTTTTTTTAATTTTACGCTTTTTGCTTATATATGCAGAGGATAGAATAATAAATCCACTTTTTTAAAAATAAGTAGTCAGTTTCAGTTAATAAAATTGCAAGGAAATCTCAAAACGTGTAAATTCATCGGAAATCGAAATTTTTCCGTATGTTCTACTTTCTTCTTATACAAGTAGAAGCTAGTAATAAATCCCCTTTTTTTTCAAAATAAGTAGTCAGTTCCAGTTAATTGAAACGCAGGGAAATCTCAAAACACGTAAATTCAGCGAAAACAGAAAATCGAAACTTTTTCTTTGATAGATGCAGAAGCTAGTAATAAATCCACTTTTTAAAAATAAGTAGTGAATTTCAGTTAATTGAAATGCAAGGAAATCTCAAAGTCTGTAAATTCATCGAAACCGAAAACCAAAATTTTTTTTTCAAATCTTATGCTTTCTTCTTATATATGCAGAAGATATACGCAAGCGAAGTGTGACGTCATTGACCGTCGTTGTGGCCAATTAAAAAAATTTTCTAATCGTCCATCGGATTTTTTGTAAAAAATTATTAAAAATCAAGGAAAATTATTTCCCGATTTTAATCCCCATATTTGGGTATAATTACAAATTAGTTTTCGTGCACATGTGTTAGATTAAGTTATTTTGCTGTCAAATTGACAAAATTTTAATTTTAAATTTTAAAAATCTAGAAACAAAATGGGCATAGATTTGATATCTGTTCGTCCTCCGCATTTTGTGTATTTGGCGATCAAAACGTAATACGAAAACATACATGCCAGATGAATATTTTCGTAATGCATACATATTGTACAAAATATTGTTTCATATATTACTGATTGCTCTCTTAATATACTTTATTAAAATAACCATGATTTTTTAAAGAAATTAAATATGTTCGTCAGATAATTTGTCCATCTTTTATTATTATTATTTTGCCATGGACGACAGATATCAAATCTGTTCCTTTGAAATGACATGTTTATGTTTATAGTCGAAAATGGAAGTCTGTCATTCTATTTCTCTAGAGTTTTGAAATTAAAAATTAAAATGTTATGAATTTTACAGAAAAAATGACTCAATCTAGCACAAAAAAATCAATACGCAGGTCTCAGGTTTACATCAGTTATAGCTATGATTATGTCAAACAATTTTTCTTATTATTATGGTTAATTTTTTTTTAAGTTGACCCTTCTCGTTGCAAGCAAAACCCAATAAATCAGTTAACCCTATCCGTTGCAGGACTTCACTGTAATTTTCCCATGAACGGGAAGGCTATGCCTTAGATTATATTGTATATAATGGCACAAAACTTGGTATATGAGAGGCCTATTATGAAACTATGTTGATTTAATTTATTTGCATATTGGTCAACAGGTGGCGCTGCTATGCTGCAAGTTATTTCTTGAATAGGAAGACTAAATCTCAACTTCTGTAGCTGCTAAATGCATTGAACTCGATATTTGACATTACCAACTATTATGAAAATGAAAGCTAGCTTAATTTGAGTGTATATCGTTCGATAGGTAGCGCTGCTATTTCTTACCTTCTGTTATTTTCCATATGATTAAAATCGCACCAAATTACATATATAGTTGAAATTTTCCTTCTGAGAAACTATTATAAAACATTTGAGCGCTCGTTAGACAGTAAATGACGCTGTCATATAGATGGTATAGAAAAAAGTTTTGTTATGGTTTTTTCTTCCATTACCCGACTACCGTAATTAATAAAAGTATTGTATTCGGTTCGAAAATTCGATATCGAGTTTTCACCTGATTTACATGTTTTAAGGTCTCTTGAGTCCAAAAAAGTAATTTTTGGCAATTGGCCAGTGTGTACGTGTGTATGTATATACACTAAGCGACAAAAAAAAAGCCGCACTGCAGAAAAAATGACTTATACCTTTGTTATTTGTAATATTTTTAAAATTAATGTTTAAAAGAAATAAAACTGTCTTGTTTGCATAATACCAAAGGTATGAAATGATACCTATGTATATTTTCGATTTAATAATTCGCTTTATTGCACTTTACGAAGTACTTTTTAAAAATCTGCATAAAACTTTCTTTTTGAACATAATGCAATAACTATACACTTTGCATTCTATTATGATTTATTATTTGAAATAAACAAGTTATATTTTAATATATGAAATAAAACTATTTATTTGTTAGATCTAAGCAATTTTTTTGTTAAAAATGTGTATTCTGCATTGGGTTAATTCCACCTTTATATGGAATTACTGCATTAATGCGCAATGGCATAGTTTTATACAGTGTTTTAATATAAATCTCAGAAATTCCAATGTGCCAAATATCACAAATAAATTTTTCTAGTTCTGGCAGAGTTATAGGCTGCAAATTTCGAATCCTTTCCCCTCTCCCCCGCCTTTTTATAGACGAAACATTTCCGAGCGGATCGCGATTTTGACCATTTCCATGTCTGGTAAAGAAGAAATTCTACTATATCCTTTGTGGTATTTAACTTAAAGTGAAAAAAAGTATGATTACTTACAGAATTATAGATTCTCATGGGAATGTATAAGAAAGTTTGACAATTTGAAGTGAATAAACTTACCACAGACGCCGTGTAGTAAGGTGCCTTATTATCTTCAAATGCTGTTTACGGAAATGTCTAAGATACCTCCAAAATAGTCGGTCAGGCACCACTTTTATGCAGATTGTGTTTTATTTCGAGTTAATTGATCCCTTGAGCATAAAAATTTCCCCGAGTGTTTGAAAAGTTATGCACCTCCGTACCATTATGTACGGAGAATGTGTCACTGTTTTAAAAGTGCGATTTTCATTAAGTCGGTCACATTTTCGTCTGCATTCTAGCTTTTTTCAGCTACACGAAATAAAGAAAACTTGATTCATCAGAGAAAACCAGTTCAGCCTAATAATTAACTGATAATGTTTTTAAATTTTAGTCAACTAAAGTATTGTTTTTTCTAATTCTTTTCCTTAATAATGGCTTTTTTCGCAGATCTTCCGTTCTTTAACCCGCTTTGTTTAATTGTTCCCGCATTGTTTTTGAAGAAAGTAATTTACTATAAAATTTTTTAAAATCTTTTTTAAGTTCTGAACATGATACAAATCGATTTTTTAAACATTCGCATTTTAACTTGCGATTATCTTGCTTGGATGAGCAATATGACCGCCTAAAGCCAAATTCCCTGTTTAAACGCCCAAAAAATTTTATATTTTGCTAAAATTTATTTTACCAATATTTCGTTAGCATTTAATTATTTTGCCATCTCACGTATTAAAATATTTTTTGATTTTCATTTAAAAATTAATACTTTTTGTGGCATCGTTAACTGCCTTATTCTTACCATTTTTGAAATAAATTCTAAAATTACAAGTTTCCTGACAATTGCAGTTTGATTTTAACACTAGACTCAAAGCTAAAGTGTATGTGGAGGACAACATAGTAAAATCTGTTCGAAAATTTGCTTTTTAAACGATAAAATTGGCGGTTGTAGAAGGCGAAAAGGAAAACATCCAAGTGCGGCTTTTTTTTTGTCGCTTAGTGTATGTTTGTGGGGAATCTTCTGACTATCATATCTCCGAAACTAATAAAGATAGAACTACGAAACTTCAGAATTGAGACTGGTCTGGTGTACAGATGAATTTTCTAAATTTTGGTGAAAATTGGAAAACCGGAAGTGGAACATCGGAAACCGGAAGTGATACCGTAAGTCTGTATTTCAAAAACGGCACTAAACATTTTCTTCAAAGTTGCTGTACAAACACTCTATTCGATGTCCTTTCGAATGATATAGTTGGTTAGTGCAGGAAAATTGATAAGCGTCCTGTATAAATAGCTCAATTTCAGGTCTCTCAACTAGGAACGGTCAGGAACACAAGTGTGTTCCTCTAAAAACGGCTGTAGGGATGTTTTTCAAACTCGCCATATTAACTCCCTTTTAAATATCCTTTTGTACGTAATTATTGTTTTCCGGTCAATAATTGAGTATGCCAAGTTTTGGCAAAAGTCGGTATCTCAAAAACGGTTCTAATGATTTTCTTGAAAATTGTTACATAAATCCATTTTAGATATCCTTTCTTATGTATAACGCGGTTATTAAAGGTAAATTAGCAGTCATCTTGATTAGGTAGATTAGTTTTAGATGTCGGAAATTAATGTTTCGAAAAACAGCTAAACCAATGTTTTTCTTCTTACTATTTTTAAATTTGCTATGTAAATCTATTTTATATATCTTTACATGAGTATAAGCTTTATCTAACCAGAAAATTTTTAGGTTTTAGGTGTCTAATTTATTGGGTCAATTTTATACCTTCTGATTATATTATCTCCAAAAAATGCATGTAATACATGTAATAGTAAGTAATGGAAGTCGTGTAGTTGTTTCTCACCAGATTTTTTTTTTTTTTAATCTAGAACTTATTTCTGAAAATTGCATATGCATATCTTATAATAAGCGAAAACCTCTAATATTTTAAAATATTACATATAACTTCAAAATAAGTTTGTATTATATACAAATACATCGGCGTGATTTCTCTTTATCGTAATTCTAAAAGAATGCTTATAAACTATAATCAGTGTCCATGTATCATTCTGAAAAGGTCAGCTGCGCATTTACATCATCAGGCGCGAAAATCAACCCGCGAAATCTTCGAGTGTAAAGTGTAACTAATAATGTGGTTTCTTCGCTTGGAAATAATTTTATAAACATTTGCTCCTATTTCCTGCAAGCTTTATATTAGAAACTAGCCGCCTTCGGCGACCAGTTAGTTCGCGATCCTTGAAAAATCCACTTTACGAAACTTCCGCTCGGTGGTGCCTGCGGCGCCTTTTTCCCGTTTCAGGTCTTACAACACCTTACTGACATATAGTTAAAATAGCTTTATTGAAAAATTTAATCGCAGTAAATTCCCGCTCGGTAGCGCCTGCGGTGCCCTCTTCCAGTTTCAATATCTGAAACAGCCTGTTCGCTCACCGCGTTACGATCTTTAAAAATTCTGAATTTAGCAAAGACCATCTCGGTGGCGAATGTGGCGCCCCGTTTTAGAACTTACAACAGCTTCCACGCTCATACTGCAAATAGATTTGAAAATTTTAACTGAAACAAATTTTCGCTCTGTGGCGACTAAGGCGCCGATTTACGTTTCATGAATTGAAATAACCTGTTCGCTCACAAAAATCCTTAATACGAAACGTGAACGGAGTATCGGAATTCGAAAGCTTGCATCATAATTAGAATTGGAGAATTATGATAAAGGTGTTCTGGCTTTTCTGTGGTTTTCTCTGAAACTCCCGTACGGAATTTAACAGCTTATATCAGTTTAAAAGTCCGTAATATTTCAAATGATGTGTTATAAGTAGAATTCTAGATATTGAATTATTAAAATATCAAAGCGCCCTCTAGCGACAGAGATTTAAACATATACTGATCAATTCTAATTCAAATAACTTTTTAAATGATATATTACTTATGAAATTATGTTAATTAGAAGCTGAGATACAGAGCTAATATAGACATTTTTATAAAAAGATCCCTCGGGAAGGCTTCTAGGCATCCGTATGTCAAATTTTATACTTCTGCGTTCAGTAGGGGCTGAACGTATAGATGTTCAGACAGACAGACATCTTCTTTTATTATTATAGATTACTCACATTTCATCTCCTTTTTCTTTCTTTCTCCGCCCCCCCCCCACTACATTTCGAGAAAAAATGCGAAAAGTATAACCAAAAACTGAAGTCATTGATATAGTGCACCTTGTTCTGTATTTATAAGAAAAAAAAAATACTGGATTCGTAAAAATTTTCGAAGCCTTTATGATTGGTAGAAATATCCTTCTATTTACTTTTTTCTTTGTACAAGAGGAAATAAAATATTGGATTCAAAACATTTCACCTTCTAGCTTTCAGTATATTTACACAATTTCAGGTGCCCTGAACATATTTTGACCATTTAAAAAAATTATCTATCCATAAATCTGCGACAAAAAAAAAAAAATAAATAAATAAATAAATAAAAAAAATAGTATGAAGCAACCACACTACTTCCATTACCCACTATTTCACATATTAGAATATACAATTTTTTAAAAATGTGATCAGAAAACATAAAATTGACCTAACGAAGTAGATGCCTGACAAACTGATCTATAGACGTGTAAAACAGTTTGCATAGCGAGTTAAGAAATAATAAGGGGGAAAAATGGTAGAGTTATTTTTTGAAACACCAATTTCCGAGATCTAAAAGTGACCTACCTGAGCATGATGACTGAATTTTCTTGTAATAGCCCCGTATTATACGAGAAAGGATATCTGTAATGGATTTATGCAACAATTTTCCAGAAAATCGTTAGAGCCGTTTTTGAGATTCCATCTTTTACCAAAACTTGGCATACTCAATTATTGATCGGAAAACAAAAATTACATACAAAAAGATATTTAAAAGGAAGTTAATATGGCGAGTTTGAAAAAAAAATCCGTACAGCCTTTAAAAAAAAAAAAAAAAAAAAAAAAAAAACGCACTTGCGAGACTTGAAATTCAGCTATTTATACCGCGAGCCTACCAATTTTCCTGAACTAACCAACTATATAATTCGAAAGGACATCTAATTGAGTGTTTATGTAGTAAATTTTAAGAAAATCTTTAGAGCTGTTTTTGGATACGGACTTACGGTCCACTTCCACTTTTCCAATTTTCACCAAACTTTGTAAAATTCATCTGTACACCAGTTCTGTCTTAAATCTGAAGTTTCATAGCTCTATCTTTATTAGATTCGGAGGGGTTGGCAGCCCCCCTCAGGAACGTATCTGTTTATGTAGCAAGTCAATCGAATCAATATATACACATATATGAAAAAATGAGAAATAAATAAAAATGACCTGTTCAATAATGTGTGATGCAAATAGGATATTGGGGCTCCTGATCTGCAGATCCACTAGTTCATTGTCGAAACGTGAGTGGAAGCTTCCCTGTGGCGAATCAAAAAGATTTTGGGTTCCGTCTGTGTGTATATTTTGTTTGTCTGTGTGTCTGTTTCAGCGACCGCAAAAATCATGCCATTGATTTGCAATTTTGTACACATGTTTTCGAGCCGCATGGGATTAGCTGTATTGTGTTTGGCGTCTGTTCTATCTGGAATTCGTTTACGGGGACACACCAAATTTTTCTTTATCACTATGGCCTATGGACAGAATGTACATGTACCGCAATAACGGCTGCAAAAATTCTCCAAATAACTTGCAAATTGGTAGACACTTTCAAGCTCTGTATAGAAATAGCTGTATAATTTTTTATATGTATATTTTTCATGCTCTATGTACAGGGACACTCCAAAGTTTTTCTTATCATTAAGGCCTACGGGGTGAATTTTGTTTAAACAAATTTTAATGTCGTTACTCTGCATTCAACAAAGTGAAATTACAGTAAAAAAAAAAAAAAAAAAAAAAAAAAAAACGCATTTTAAAACGTTTATGCTGCATTCAACACAGTGGAATTAACATATACATTATAAAGATATATAAAAACATGTTTACTCTAATAAAAGGGATATGTATGGACTATATGATTTATTTACGGGATCACACAAATGAATTCGGATGACATCCTGTAATCATCCAAATGATTCAAATTACATTGAAATATTCATGAGTTACAATTAATTAAATAGGTGTATTCTAATTTTTTTAGTGTATATAATTACTGTGGCTGCTTTTCCGAGTTACATAAAAGAATTTCGTTCTATTACGCACTATAGCTCATATTTCAACACTGGTATTGAATTTTAACATGGTTACACCCCACGAAATATGATGAAATCTTATTAGAATTTTAAAAGTATATATATATATATATATTTTTTTTTTTTTTTTTGTGGGAAAATGTGGCCATAGAATTGGTATTTAATTTACAGGGTTGCTCAAAATAATTCTAGTATGTTATGTAATCAATTTCCAGGAATTTTGGTAGAAGTACTTATGAATTACAGGGAATTAGTGCAAGTACAAGATAGTCAGTTATTAGGAATACATACATACAGATAGTTATAGAAAGAGAAAAGCAGAGGGGGTTGAGGGGGGCTGCAACCCCCCTCAGAAAAGTTTCTGTTTATATAAAAAGCCAATAGAATCAATATATATATATATATTATATAATAAGGAATAAGTAAAAATAATCTGTTGAATAATGCGTGATGCAAATATGACGGTGAGGTTCCTGATCTGCATATTCACTAGTTATATATAGAACTTGTTATCTTACTCGTCAATCTGCAATCTATCTTAATAGAATTTTAATTTTATGTAAGAGAAAGTCGTATGGGTGCCATACCAGATTATTTACTTTGAATTCTATTATTGAAATTCTGTTTAATGAAACAAAATATTTTTTACGAATCGCTAAAATAGATGGTTGTATATTGCCACTCATTGCTTTATGAGTGAAATATCAGATTTATTGTGCAAACAGTATTATGTGAAAAGAAAAATATTTAAAATGAAATGCGATCATATATTTCGCAAATTCTTTGAACGATTGTCTTCTAAATCTATATGTTAATCAGACTCACATCCGTAATACAAAAAGAAAAAAAAAAAAAAATCTATAATAATAAAAGTAGTAAAGAAATAAAAACCACGACGATGTTTCTTCACCACAAAAATATAAACATTTGGCTCGTCGAAAAGCAAAAACATCTGTCTGAGAGGTGGAGCCGGATAAAGGGTGTGTCAAAGAGGAAAATCGGCACAAATTTGTAAAATTTTTGGACTTTCATTACAAATTTAATTAATTTAAAATTTTATTAAAATACAGGATTTTTTTCCGCACTGAATTAAACTCTTTGAGATTGACGCAGCTTTTTAAAATCTGTTTTAAAAAAATTGAAAGAGTTTTTATAAGCCATTTAATGCATCAACCCAAATATTGCAATAAAACAGCTTTTTTAAAAAACAACTGTTATTCTTTCATAAAATCTAGAAAAGCTGCGTCAGTTTACGAAATGAGAGTAATCCAATAAAAAAAACCGCATCTCAATCAATTAATATGTCACTGTTTTAAGTGCAAAGAAAGTTTTCCATAGGATAACATTGGCTTTTAGAAAAGCAAATGGTGAGTGAAGAGGGCCCTTAAGACGCTTCCAGTTTGTAGAACCTTCTTTTTCCTACTCTTCTATAATTTCTCTGGGTTTGTGTTATTGATTTCGTTTCGATGAACCACCAAAACGGCTGTGCTTTCTCTTGTGGTGTTGTCATTCTCCTCAATTTCCGATCGAATAAAACATCACACGTCGAATGAACACATCAAAACTAAACATAGCATTGCATTCTCATCTTTGCGAAAAGCAAAAGAGAAAAACGTGCAATTAATAATGCGCGCAAACACAAAAGAAACGAGAAAAACATAAAATTAAGGACACGTGCAGACGATATTTACAAAAGAAATGATATTCAAATGGTAAAAGGAAATTTTCTATGGCGACGTTCCCTATAAATAAAAATATTTGAGTTATTCTATGCATAAATTCCATAAGTTTGTTTATATCTTCATTAATTTATGAATTATTAAACATCAAAATGTGTCCAACATTTTATAGACACTCTATATTTCAAAAATTAAAGAATATTTTCCTTCTAAAATTCAGTAAATAATTTCAATGTACAAAATAAAAAAATATTTTACAACCCTAAGCTCCGTTCACATGAAGCAACTTCAACCCGTGTCAAAACGACCCGGGAATTTGAAAAGCGGGGTTTTACAGAGTCAAAATTTAGGCTGTTCACACTATCAACCCTGGTTAAGAATCACTGTAGCAGCGTCATACGTTTCTTGAATTCTGATTGGCTGTTTGCAAGATTAACGCATGAGTCGGGTCGGGAGAAAAGAAGCGAAACCGTATTGTCCGCGAAAACGTGAATTTAATTTCATGTATGATTTTGACAGCAGCCGAGAATAAAAGGATTACATACATTATTTTATTTTAGGATTATATATTTTATATTATTCTTCATTATTAATATTTAATTTTACATTAAGTGGTCAATACAAATTTAATATTACAAACAAATCATTCTAAATTTAATTTTTTAAACATGAAAATTTCAGTATCTTTTTTATATGTAGTAATATATATTCTATTAGAAATTTAATTATTAATATTATTTTGAATATTAAGATTGTAAATGGGATCGGGAAATAAAATAAGTTTTGATATTAGTTTTATTTATATTGTTATTACAATTAAACTTATAAATGTCAATTGAAATACTAATATAATTAACTTTACAATACTTTGATTTTAAATTAGTTAGAATAAATTATGCATTATAATTATATTAAATCTAAATGCATTAAATAATAAAATAAATGATTAAACTTTTAATTCAGATTTCATTATCTTAAAGATTTAAAGTAATATTACTACATTAATAAATACTAGGTCAGATACTTATTTCATTTCTTGCTATCATAGCTAATAGATATTCTTAAAAATATTTCAACATAAATCTTTCATAAATCTTTATCTTTTATTATGCATCGAAATAAGAATTTATAAAAAAAAGTATTCTTGTGCATCTGTAATAAAAACTATAAATTAGATTTTTGTGCATATATATTTTATTATTAAAACTTCTTTTGTAATTAAAAATATTCTGTAACCAAAAGTATTAAAACCAAAATTCAATAGAGAATCACGGAACCTCTTAAATAATCTGAAACTAAAATTCAAACCTCTTAAAATAATTTCGTGGAGGGCATTCCACCTAGGTCTAGAACCCTTGTGTAATCAATCAGCCTTAATGCTCACACCCCCACTTGATTTTTTTTTTTTTTTTTTTTTTTTTGTGATTAAATATGCCGATAATTATATATATATATATGTATAGTGTGTGTGTGTGTGTGTGTAAGAACAGTAGCTATTGGATGCAATTACGTATAAAAGAAAATTTTCAATGAAATCTGTAATATGGTAAAATATAAAACAGATTATGAAATATATATTATTGAAATCTGTTCCCAAATAGTTTGTGTATTTCTAACCGACTTCTAAAGTTAAATTTTATACGTGAACTCAAGATATAGGTATTATAAATTTGTTCTATTTATATAATTAAAATTGCTTCTCTTCCTCCTATCCGGAAAAAATATATATATAGCTTTTATAACTGTTATTAACCCAACAAAATTCGATATATTGGCCATACTAATAGGCGAATAAATATGGGTATCGGGTTCGAACCATCGTCGGTCTGATTTTAAGAGTTTTCCGTCATTTTCCCTAAAACTTCCATGAGTATGAGCTAGTATCCCTTAGAAAGTCCCCCTAAAGGGCATTCCACCCAGTCTAGGCTCTAGTGTGGACAATGGATTTTAAATATTACAGCAACTCAGAAATATTTTATAAATACATTTGGTTATTACTTTGTAGGTTCATTCGTAAGTTAAAGATTGGCTGATAAATTAATTTCTTAAAATGATTATATATGAATGCATATATATATATATGTATATATATATATTGTTTGAATGTTGGAAATTAAAGGAAAAAATTTAATATGCAAACATAAAAACATTTTTCAAAAATTATTTTATAAATTAATAGAGAAAGCAATATTCAAACATGTTTTGATTATATTGTTAAATAAATTATAATAATGTAAAATAAAGAGAAAAGGTTAAAAATTGTTTAGCAGGATTAATTTTTAAAAAATATATAATATTTTAATTTAATTGAATTGAATTTAAATAGTTTTTGAGAAATTTTAATACTTAATATTGTTATATTCCAATGCATATGCATACAAAATGTTTATAGTTCTAGGAAGTTATTTATAAAGGGGAAAAAAATATGTTTACCATTTCCTTAAATAACCTTTATATTACAAAAAAATTATTCACATTGTCCAACAATATTAATATATTATATCTCAATTTACTGAGAATTTTAGAAATTTCAATTAAAAAGCAAAAAAGAAAAGTGCAAAACACTGTGCCGTTTTATATTTTTCATTTATGTAATATCCCCGCATTATTTTAAATTCCTTCCTCTAGTATTATTATTCTTCAACTAATTTCACAGAACAATACGCACACACAAAATAATAATAATAAATAAATAAAATAAATAAATAAAAAAAGAACGCAATTTATCTCTTGAAAATAGTGCGCAATTCGCTGTCCCAGTATGAAATGAAACAGAAAGAAACAAGCGAAAAGCATTCTGGGTAATTCGCGGGTTATTCCCTCTTAAGCCCCGTTCACATGAGCAGTTTCTACCCGGGTCAAACCCGCGTCAATCTTCGCGAAGCTGTTCACATACTTCCATCCCGCGTAAAAGCAGGGTTAGACCAGGGTCATTTTTCCTCCGAAATCAACCCCGCAATATACTAGGGGATAAGAGGGAATAACCCGCGAATTACCCAGAATGCTTTTCTCTTGTTTCTTTCTGCTTCAATACTGGGACAGCGAATTGCGCACTATTTTCAAGAGATAAACTGCGTTCTTTTTTATTATTTTATTTTATTATTATTTTGTGTGTGCGTATTGTTCTGTGAAGTTAATTGAAGAATAATAATACTAGAGGAAGGAATTTAAAATAATGCGTGGATATTATATAAATGAAAAATATAAAACGGGCACAGTGTTTTGCACTTTTCTTTTTTCCTTTTTTATTGAAATTTCTAAAATTCTCAGTAAACTAACATATAGTAAATTAATATTGTTTTACAATATGAATAAATTTTTTGTATTATAAAGGTTATTTAAAGAAATGGTAGACACATTTTTTTTTTCTTTTGTAAATAACTTCTTAGAATTATAAACATTTTGCATGCATATGCATTGGAATATAACAATATTAAGTATTAAAATTTCTCAAAAACTATTTAAATTCAATAAAATTAAATTAAAAAATTATAAATTTTTTAAAAATTAATCCTGCTAAACAATTTTTAACATTTCTCTTTATTTTACATTATTATAATTTATTTAACAATATATTCTAAACATGTTTGAATATTGCTTTCTCTATTAATTAATAAAATAATTTTTGAAAAATGTTTTTATGTTTGCATATTAATTTTTTTCATTTAATTTCCAGCATTCAAACAATATATATATATATATATGCATACATATATAATCATTTTAAGAAATTAATTTATCAGGCAATCTTTAATATATATATAAAGATTTAACTTACCAATGAATTTACAATAACCAAATGTATTTATAAAATATTTCTGAGTTGCTGTAAAATATTTAAAATCCATTGTACACACTAGAGCCTGGACTGGGTGGAATGTCTTTTAGGGGGACTTTCTAAGGGAAACTAGCTCATACTCATGGAAGTTTTAGGGAAAACGACGGAAAACTATTAAGATCAGACCGACGATGATTCGAACCCGATACCCATATTTATTCGCCTAATAGTATGGCCAATATATCGAATTTTGTTGGGTTAATAACAGTTATAAGAACTATATATATTTTTTTCCTGGTAGGAGGAAGAGAAGCAATTTTAATTATATAAACAGAACAAATTTATAATACCTATATCTTGAGTTCACGTATAAAATTTAACTTTAGAAGTGGGTTATAAATAGATAAACTATTTGGGAACAGATTTGAATAATATGTATTTCATAATCTGTTTTATATTTTACTATATTAGAGATTTCATTGAAAATTTTCTTTTATAGGTAATTGTATCCCATTGCTACTGTTCTTACACACACACACACACACACACACACACACATATATATATATATATATATATGTGTAATTATCGACAAGACATATTTAATCAAAAAAAAAATTAAGTGGTGGTGTGAGCATTAAGGCTGATTGATATCACAAGGGTTCTAGGCCTAGGTGGAATGCCCTCCACAAAATTATTTTAAGAGGTTTGGATTTTAGTTTCGGATTATTTAAGAGGTTCCGTGATTTTCTATTGAATTTTGGTTTTAATACTTTTGGTTACAGAATATTTTTAATTACAAAAGGAGTTTTAATAATAAAATATATACGCACAAAACTCTAATTTATAGTTTTTATTACAGATGCACAAGAATGCTTTTTTTTTTTTTTATGAATTCTTATTTCGATGCATAATAAAAGATAAAGATTTATGAAAGATTTATGTTGAAATATTCTTAAGAATATCTATTAGTTATGATAGCAAGAAATGAAATAAGTATCTGACCTAGTATTTATTAATGTAGTAATATTACTTTAAATCTTTAAGGTAATAAAATCTGAATTAAAAGTTTAATCATTTATTTTATTATTTAATGCATTTAGATTTAATGTAATTATAATGCATAATTTATTCTAACTAATTTAAAATCAAAGTATTGTAAAGTTAATTATATTAGTATTTTAATTGACTAAGTTTAATTGTAATAACAATATAAATAAAACTAATATCAAAACTTATTTTATTTCCCGATCCCGTTTTTCTTAATATTCAAAATAATATTAATAATTAAATTTCTAATACATAATATATATATATATATATATATATATTTTCTACATATAAAAAAGATACTGAAATTTTCATGTTTAAAAAATTAAATTCAGAATGATTTGTTTGTAATATTAAATTTGCATTAAAAACTTAATGTAAAATTAAATATTAATAATGAAGAATAATATAAAATATATAATCCTAAAATTAAATAATGTATGTAATCCTTTTATTCTCAGCTGCTGTCAAAGTCAAACATGAAATTAAATTCACGTTTTCGCGGAGAATACGGTTTCGCTTCTTTTCTCCGAACTCATGCGTTAATCTTGCAAACAGCCAATCAGAATTCAAGAAACGTATGACGCTGCTACAGTGATTTTTAACCAGGGTTGATAGTGTGAACAGCCTAAATTTAGACTCTGTAAAACCCCGCTTTTCAAATTCCCGGGTCGTTTTGACACGGGTTGAAGTTGCTTCATGTGAACGGAGCTTTATCCCCTAGTATATTGCGGGGTTGATTTCGGAGGAAAAATGACCCTGGTCTAACCCTCCTTTTACGCGGGAAGGAATAATGTGAACAGCTTCGGGAAGATTGACGCGGGTAGGACCCGGGTAGAAACTGCTCATGTGAACGGGGCTTTAAAGTTATTTAGAAAATTTTATCTTGGACTTAATGAGATATATAACGAGAACTCCAAGTCTCCGCCCTTTTTTAAAGACCTTTTCAGGGATGAGAAATTTCCGCCTTTTTTTGCTACTTACTGTTAACTGTTCTGTACGTCAACTTTGCATACAGAAATCTTAACAATATTTCTGCAGTAATGTGTCGTCATCAAATAGGATAGAGATTATTATATAAAAGTAATGGTAGCAAATATGGCGGAAATTTGTCATACATGAAAGTGTCTTGAAATAAGGGCGTAGACTGAATTAAAAACAATAAATTAATCTAAAAACAATAATGTTTAAGATAATGGATTCACAAATCACCCAATTATAAAATTATTTAAAATTTATGTTTCGGAAACATCGAACGAAAGCAAGAACCTTTGATTTATTACACACATTTATTGACTAATCAAACTTTAGCACTTATAAAATTTTAGTTTCGTACAGTCAGCCAACCCCCCCCCCCCCCACCACCACCTAATTTCGCCGTAAATTATCGTAGAAACATGCGACTGGTACCGATCAGTTTGTAATAACGTCTAGTTTATAATGTTATAGTTAGATTTTACTTAGGGGGTCGTCTACATATTAAAACTGACATCAACTTCATTTTTTTCAAAGGTAACCCCTTTTTTTTTAATAATTTATTTGAATTCTTTGGATCAAATCATCACGGAAAATGGTATAGTTTATATATTTCACTCAATTTTTCATAGAGTTATAAGCTGTCAAAGTTTGGGGATGCCAATGTTAAATGAATGTGACAAACATTAAATCATATCTTCCGAAATAATTATGATATTTAAATTCTGTTTTTTTTATTCGTTAGAATGAAGTGACCCAAACATATTCCATGCAAATTTTTGCTAAAAAAACATTTTTTGAATTATGAAAATTATTAATAAATTCATATTTGAAAAAATTATGAATTATGACCTACGTTAATTTTTGCACGAATAGAACGGGCATCATCAAAAACATGGGTTTCGAAATTCACAGCTCGTTCCTAACATTATTTTTTGAGTTACAGTGATATTTCACTTTTTATTCCTGTTAGGTGGGCGTCACCTGTTATAATTTGTATCCTCTATAAGTAAATGTTTGTATATAATTTGACGGAAAACTATTTTAATTTACCTTTATGTTATTTTTATTGTTTCCTAAGCAATATTTCGATGTTTATTATACAAATTGGCATATTTTTGTAAAGTTATCGCAATGTAGGCGAGGGATTGTGAAAGAATTTCAAAAGAAAAGAAAAGCCTCTGATTCGCTGAAACACTATTTTAAAAAAAAGACTAATTTGCATATTCCTATTTGACTCTATATGTGACGCTGGTATGCATAAATCACAATGGTATTTACTACATCGATTATTGAAGACAAAACTTAAATGATTTAATTACATATATTCAAAATTATTTTGTTTTATATTATAAAGTTTTAGAAAATTTGTGAAAAGGCGTGGCTTACGGTACAAGAGAGGAATATATCCGATTCTAATATGTTAAGTCTTTCTTCATAAGTATTAAATATCTTTTTCTAGTTTTTCGGTGCTAAAATTCTATTTTAACCTTGTTACACTTTTTTTTCGCATTTCAATATTCAAGAGAACGTACACCTCTAGTTAAATATCATGTTTTAGAAATCACGGTACAGCGAAACTGATTGCATGAAACAGGAATTATGCATTCGACAATCGTTTTTTTATTATTATTATTATGAATATTTAATGATTTTAAAAAGATTTTTTACGATGAATTTTCTGTTTAAATTTTGTTGTGACATATTTGCATTTGGTTACTGTACCGTTTGTAAGCTTTGTGTTATTTAAAATTTATCCCATAATGTAACGTAATAAAATATCAAATTTCTATAAAAAGTTTTTTAATACAGAATCAAATAGTGAAAAATTGCTTTTTTTAAAAAAAATTTATAAGATCTATTATTGGAACATAGCTCAATAGTATTTATTTTCAATTTCCTAATCACGAAATCAAAGTCACAGTAATTATGGAATAAAAATTTAAAACAAAGGAATAATCTTATTACTTTCAAATATATAGATATTGATCTTAGAATACTGAAATTTCATTTAAAAGACTTTAATCGTCTAAATCTAAAAATTCAAAATAAAATAAATTAATCTAAATGCTTTTAAAGTTGAAACGGGAAGATTTCAAAATATATGAAAATTCGCATTTGTGTTTTGAACATTTTGGTGCGGCAGATATTAAAAACAATATTTTAATGATGAGCTGAACCTGAGCTTAAGAGAGGGCGGATCCAGCTATTTAGGGGGTATTTTTAGCCCACTGCTATTCTTTTTTTTTTTTTTTTTTTTTTTTTTTTTTAAGAGAAATTTATCTTACTCTAACATAGATTTTTACTTTTTACCGCTATCCACATGTGACCTTCAGCATTAGCATTTAAATGAGGAGTCATCATCTTCTTCCAAAGCAAATTTTAAATAAACTTAAAATCACATATATTTGTGAAAATCCAAACAGAATTTTCCTACGAAGAAAGCCATTCTACACTGAAATACATGCGTAATCGGTCACTTATACGCGAGTTCACACCACAATATATTGGTAGGTAGGTAGGTTGGGTTTAATGTCGCACTAGTACTGCGCTATGGGTAATTGGCGACGGTCTGGGACGTACCCCTACGATGGTCCGGAGACACGCCCTCGTAATTTTTATCGTTCACGGAGACGATGGCTTCCCCGCTTCTGTTCCCATAGTTTATTGTTCAGATTATTTATTTATTTATTTTCTTTTATTATTATTATTTTCTTTCTTTCTCCCCCCCCCCTTTTTTTAAATAGAGTAATGGAATAGTTTGACCTTTTCAACTGAAGATTTAGATTAAGGGTAGTCAGCCTTTCTACACCCATCGTCCACTTCGGTATCTGTGTTAAGAGTAGAATTTTAGAACATCCCATTAAGTAGTAGGATTTAATAATTTGCATATTAATTTGTTACACATTATAAAATATAACAGCAAAAGAATATCGTGGAGATTTATGTAAAAATTTTTAATAATGTCATGAAAAAAAAAAATAATAATAATAAAAATAAATAAATAAAAATTAAAAAAAATCTGTTTTAATATTTTTACAAAGTCAATTAAATTAAAGAAAATGAAAGTACTGCAGTATCAGAACAAACTCCCATCGTCACTGTGAAACGGCCGTGGGAACCAGGTTGAGTGCCACCGTTTCAGACAATTATACGACAGCTTGAGTTAAAATAATTTTGAATTTTCAAACAAATTTAAAACCATTTACCTTTTTTTTTTTTTTCTCTTGATAGATATTTTAATATCTATTCAAGCTATTTAATTTCCTTCGTAATGAAGTGAACAATTTGATGTTTAATCAATAGAAACCAATAAAAATCTTTTAATTCTTAAACTAACTCAGAGAGTTTTGCTAATTAGAATCGATTTTTTATTTCATAATAAACATTTCTGAACTTTGTTTCCGGTGTGAAATTTAATAAGTAATGTATATTGTGTGGTAGATCAAAGTTTATTTTTTCTAAATGTATAGACGGTCCCCTAACACATTTTCACGTGTAACTCTATTTAGTATTGATTTAAAGTATATAAATAGGTATGTTTTCCGAACCGCCTTGATCTCAGAAATCTGAATATGATGTCAAAAATAGGGGTTGCTATTGTAGAAAATGAAGTTAATGCCAGTTTTAATATGTAGACGACCCCCTAGGCAAAATGTAACAATACCGTCATAAACTAGACGTTATTACAAATCGATCGGTACCAGTCAAATGTTTCTACGATAATTTACGGCGAAATTAGGTGGGGGGGGGCGTTTTTTTTTTTGGCTGACTGTACAATGCTACAATAAAAAGTGGCATTATTGCTTTGCTATATATAAAAGTAACAGATTTCCAATGAGCTACCACAAACAAATGGAATATTTTAATATTCCATGCTACAGATTTATTTTATTGGTGTATAATAATTATTTGTTTCTGTTCTAAATAATCAGTTTAAATCAAACTTATCATTAAGTAAAATTCATTGGAAATATTTTTAACGAGTTTCAGCTGTTATATTATGTACTTAGTTCAGACACTAGGATTACCAAATTCAAATTTTAACTAATAATTGCATTCAAAATAATTAATTTTTTAAATTAAATATGGCGTTTAATAATTAAATTTTGTACTTTGAGAGGCTGATTTACATCGGGGCATATTGTAATCACTATATTTTAACAACTATTTTTACTTTCCGAACAGGATATAGTGAGGAAATTATTGTAATCATGTCAAAAATCCGAATTTGAGATTTTGATGTTTCTATACTTTTCGAGGTTCCCTGAGTCCGTTTTGGCTATTTTTACGATGATGTATGTATGTGTGTGTGTCAGGGTTTAAACTGCCATTAGTTTTTTTAGCATTTTGCTAAAAGGTATTATATTTTGCTAAAACATGTTAGTCAGAATTTCGCTAAAAAGCTAAAACTGGATAACTGTATAAAATATCTCTATATAATAACTCGGATTTTTTTTTTTTTTTTTTTTTTTGTAATATTTGCGGGCAAAAACTACGAAAGGACTAAAATGTTTGGGAATCATTATTTATATAGTAATTTGGATTTATTTTTAATTTTCAATGATTGAATTTAAATGCAAAAATATTTAAAAGTATGTCAGAATTCAGAATTTGCTTCATAGAAGCATTCTTAGCACTAGTATTTCACGATTATCTACCACTACACTTTACTTAATTTTTAAATTGCTTTTTCATTTTACACATATAAGTACCTCTTGTTCTATTGTTAAAATCAAAACATAGTTTCCCTGATTCATATTTTTAAAGTTACAAATATGGATGCCTGGTTAAAATCATCAATGAACAAACGGAATAGAAAACAAAACTGTGGATAACAAAGCTAAGTAAAAGAAATCAATGGTATCCAGAGAATTAATTAACTTTCGAAAAAGCTAAAATAGTGCTTACCTATTTTCGCTAAAATGCTAAAGTAATTTTTTTGCCAGGTTAAACACTGGTGTGTGTGTATGTATATGTGCATGTATGTATGTATGTATGTGTGTGTTTATGTATGTGTGTATGTATGTTAGTGAACACGCTAGCGTCTAAACACTTTGCTCGAATGAGCTGAAAGTTGGTACGCATGTTGTAAGTCACCGTAGCACGAACCCTATTGATTTTGGTGAATCTAGCACTTATAGTTTTTTTACAGGGACACCAGGAAAAATTCTTTATCCTTATAGCCTATGGGGCCAAATTTTTAAAAGTGCGATAGCATCTAAACGCTTTATTAATTTGAGCAAAAAATTTGTACGCATGTTATAGGTTACAGTTGCACCAACTGTATAGATTTTGGTGAATTTAGCACTTACAGTTTTTTTACGGGGCACATTTTTTTTTTTTTTTTTTTTTTTTTTTTTTTATCATTATGACCTATGGGACCAAATTTTTAAAAGTGCGATAGCATCTAAACGCCTTATTCAATTGAGCTGAAAATTTATATGAATATTATAAATCACTGTTGCACTAACTATAAGCATTTTGGTGAATCTAGCATTTATAGTTTTTTACATGGACACAATGAAAAATTCTTTATCATTATGATCTATGGGCTCAAAGTTCAGTAGCGTTAAATAAAACATCGTGTAATATTATTTTTAAAAAATTTGGAGTGGAAGGATGATTTTTATACCAACTATGTGAAAAATACCAGAGCCGGGAATCGAACCCGGGCCTTCCGGTTAACGCGCGGATGCTCTACCACTGAGATACCCTGGGTGATAACCAGCTAGGCATTTCTCACATAGTTGGTATAAAAATCATCCTTCCACTCCAAATTTTCTAAAATTAATTAAGGTTGATAAATAAAGACTTTCTAAAATAAAACATCGTATAATATATGGAGAAAAATACTCAAACACTCTATTATGGTTTTCTGTCTTTTGTTTCTTTAACAACTCCTCTTTCTTTACTTTCTCTACAAAACTGTTAATTACTCAATGTTCGGAAAGTTGAGTGGAGTCACTCCAGAATATTTTTTTTTTTTTTTTTTTCCTAATTGAAAGAAATCCATTGTCAAAATGAGGAATTCATTATTTATAAAACAATATAGCGATGCATTCTCCGTCTCTTCGTACTGATGTGATTTTTTAGTTAAAACATACATAATTTATATTCTGTAAAAATAAAATAATATATGAATTATTTTATTATTTAAATTTAATTTTTAATTATCAAAAATGACATTGAAATTAACAAAAATGTATTAAATTAACATACAAAAAACAGTTGAGATTAACTTAAAAGTGTTATTTGTTTAATAGGATCTTTTCATTTATATGTTGTTGTGGTATTAGGTTGTAAAGCAGCAACAGTATTAGTTATTGTAACAATTTGGTAAAACAATTTGGGTTAAGTTAAAAGTGTTACTATTTGTTTAATAGGATATTTTCAGTTATATGTTACTGCGGTAATAGGTTATAAAGCAGCAATAGTATTATTTATTCTATTACGTGAAATATTGGCCATCTCTAAATTAAAACTGCCCCAAACTCTTTTTGTGAAATCTTTACTTTGAGAAACTATAATTAAACTTTTCTGCATGATAAACAGTAAGTGGCGCTGTTTTACAGAATGATATAGATGAAGGTTTTGTGATGGCCACAACATATTAGTTTATTATTATTATTATTATTATTATTATTTTCTTAAGAAAATTATATGGTCCTAAAAAAATATTTTACGATGGTAATTTCCTACGTAAGTTCCTGTGTCTTGGAGGACATTTTGCTCAACTGTTTAAATTCTTCAATTCTTCCAGTCTGATTTCGTTAATAATGCAAACGACAGTTTTCTTAAAGTCCTGTCACATTCAAAACTTTCCAAGAAGAATTTACTTCTGCATTTTTCACTTTCTTCTATATATAAGAAGTGGATTCCTCAAAATTTTCGACCTCCCATTTTTTGATGGAGATATACGTTTTGAGTAGTCCTGAATACGATTTAACAGTTTTTAGAAAATGTTCCTGTGTATGTATCAAAAATGTTGTGGACGTTCATTTTCATCATGCACATTTATAAGAAATTTTGTGCTATACAACAGTGTTAAAAGTCTAGAAATGCGGGATCGCCAAGTCACCTGTTGGGCGATTTTTACCAAAAATCGATAAGCACTAATTTATGTTAAGGTACAGCTACATATCAATTTGTCCGAAATTGTGTGCTGCAGTTCCTGAGATACAGTTGCTACAAAATTTTTGTTATAGCAATGGCGAACTTACAACTCTCGAGGTCCAGGACGAAGTCTCACAGGGGACATTTAATTTCAAACATTCATATATTGCGGCCCCGTTTGCCTTTCTTCAATTAAATTTAGTGCTATAAAAAAACATTGAAGCATAGATTTGGTAGCCTAAACCAGGGCCAGGGGCAATGGACTCGTTTGCCCTGCCTTAGTCAAACTTTGCATAAATGGATTCTTTTGGATTTCGGGTTCTCGCTGTCCGGTTACTTTTGTACATTAACCCTTTCACTACCACTGGGACATATATGTCCCTAGGCGATTTTAACATATACTATGAGACTTTTTTCTGGAGGTTTTCTTTTTTTTTTTTTTTTTTTCTTTTAGACCTGCAACTACCTTGAATAGGGAAGTAGAACGGTTAGTTGAGGAAATATACCGTCTATTAAATGAAGCTGATTCAGATAATTTATTTCATACTTATTTTTTCACAGAAAAAATATTGGTAGTGAAAGGGTTAAGGCTCTTTAGATATGAACCTAAGGCTTAAACTGGAATTGCATAGAATGTTTCAGTTTAAAAAAATGGTACAGGCAAATTCACCAGATACATATACTTAAAGGTTAAGATTATTTTCGGAAGCCCCCTCATGAACAGAGAGCCGGGTTGAACTGCCCCCTCCGCCCTACCCTGGGTACGCCACTCTGTCACAGAAAGACAAACACACTGACACTAACAGACATTTCCTAAATATGTTTAAATCGTGTATTATACCTCTCAAAACTTGTTAATCCATCGAAGACCCGAAATCGAAAATTTACGCGAAACCAGTACTTACTTCTATTGAATATAGAAGAAAGTAAAGAAAATAAATTGTGTAATTTTTATTTTCTTCTATATTCAATAGTAGAACGTATTGGTTTCTAAAAATTTTCACACTTGGGTTTTCGATGGATTTATACATTTTGAGAGGTCTGGAACACGATTTGACCATTTTTAGAAAATGTTTGTCTGCACAGATTTTAATGCAAATTGATATGTAGTTGTATCTTGACGTAAGTTAGTGCCTATCAACTTTCGGTGAAAATTATTTTTCAAGATTGACGTTGCTATCCTGCTATTTCTAAATTTTTAACGTGGCAGTATAGGACAAAATTTTGTATAAATGTGCATAAAAGGAATTATTTTTATGAAATTAAAAAAAAACTATTTTTAATAATGAAGACAACAGGGAAAATTTTTTGCAAATATACGGGTATTACTTGACCCCTCCCCCTCCCGAGAGGGGAAAATTTTCATTATGGATATCTTCCAGAATAATTCGTCAGTACTTTCGAAAGAACTCGTCAATACTTTTAAAACGAATGTATCAGCTATTGAACTTTGATAATTTAAAGTTATCATTTTTTTTTTTTTTTCATTTTTATCAATAATAATAATAATGATAATAAACGCATTGTTTTAAGATGTCATATAAATAATTAAATTGACTTTCTTTAAAGTGCCTTTAATGAGCTTTATGGTGGAAATGAAAAATAAATTCGTTCACCACCAAAGACTTCTTTTTAGTTGATTTATTTGTTGTTTAAAATGTTCATCGGAAAGAAAGAAAAAAACTTATTTGGTATATTTCTCAATAAGTCGACTGGAGTACTTTCTTAAACTTTAGGACGGCAGCCTGCCCCATCTGCGCTCCCCTCCACCGCTCGCTACGCTCCTGAGTGTGCCATTAGATTAAGGTGACAAAAGTTCTCATTTTTGAAATTCCTATTTTAACAATTTGTCCACAAATGCACAAATCCCCATTCGGGTCCACGTTCCCACTTTTTGGAAATTGTTCAAAACCGTCTATTTTAATCAAATTTTATACTGCTAGCTTACCCGTCGCACGTTGATGCGTTTGTCTTACTGATTTCGTTTCGATCAACCGCCATAACGTCTGTGCTTTCTTTTGTGGTGTTGTCATTCTCCTCAATTTCCGAT
The DNA here is from genome assembly GCA_963930645.1 of Salticus scenicus. Taxonomy (NCBI): domain Eukaryota; kingdom Metazoa; phylum Arthropoda; class Arachnida; order Araneae; family Salticidae; genus Salticus; species Salticus scenicus. The sequence goes on along the minus strand of OZ005650.1, from coordinate 90,249,902 downwards.
CGAATAAAACATCACACGTCGAACGAACACATCAAAAGTAAACATAGCATTGCATTCTAATCTTTGCCAAAAGCAAAAGAGAAAAACATGCAATTAATAATTCGAGCAAACACAAAAGACGAGAAAAACATAAAACGGGCAGACGATATTTACAAAAGAAATGATATTCAAATGGGAACAGGAAATTTTCTATGGCGACGTTCACTATAAATGGAAATACTTGAGTTATTCTATATATAAATGCCATAAGTTTGTTTATATCTTCATTATTTTATGAATTATTAAACATCAAAATGTATCCAACATTTTATAGACACACCTATATTACAAAAATTAAAGTATATTTTCCTTCTAAAATTCAGTAAATAATTTCAAAAATTATTTCATAAAACCTTTACAGTTATTTAGAAAATTTTATCTTGGGCTCTATGTGATATATAACCAGATATCGAAGTTTCCGCCCTTTTTCCCGAACATTTTCAAGTATGAGAAATTTCTGCTTTTTTTGCTACTACTGTTTGCTACTTACTGTTAACTGTTCTGTGCGTAAACTTTACATTCAGAAATCTTAACAATATTTTTGCAGTAATGTGTCGTCATCAAATAGGATAGAGACTATTGTATAAAAATAGTAGTTTAGCAAAAATGGCGGAAATTTGTCATCTATGAAAGTGTTTTGAAATAAGGGCGGAGACTGAATTCTACATATAGCTGATAAAAACAATAAATTTTAAAATAATGGATTCACAAATCACCCAATTATAAAGTAATTTAAAATTTACCTTTCGAAAATATCGGACGGAAACAAGAATCTATGAATTATAACATAGATTTATTAGCTAATTTAATTTTAGCATTTATACAATTTTTATAGAATCTCCTTATATTATTAAAATCTGTACGCGTGTGTGTGTGTGTGTGTGTGTGTGTGTGTGAAACGGCTTGACGCAGCAAAAGCTCGGCCGCTAACGGTCGGACGGACTTCGAACAGGTACCGATCGACAGAGAATTTATCGCAGATCTGGGTTATCTAATTTGCTGAACGATGCGACCCTAATTAGCGGAGATATTAATTAAAACGTTGACCATTGTCTACCGAAAAATGACCCAGAATTCATGATTAAATGCTTAAAAAGCGACATTTTTACGGAAAAAGTGGAAAATAAAGTAGAAATATCAGTCGTATCGTTACAAACAAGATACCATTGGAAAGGGCTTTTTTCTCTCAATCCGATGGTTTAAACGGCTTATCGATCAGACAATTAGATTTTTTAAAATTAACTAAACTATAAAAAAATGTTGGCAACGAATCACGTGTTTCGTAGTGCGATTAAAAATTACAATTTTCGATTTTCTTCAATTTTTCAAATTTTACACATTTTATTTAGTATATATTATTTACACCACAAAACAAACTTGCATTTCAAATTTCATCGATTTTCGTCAATCCGCGTTTGTAATGATCGATAGATGGCGCTCTCTGAACACTGCAGTTGTTAGTAAATATAACAGCCACGTGTAATTATTATTCTTTCTCCGCCATTTCATCATGGAAAGTCGATTGCATAATATGAGGATATGCAGTGGTGTGATAATTTCACCTTAGCCCACCAGAGGGCGAGCATTTCATTACAATCGCGGATAAACAAAAGATTTACATTTTAATTGCAAATTAAATTTTATCTTTACACGCCGGACATTTTTGCAATATTCTAATACGCGTATTTCAATTTCTAATTACGATTGATTTATTTTTTATACATCATACGAAAGATATTTTAAAGTTCTTTTACATAATTCAAAGTTTTCAACAGATTTACACGTTTTGAGGTCTACTGAATCAGTGTTCTTTCACGGCGCTGTAATATTTTCAAATTTCAATATTTTAATTTCTAATTATGATTAAATTATTTTTAATGCATCATTCGAAAGATATTTTAAAGTTCTTTTAAATTATCGAAAGTTTTCACCAGAATTACACGTTTTGAGGTGTCCTGAATCAGTTTTCTTTTATGGCGTTGTAATATTTTCAATTTTCAATATTACAATTTCTAATTATGATTAAATTATTTTTAATACTTAATTCGAAAGATATTTTAAAGTTCTTTTATATTATCGAAAGTTTTCACCAGATTTACACGTTTTGAGGTCTCCCGAATGAGTTTTCTTTTGTATCTCAGATACTAATTATAATAATTTCATAAGTAATACATCATTAGAAAGCTTTTTTGATTTGGAATCGAACAGTGGAATACAGAAATTTCTACCGCCAGATGGCGCTGTAATTTTTTCAAATTTCAATATTTCATTTTCTAATTATAATTAAATTATTTTTAATGCATCACTCGAAAGATATTTTAAAGTTCTTTTAAATTATCGAAAGTTTTCACGAGATTTACACGTTTTGAGGTCTCCTGAATCAGTTTTCTCTTATGGTGCTGTATTATTTTCAAATTTCAATATTTCAATTTCTAATTATGATTAAATTTTTTTTAATACATCATTCGAAAGATATTTTATATTATCGAAAGTTTTCACCAGATTTACACGTTTTGAGGTGTCCTGAATTAGTTTTCTTTGTATCTCAGCTACTAATTAAAATATTTTCATAAGTAATACATCATTAGAAAGCGTTTTTGAATTGGAATGGAACGAATCATTCGAAAGATATTTTAAAGTTCTTTTAAATTATCGAAAGTTTTCACCAGATTTACACGTTTTGAGGTATCCTGATTACGTTTTCCTTTGCATCTCAGCTAATTGAATTAGACCGTTCAAAATTGGTATACGTAGGTTAATTAGGAGGGGCTGAAAGGGTGAGGAAGAGATAGGCGTGCACCGCGCGCGTATCCCCTAAATTGTGCGCGCAGCGCGCACGGGACTGCGCGGCCGAAGGCAGTGGGGACCAGGTCCGGCTTTTTAACCAATGAGAAATGATTTTTTTCATTTTCTTTTCTTAAGAATAAAAATTTGATTTGAGAAGGAGTATATGCGCGCAGCGCGCCTATACCTTCACACGTGCGCGCGCAGCGCGCATGGGTTTGCGCTGCCGAAGGCAGTGGGGACCCGGTGTGAGTTTTTAACCGATCAGAAATGATTTTTTTTTTAGGGGGCACGAAGGGTCAGGGAAGGAATACGCGAGCGCAGCGCGTGTATCCGTGAACTTGTGCGTGCGCAGCGCGCACGTGACTGCGCTGCCGAAGGCAGTGGGAACCCGGTCCGACTTTGTACCCGATGAGAAATGATTTTTTAAATTTTCTTTTCTTAAGAATAAAAATATGACTTCAGGAGGAATATGTGCGCGCAGCGCACGTATACCTTCACACGTGCGCGCGCATGGGTCTGCGCTGCCGAAGGCAGTGGGGACCCGGTGCGAGTTTTTACCCGATCAGAAATGATTTTTTTAGGGGGCACGAAAGCTCAGGGAAGGTATACGCGCGCGCAGCGCGTATATCTATTGTGAAAAAAACAATTTCCACATATATCAAGTTAGCAGAGTTAGCAGTGCAGTGAAATGATAGTTGCTCAGCTCTAAAAAGCTATAAAGAAGATAAATATATGTTGCATTCATTGAAGACAAAAGTTCAATTAAAGCAGTTTATTAAAGTTGAAACAAAATGATGAATAACATTAAATCAGCTGAAACAATTTTAGAAAGGTTGCTGACGAGAGGTTAAATACCCTTAAAAATACTGCCATACTGAGTTCAAATAGAAAGCTACTTTTCACTAAACGAACAAGTCACAAAAACGTAATTTACAATCATAATAAAACTAAACAGTTTATAATTATATCGAAATACCAGCTCATGACTTTGAGCTAAACTGAAAAAACATAAAAGCTTAAAAGATTAAGGGCTTCAGAGCTTAAGAGACTGATTACATATTTCCTACCTCCTTTTTATAGTCACGAAACGGATTCAAAGTAACATCTACTAGATGCTGTAGAATAGGAACGCCTCCCATAACTATAGCAACACGACGCTGCGAGTCAGCCGCCATCTATGGGCTTAGCAAAGAGACTCTGCAGTTGAAAAAATATTACATCTCCTCGCTAAGTATCGAAATGAACAATCCGTAAAAGGATTTAAACATATTTTTCTTTAAGTTAATTTTAATAAAATATGCTTTTAAATATGAGGTAAGTAATTAAAGTTATTTCAAAAGACTTAAACATAAATTTATTAATAAGGAATATAATTTTTAACTAAAAGTAATTATCATTAAGCTTTTTAATTTTAATATATCTTTAACTCAAATGGCAGCATCAAAAGAGAAAATAGCACTAAACGCTATAATTCATTTAATTAATAACTTAAACTTTAAAGGTTATAACGTGAATTTAAATTATATTTAAGTAGTAAATGAATTTAAATTTAAATTTGAGAATCAACACGGAAAGGGTATAAATTTTACAACAAGGCCCCCCACCGTGTTGATTCGACAAACACAAACGTCAGCAATTACAATATAAACTTTATTAGAAAAGAAATAAAAAAATTCCTTGAATATTTAGTGACTTGAGAGATTCACATATGTCTTCTACAGAATATACTTCACACAAAGCTAGAAGGCTTGTCAGTTATAAGATCAAGAGTCCACAAGTCCAACTCACAATCAAAAAAAACAGTAGCACTATCAATATACTATACACATCTACTAAAAGAAAGAACAAGATATTAATACAGAGCAAATATGCACAGCATTTCAAGGAAACCTTTTTTTTCCCCCATTCCCCATTGTCAAAATAAGAAAACGATGATATTCACAAATATATGAAACATTTATATAACATACACATAACCAATTACACGTAGCGCTACGAATTTCTCTCATACAAAAGTTAAACTAAACTATACATCACTACACAATGGAAAACGTAGGAAAAACCCACCAAGAAAATGCATACATATCCCTCTAAAAAAACATTTTTCAGTTTCAAAAAAATTTAAATATATATTATACGTTCAAAAAAATTTAAAAGTTACTTTATATACATTTACTTAATAAATACTTTATTTACAAATTTAGACATATCACCTTTAGTAAGGGGCTTTGTGAAGGGATCGGCAAAGTTATTTTTAGTATTTACATATTTTAAATCAAACCGTTCCTCAAATAGCCATTCACGGATGAAAAATAATTTTACATTAATATGTTTGGATTTATTATTCTCTATAGGAGACCTCGTAAAATTAATAGCTGCTTGGTTATCAGCAAAAAGTATTGGTGGTTCATATGAAATAGCAATTAATTTAAAATCAATACAATCTCGTAATATATTATCAAACCACATTAATTCTTTAACCCCGTCACACATGGATACAAATTCACTTTCCATGGTTGAAAGGCAAACACTTTTTTGCTTAAAGGTTTTCCAAGAAATAGGGCTATTATCCAAAAATAAAATTTGTCCCCCCATTGATACGAAGTCATCTCTATTCATCGCGAAATCAGCGTCAGAGAAAGCAGTTAAACATGGATTAAAACAATTCAAATTTAATTTCAAATCTCGAGTACACGAAACATACCCAAGTAATTTAATTAACCCATTCCAATGATTAAACCCCGGTGAATTTTGAAATTGACTGAATATATTAACTGCGTAGGCAATATCAGGTCGTGTCCTGTTTGCAATGAAAGATAAACATCCTAAGATATTCCGATATGGAAATTTAGACATTTCATCAATTTCATTTTGATTAGTAGGACAATCTTTTTTCGAATACTTAATGCCTTTTACAATAGGTAATGAGCAGAAAGGGATGTTAAACGACTTAAACCTGTCATACACTTCATTAATATATAATTCCTGAAAAATTTGTACTGAATCATTTTCATAATTAAATTCTACACCAAGTAATTTCTTGGTTTTACCTAAAATTTTTATATCAAATTTACATTTTAATAAATTAAGAATTTTATCTATTTGAAATTGATTTTTACCAAACAAAACTAAATCATCTACATAAACTAATAAAACAATATAATTTTCAAAATAATATGAACAATTACACCAGTTAAATTTATTAAACCCTAAATCTAATAGTACTTTATTTAACTCATAATACCAGAGCCGGCCACTTTGATGAAGGCCATATAACGCTTTGTCTAGTCTACAAACAAGATTTCCCCCCCCCTTTACAACATATCCTTTTGGCTGAGACATATAAATTTCTTCCTTTAAAGGTGCATAAAGATAAGCACATTTTATATCGCATTGAACATTATGCCATTTATAACATGAGACCAATAATGAAAAAAAGAAACGTATTACTGAGAAATTAACGACGGGTGAAAACGTCTCGTCATAAGTGTCCCCCTTTATCTGATGAAATCCCTGGGCCACGAGCCTCGCTTTAAAGCGGGCAACGTTTCCTAGCTCATCTCTTTTAACGGCGTATACCCATCTATTTCCCAAAACTTTTTTCCCCTCCGGTAAATTAACCAGATGCCAAACTTTACGAGTTTTCATATTATTTATCTCATCATCCATGGCATTTTTCCATTCAACACATTCTGAAGATTTAACGGCCTGATTATATGTTTTAGGTATAGGGATAACTAGTCATGATTTTTTATGAGTTAAACTTGAAGTTGGGTTATCTGAGTTTTGCTGATCAACCACCCCCTCGAACTTATTACTACTAGAGAAATAAAAAAAATTAGAGTCAAAAATTAAATTATTTTTATCACAATATTGCTTGACATCGTTCATTGATCTCAATCTAGTTTTAGTGTTGTCCGGGTAATAGAAGATGTCAACTCTGTCACTCATTTTTCTGGGTACGGGTTTTCTATTCCAAGTAATTGAAGAAAGAGGTTTAAGAGAAGATTTATCTACAGGAGTTTCATCGACGGGCTCGTCACTAGAATCATCGGGCTCACCTCCGAAAACAATGTCAACAGGATCGGAAACTTGACAATCAACTGGACTTTCCGGAAGTAAGTCCAATTCCTCCAGTGAGGTGCCCATCACCGCTCCACTGCATTTACTAAATAGCTGATCAGAGAACGTTACGTTTATAGTTTCAACTATTTTATCCTCATCCTCCAACCAAATTTTATACCCCTTAGTCTTTAATGAATAACCTATTAGTACTCCCTTTTTAGCCTTAGGTTCAAGCTTATGGTCTCTATGCTGTTTTGGAATCCCTACATACGAAATTAATCCAAACGGCTTTAGGTGTCTTACGGATGGTTTAAACCCAGTATATAACTCAAAAGGAGTCTTAGTTTGTCCCCTATGGATTAAACGGTTCCAAGTGTACGCGAAATACAACATTGCATCGGGCCAGAAAGAAAAAGGCAAACCACTATCCGTGATAATAGCTCTAACACAATTTAAAGAAGTTTGATTAAACCGCTCACTTAACCCATTTTGCTCAGGTGTGAACGTATTAGTTAACTCATGAACAACTCCATTTTTACTACAAAATGATTTGAAATTGTCATTTACAAATTCGGAACCATTATCCGTACGAATAGCTTTCAATTTTTTATTCAAACTACGTTCTGCCCGTGCAATGTGTCTCTCGAATACACCAAAAACCTGAGACTTATCCTTTAAAGGATAAACAGCAACCCTTTTAGAAAATCCATCAATAATGGACAAAAAGGACCTTTCCCCATTTTTACCAGTTACCTTAATTGGGCCCCAGACGTCCATAAATACTTTCTCTAACGGTGATTTAACGCCATGAACATCGGATGATTTAAAAGACACACGGTTTTGTTTACTAATCCTACAAGGCTCACAAAAAAATTTCTTAAACTTAAGTTTAGGAAGGCCCCTTACCCCGTTCTTCTTGCTAGTATTTACTATAGTATCAGGACTTACATGCCCAAAACGAGCATGCCAATACCCGATTTCATTAACTTTTGCAAGAGAAGCTGAAGGATTTTCTGGGTGCCCCCCATTCACTTTACTCCCCTTTTTAACCTTAGAAACATTAGGATATAAATAGTAAACACCGTCTTTAATTTTAGCAGTAAAAATATGTCTTTTATCTTTACCGAACACCGACACTCGACCCTTACCGCCAGTGTATGTGGCACCGTTCACATCTAATTTAGGACCCGATATTAAATTTTTCCGTAACTTTGGGGAATATAGCACATCTTTTAAATACAATACATTTTTACCAAAATCCAACTTAACAGTTCCTTTAGCAGTAATAGGAAAACTAATACCATCGATCGCGACAAAAAGCTCCTCTCCCTCCACAGGAGTATAATGCTCAAAAAGATCTAAATTTCTTAGAAAATGATTTGAAGCAGCAGTATCAAAAATAAAGCTGTAATCATCACTTAAATTACTAAAGTTAGCTTGAGCTATGTAGTAGGAGGGGGGAGATTTGCATTTGTCACGACCGTTGGAGTTATACTTTAAATTTCTAGGTTTAAATTTAACATTACTATTCAAAAAACAGTTTTTCTTAAAGTGGCCAATACGGCCACACTTAAAACAAGTTAAAGGCTTTTTACCTTTGTGCTGGACGTTCTGTATCTGAACACTGTTATTGGCATCTTTCTTAATATCACCCTCACGAAGCTGTAGACGCGATTCCTCCGCTGTTAACTCGGACACAATATTCTGGAACTTGAACTGGTCGTTCTTCCAACGCAACAAATATTGCACTGCAGATTCAAACTTGGATGGTAGGTGTTGCAAGAGCTGAAAACAGCAGTACACGTCCTCCATAGCATGACCAATTTCACGCAGCTGGTCCAGTATTCTTGATAACCGGGTTACAAAAGAATTCACCGTTTCATTCTCAGACATTCTACAATTAATGAACTCTGTAAACAGTCCCATATGATGAGCTCTAGAGTCTGATATAAAGGTCTTCTTCAAAGTCTCCCAGGCATCAATAGCACAATCACAATTTTCAATAATGCTTCTGACTTCAGGCGATGTATTCAGATATATTGTGGATAATGCAACTCGACTACGAGATTTAAAATCCTCCACTTGTTTTGAAGTTATTCCGGCCTCAGCATCTTCAACAGGCAGTATTTCGTTCTTACATATTATATTCCAGCAGTTTCTTTCAATTAAAATAAATTTAATGTCCTTGACCCACGTAGTATAATTATTCATCCGTAATTTTTCAATCGTGGGGTTTAAACTTACTGCCATTTCAATTTCTTATCTTCAAACACTTAGAATGCCATAAAAACTATTATCAAAATTTTAATGCTATGAGCTGACAACGAGCCAAATTGCCCATAACCGCTTATTGTGAAAAAAACAATTTCCACATATATCAAGTTAGCAGAGTTAGCAGTGCAGTGAAATGATAGTTGCTCAGCTCTAAAAAGCTATAAAGAAGATAAATATATGTTGCATTCATTGAAGACAAAAGTTCAATTAAAGCAGTTTATTAAAGTTGAAACAAAATGATGAATAACATTAAATCAGCTGAAACAATTTTAGAAAGGTTGCTGACGAGAGGTTAAATACCCTTAAAAATACTGCCATACTGAGTTCAAATAGAAAGCTACTTTTCACTAAACGAACAAGTCACAAAAACGTAATTTACAATCATAATAAAACTAAACAGTTTATAATTATATCGAAATACCAGCTCATGACTTTGAGCTAAACTGAAAAAACATAAAAGCTTAAAAGATTAAGGGCTTCAGAGCTTAAGAGACTGATTACATATTTCCTACCTCCTTTTTATAGTCACGAAACGGATTCAAAGTAACATCTACTAGATGCTGTAGAATAGGAACGCCTCCCATAACTATAGCAACACGACGCTGCGAGTCAGCCGCCATCTATGGGCTTAGCAAAGAGACTCTGCAGTTGAAAAAATATTACATCTCCTCGCTAAGTATCGAAATGAACAATCCGTAAAAGGATTTAAACATATTTTTCTTTAAGTTAATTTTAATAAAATATGCTTTTAAATATGAGGTAAGTAATTAAAGTTATTTCAAAAGACTTAAACATAAATTTATTAATAAGGAATATAATTTTTAACTAAAAGTAATTATCATTAAGCTTTTTAATTTTAATATATCTTTAACTCAAATGGCAGCATCAAAAGAGAAAATAGCACTAAACGCTATAATTCATTTAATTAATAACTTAAACTTTAAAGGTTATAACGTGAATTTAAATTATATTTAAGTAGTAAATGAATTTAAATTTAAATTTGAGAATCAACACGGAAAGGGTATAAATTTTACAACAATATCCCTTAAGTTGTGCGCGCGCAACGCGCACGGGACTGCGCTGCCGAAGGCAGTGTGGATCCGGGCCGACTTTTTACCCAATCAGAAATGATTTTTTTAAATTTATTTTCTAAACACTAAAAGTTACTTTTTGTTTCTGTTACTGTTAGTTTTCTTTTCTTAAGAATAAAAATATGACTTCAGAAGGAATATGTGCGCGCAGCGCACGTATACCTTCACACGTGCGCGCGCAGGGGTCTGCGCTGCCGAAGGCAGTGGGGACCCGGTGCGAGTTTTTACCCGAGCAGAAATGATTTTTTTAGGGGGCACGAAAGGTCAGGGAAGGTATACGCGCGCGCAGCGCGTGTATCCCTTAAGTTGTGCGCGCGCAGCGCGCACGGGACTGCGCTGCCGAAGGCAGTGGGTACCCGGGCCGACTTTTTACCCAATCAGAAATGATTTTTTTTTAAATTTCTTTTCTTAACACTAAAAATTACTGTTAGTGATTCATTAATTTTAGTGATTCATTTGAAAATACTGACCCGCTAGCGGGCGAAGCCAGCTAGTCTCTTATATTATTAAAATCTGTACGCGTGTGTGTGTCTGTGCATCTGTGTGTCTGTGAGAAACGGCTTGACGCGGCTAAGGCTCCGCCGCTAAAGGTCGCACGGACTTCGAACAGGTACCGTCGGACAGAGAATTTATCGCAGATCTGGGTTATCTAATTTGCTAAACGATGCGACCCTAATTAGCGGAGATATTAATTAAAATGTCGACCATTGTCTAACGAAAAAACGATTCGAAATCGCGGGCGACCGCCATTTTGTTACAGAAGAGCCTACCTCGAAAGAAAAAGCAATGAGGGAAATTTTCGTGGGTTTTTGAAAAGCGATCGCTTCTGATCTGTTGGAAATATCGAAAATACACCTGTACGAGGAGAAAGAGCATTTATTACCGATTCTTACGGTACAATTTTTTTTTTTTAAATACGGATTTTTTATATTTTTAAAAAAAGTTTTAAAAAGGTTCGAAAATTTCGTTTTTTCGCGGTCGTCTTTTTTGAAACGCCCTGTACGACAGGGTAACAATTCCATTTCTTAACAACTGGTATATAAAGAAAGGCCATTTAATCCTCTTTCGAACCATATAAACATTTTTACAAAATACGGATTACCGATCCATATTTTTAGATTTTACGAAACATCGATTTTTTCGCAAAATATTTTATAACTCAAAAGCGTTTAGAGATAAATCATTTCCTTTTTTTTTGTATATACATCTCGCGTTCATAATTTAACTCCCAAAAGATTGAGAGAAAATTTCAAAAACTGAATGAGTTATAAATTTTTTAATTTTCAGTATCGCGGCAGTCTTCGATGAAAAAACCATTGCAAATGCTTTACTTCATTCGGAAATCAAAACCGTAATCAAATAATGTAGATCACCATAGCAACCTGTTCAAAGAGGTTCATTTCTCCACGGAAGCTAAGAAAAAAAAAAAAAAAAAAAAAAACAGCGAGGTCACATGTATTGGTTCTGCGATTAAAAATTGCAATATTCTAATGCGCGTATTTCAATTTCTAATTACGATTAATTTATTTTTTCTCCATCATTGGAAAGATATTTTAAAGTTCTTTTTTTTACTTAAAGTTTTCAACATACACGTTTTGAGGTGTTAATTTATTTTTTCTCCATCATTGGAAAGATATTTTAAAGTTCTTTTTTTTACTTAAAGTTTTCAACAGATTTACACGTTTTGAGGTGTCCTGAATTAATTTTCTTCTGTATCTCGGCTACTAATTAAAATAATTTCATAAGTAATACATCATTAGAAAGCTTTTTTGAATTGGAATCGAACAGTGGAATACAGAAATTTGTACCGCCAGATGGCGCTGTAATATTTTCAAATTTATATATTTCAATTTCTAATTATGATTAAATTATTTTTAATGCATCATTCGAAAGATATTTTAAAGTTCTTTTAAATTATCGAAAATTTTCACCAGATTTATACGTTTTGAGGTCTCCTGAATCATTTTTCTTTTATGGCGCAGTAATATTTTCAAATTTCAATATTTCAATTTCTAATTATGATTAAATTATTTTTAATACATCATTCGAAAGATATTTTAAAGTTCTTTTAAATTATCGAAAGTTTTCACCAGATTTACACGTTTTGAGGTCTCCTGAATTAGTTTTCTTTTGCATCTCAGCTATAATTAAAATAATTTCATAAGTAAGACATCATTAGAAAGCTTTTTTGAATTGGAATCAAACAGTGGAACACAGAAATTTGTACCGCCAGATGCCGCTGTAATATTTTCAAATTTCAATATTTCAATTTCTAATTAGGATTCAATTATTTTTAATACATCATTCGAAAGATATTTTAAAGTTCTTTTAAATTATCGAAAGTTTTCACCAGATTTACACGTTTCGAGGTGTCCTGATTACGTTTACTTTTGCATCTCAGCCAAATGAGTTAGATCGTTCAAAATTGGTATACGTAGGTTAATTAAGAGGGCCTGAAAGGGTGGAGAAGAAATAGGCGTGCACCGCGCGCGTATCCCCTAACTTGTGCGCGCGCACGCGACTGCGCTGCCGAAGGCAGTGGGGACCCGGTGCGAATTTTTTCCCGATCAGAAATGATTTTTTTTTAGGGGGCACGAAGGCTCAGGGAAGGAATACGCGCGCGCAGCGCGTGTACCCCCGAAGTTGTGCGCGCGCAGCGCGCACGGGACAGCGCTGCCGAAGACAGTGGGGACCCGGTGCGAGTTTTTACCCGATCAGAAATGATTTTTTTTTTAGGGGGCACGAAAGGTCAGGGAAGGAATAGACGCGCGCAGCGCGTGTATCCCTTAAGTTGTGCGCGCGCAGCGCGCACGGTACTGCGCTGCCGAAGGCAGTGGGGACCCGGTGCGCATTTTTACCCGATCAGAAATGATTTTTTTTAGGGGGCACGTAGGGTTAGGGAAGAAATACGCGCGCAGCGCGTGGGGACCCGGGCCGACTTTTTACCCAATCAGAAATGATTTTTTTTTTATTTCTTTTCTTAACACTAAAAGTTTCTGTTAGTGATTCATTATTTTTAGTGATTCATTTGAAAATACTGACCCGCTAGCGGGCGAAGCCAGCTAGTCTCCTATATTATTAAAATCTGTACGCGTGTGTGTGTCTGTCTGCGAGAAACGGCTTGAAGCAGCTAAGGTTCCGCCGCTAATGGACGCACGGACTTCGGACAGGTACCGTCGGACGGAGAATTTATCGCAGATGTACGGTATCTAATTTGCTAAACGATGCGACCCTAATTAGCGGAGATATTAATTAAAATGTCGACCCATGTCAAATCAAAATCTGAGGCGACCGCCATTTTGTTACAGAACAGCCTACCTCAAAAGAAAAAGCAAAGAGAGAAAATTTCGTGGGTTTTTGTAAAGCGATCCTGCTCGAACGGTTCGAGATATCGAAATACACCTCTACCGACAGAAAGAGCATTTATTACCGATTCTTACGGTACAATTTAAAAAAAAAAAATACGGATTTTTAATATTTAAGAAATAAAAATTAAAAAGGGTCAAAAATTTCTCTTTTTCTCGATCGCCTTTTTTGAAAAGTCCTGTACGACCGAGTAACTGTTCCATTTCTTAACAGCTGGTATATTCGGAAAGGTCATTTAATCCTCTTTCGAACCATGTAAACATTTTTACAAAATACGGATTAGCGATCCATATTTTTAGATTTTACGAAACATCGATTTTTTCACAAGACATTTTATAAGTCAAAAGCGTTTAGAGATAAATCTTTTTTTTTTTTTTTTTTTTTTTTTTTTTTTTTTTTTTGTATATAGATTTCGCTTCATCAATTCAATTCCCAAAAGATTGAGAGAAATTTTCAAAAACTGAATGAGTTATAAATTTTTTAATTTTAGGTATTAAACCATTGAATTGAATACACGACATTCATTCCATGAGATTGTACAATGTGTTCGTTGTCGTTACCACGGCAACCACTTCACGGAAGAAAGATGTCTGGTGGAAAGTGAAAAAAAAAAAAACCTGCGACTGATTCAGTTGATCATCAGATGTATTTTAAATGGGATAAAAAATTGCAAATTTCTATTTTTTTCAATTTTTCAAACTCACACACAACACTTGGTATACAATCTTAACACCACAAAACAAACTTGCAGTTCAAATTTCATCGATTTTCGTCAATAAACAAAAGATTTACATTTTAATTGCAAATTAAATTTTATTCTAATACGCGTATTTCAATTTCTAATTATGATTAAATTATTTTTAATACATCATTCGAAAGATATTTTAAAGTTCTTTTATATTATCAAAAGTTTTCCCCAGATTTACACGTTTTGAGGTGTCCTGAATCAGTTTTCCTTTGTATCTCAGCTACTAATTAAAATAATTTTGTAAGTAATACATCATTAGAAAGCTTTGGTGATTTGGATTTGAACAGTACATTACAGAAATCTCTACCGCAAGATGGCGCTGTAATATTTTTAAATTTCAAGCTGTAATATTTTAAAATTTCAATATTTCAATTTCTAATTACGATTAAATTACTTTTAATACATCATTTGAAAGATATTTTAATGTTCTTTTATATTATCGAAAGTTTTCACCTGATTTACACGTTTTGAGGTGTCCTGATTAGGTTTTCTTTTGCATCTCAGCTAATTGAGTTAGACCGTTCAAAATTGGTATACGTAGGTTAATTAGGAGGGGCTAAAAGGGTGGGGAAGAAATAGGTGTGCACCGCGCGCGATGCGCGCGAGATTTCACCCGATTTACACATTTTGAGGTATCCTGATTAGGTTTTCTCTTTGTATCTCAGCTACTAATTAAAATAATTTCATAAGTAATACATCATTAGAAAGCTTTTTTGATTTGGAATCGAACAGTGGAATACAGAAATTTCTACCGCCAGATGACGCCGTAATATTTTAAAATTTCAATATTTCAATTTCTATTTATGATTAAATTATTTTTAATACACCATTCGAAAGATATTTTTAAATTATTTTAAATTATTGAAAGTTTTCACCAGAATTACACGTTTTGAGATGTCCTGAATCAGTTTTCTTTTATGGCGCTGTAATATTTTCAATATTTCAATTTCTAATTATGATTAAATTATTTTTAATACATCATTCGAAAGATATTTTAAAGTTCTTTTATATTATCGAAAGTTTTCACCAGATTTACACGTTTTGGGGTGTCCTCTTTAAATTTAATTTTTAATTATGAAAAAATAACATTGAAATTAGCAAAAATGTATTAAATTAACATATGTAAAACAATTGAGATTAAGTTAAAAATGTTATTTGTTTAATAGGATCTTTTCATTTATATGTTGTTGTGGTATTATGTTATAAAGCAGCAATAGTATTATTTACAGACCTGCCAACCACCTCATTATGAACCGTACAATTTTTAGTACCCTCTTTTTTTTTCACACCAGCCTTTTTTTAGAGTAATTTTATTCTTAGGAAGTTAGGATGGAATGGTTGGAAGGCACCTGTGACAGCGTCACGCATCCTCCTTTACCTAAAAGTGGAAGCTAACGGAGTGAGAGTCCCGAACAACAATTTCACTGCAATGGAGAGAGGGGGGAGGGACATAAAAGGCACAAAAAAAAAAACAATAACAAAGGAATTTTAGAGCTTATGGAAAGATGAAACACATTATAAAAATGACTAGAAAGGTTAAGTACAGCATTACACAACTAGGAGAATGTTTATGGATAGTAAGAATATTTTGTATTTTTCAGAGAGCAAATTATATATATATATATATTTTGGTATTTTAAAACACAATTTTTATTTTTATTTATTTTTATTTTTTTAAATAACACAAGGACAAACAATACACAATACAAGACACACAAGGACAAGGACAGGATATAATGTCGAAAGAGAAGTCAAGGCCCGAAGGCGACAGAAAAGTGAAAAGATAAAGAGTAACACAAAAAAGGTTAAAGGTGGCAGTTAAGACTAATGCCCGCTTGCTTTGGGTATTCGCCTATTCAGAGGATCAATATGGTCATATGTTGCGAGAGTGTTTAAAGCAGGGTTATCTAAGCTTTCAAGTGCCAAAAAAAAATTGTACATTTAAGTCTTGGATGAAATCATTAAGTTTAGGAGTATTAATTTCTTTATAAATATGAAAATTTCTAACATACCAAGGCATATCAAGAATTTGCCGAATAGTTGAATTTTGAGCCCTAATGAGTAACTTGATATGCGATTTGGCAGCATATGACCATACCATGGAAGCATAAGTTAAAATGGGTCTTAAGTAGGAAGTGTACAAGAGCAATTTGTTTTTAAAGTTTAATGTACTCTTCCGAGCTAAGAGGGGAAGTAATTTACCTTTAGCTGTACGGAATTTATTACGCGTGGTGAGAATGTGTTGTTGAAAAGTGAGAGATTGGTCTAGAATAACACCAAGGTATTTACAGTGATTTGACCATGGTAGGGGGTGGCGCCGAGACTAATTTGGAATTTATCTCATTTATCAGCTGTCATAGCATTTCTTCCACGTGAAAAAAGAATAGCTTCCAAAGGCGTAGCCAGCTTTCCAAGTGGGGGGGGGGAGGGGGGGGGGCAAATTTTAAACTAAAAGTTACAATATGAATACATTATGAACATAGTGCGCATATGTATGCATGTGTGCGTTTTAACACACGTATAAAAGTTACACAAGTTAACACATGTACATTTAACATATGAATTAAGTAACATTCTCTTAGAATAAATAACTAGAGTTGACGAAGAACAGAAATATCAATATTTATACAGCATTAAAAATGCCAATGTAAAAAAAATGTTAAATGCAGACTGCAGTTTCGGTAGCATAAATCGGTGCATTTGGCTTCCTTTGAAATATCATTTGATAAAGTTTGGACTTTCAGAGTAGTGCCACTATCCGTCTAGAAGAAAAGGAACAGAAGTTTGAAAATTGATTAAAACAAGGAAAGAATGTTGCATAAAAAATATTAAATGGTGTCGAATGTTTGGTTTCAGTACGAAACCAACGAACGTTAAAAGGTTAAATAAAAATCTTAAGCCTTAAGTTATAAACAAAAACCTAAAAACAAAACTACGGAAAAACTTATACTATATGGAACTTAAATTGCGCACACAAAGTGATAAATTAGAATTATAATGATATGTTTACTTTATTTATAATCTCATTTCATTTATTTTATTTTACCAGTTTCAAATTATGAACACACACACACATATATATATATATATTAATCAAATATATTTATATATATATTAAATTAATACAATCTTGTAGCTACTTTTTTAAAATTATTATTTTATTCGTTCCCATATTCACGAATAACATTTATTTTCTATATTTTAAAGCATTGTTGTATTGTTGTAATCGTGATGTTAGTTTCAAACAGAATAGTACAAACGGGTACTGTGATCGCTATAAAATTAAAGTGATACTTATTAATAAGATTGTAATAAACTGTTGTGTGTACCATAATATAAAAATGTGATGTGTGCAAAAGTCGCAAAAAATAAAATCAGCATTAACTAAATGCATCGAATCGGGGAAAGTGTCGAACCACGCCACAGACCTGACCAAGCGCTGACCATTAACCAAATAAATTCAGGAATTACCACTGAACATAAGAATTCCATGAAAAATTGCATAAAGTAAAATGAAAACATTAAAAGGGACACATACCAATAAAATTGCACTGAAAATTCCCGCAAAGTAAATGCATCAAGATGGAGAACAGATAAAAAGCTAGTGGAGTGTCTTACTATCCGACCGTGCACTGGCCATCAGCCGAAAATATTGTCTAGCAACCACCACAATTCAATATTGCATACATAATCGAATCCAGAAACATTCATTAATAAAATAGCATGAAAAATCATCATGACATGATGTCGGAAATTTTCTACCCACACAAATAAACACCTTTGCAATTTAAAAAATTAAAAGACTAAATAAAAAAACATATTTTGCGCATACCTTTCTTTGATGTTTGTATTTTCTGTGTTGTCTTGAGTTTCCTCTTCAAACTCTCTCTTTTTCTTTGGTTGAAATAATTATCAAGTCCTTCACATTTTTGCACATGATTCCAGAACAGTTTTTCCTTTCTTTAGTCATTCAATACAGCTTTAATAGAATTATACACCACCTTCTCCAGATCCAGGATTTTCAGGCAAGGGGAAATTGTTTTATAAAATCGCATGAGAAGAAGGAATCCGAATAAATATTTACACTGTAGCCTAATTTTTAATATTTTTCTTTCTTTAATAATTACAAATACAAAATCGTCTGTTCATCTATAATAATAAAAGGAAAGGTTTGTCTGTCTGTCTGTCTGTCTGTTCTCCTATACGTTCAGCCCCTATTGAACGCAGAAGTACAAGAATTGACATACGGATGCTCTGGAGCCTTTCCGAGGTCCTCCTGAAAACAGAATTTAAAAATCTTAATTAGTTTCGGAGATATTAATTAAAACGTCGACCCATGTCGATTGAAAAAGGACCAAAAATCCACGGCTTATTGCTTAAAAATAGGCATTCTATCAGCAGACGATTTTAACCGTTGTCTGGAATGGAAACAAAACATCTGGAAGTAATTCATGTCACATGCTCTTGAACTGGGGTTAAAAATTGCAAATTTTAAAGTGCTTCAAATTTTCCTTTTCGCACACAACACTTAATATACAACCTATTCAGCACAAAACCAACCTGCAGTTAAAATTTCATCAATTTTCATTAATAAACAGAGCAGTTACATTTTAATTGCAAATTAAATTTTATTCTAACAAGTAATCTATCTTTCAATAGACGATAGGAGTTTCCATAGCAGCAAAATACATTTGAAGGAACTAAAAATAATTATAAGATAAAAAAAATTTTATAAACCATGTTTTTAAATTTTCTGTTGAATCATATAAACGCTACAGAAGGCAGCCGGAACCCCAGCAATTGGATAAAAGTATTTAAAAAATTCCTTGCTATCGTCTTTTGATCTATTATAAAAGTTTCAAATGGCTATCTAGCCGGGAAGATAGTTAAAAGTTGATTGCAAGCTTTGTACTGGAAACGCTACCGAAGGCAGCAGGGTCCCGAAGCAATTGGATAAAAATATTTTTTAAAAGCATTTTCACCGTATTCTGAACTATTCCGAAAGTTTCAAATGTCTAGCTACTCGGGAAGTTAGTTAAATAAATTTTCTGTTGAATCATATGAACGCTGCCGAAGGCAATAGGGACTTGAAACAGTTGACTAAAAGTATTAAAAAAAATGTATTGCCACCGTGTTCTGAGCTATCCTGAAAGTTTCAAATATCTAGCTAGCCGGGAAGTTAGTGAAAAATGGATTGCAAGCTTTGTACTGGTAACGCTGCCGAAGGCAGCAGGAACCCGAAACAGTTGTCTAAAGGTATTAAAAAAATGCATTTTCACCGTGTTCTGAACTATTCTGAAAGTTTCAAATGTCTAGCTAGTCGGGAAGTTAGTTAAATAAATTTTCTGTCGAATAATATAAGCGCTGCCGAAGGACCTGAAATAGTTGACTAAAATTATTAGAAAAATGTATTGTCACCGTGTTATGAGCTGTCCTAAAAGTTTCAAATGTCCAGATAGTCGGAAAGTTAGTGAAAAATTGATTGCAAGCTTTGTACTGATAACGCTGCCGAAGGCAGCAGGAACCCGAAACAGTTGGCTAAAGGAATTAAGAAAATGCATTTTTACCGTGTTCTGAACTATTCTGAAACTTTCAAATGTCTAGCTAGTCGGGAAGTTAGTTAAATAAATTTTCTGTCGAATCATATAAGTGCTGCCGAAGGCAGCGGGACTTGAAATAGTTGACTAAAATTATTAGAAAAATGTATTGTCACCGTATTGTGAGCTGTCCTGAAAATTTCAAATATCTAGCTAGTCCGGAAGTTAGTTAAAAATCGATTGCAAGATTTGTCCCTGACAAACACACAAACAAACAAACAAACAAGGATCGAAGTTAATAAAAACATGGTAAAATACTTTTTCTTTTTCTTTTTACTTCCATTACCCGACTACCGTGGTATATATAGATTTTGGGGACCTAAAAAATATTTATTTTTCTTTTTACTTCCATTAACCGACTACAGTAGATAATGGAATTAGAGATTTCACGTGATTTACATGTTTTAGAATGTCCTGATTAGGTTTTCTTTTGTATCTCAGCTACTAATTAAAATAATTTCATAAGTAACACATTATTTGAAAGCTTTGTTGATTTGGAATTGAACAGTAGATTACAGAAATTTCTACCTCCCGATATTTTAAAATTTCAATATTTCAAATTCTAATTAAATTATTTTTAATGCATCATTCGAAAGATATTTTAAAGTACTTTTATATTATCGGAAGTGGGATTCGAGATTTCACCTGATTTACACGTTTTGAGGTGTCCTGAATCGGTTTTCTTTTGTATCTCAGCTACTAATTAAAATAATTTCATAAGTAATACATCATATGAAAGCTTTGTTGATTTGGAATCGAACAGTGGATTACAGAAATTTCTACCGCCAGATGGCGCTGTAACATTTTAAAATTTCAATATTTCAAATTCGAATTATTATTAAATTATTTTTAATACATCATTCGAAAGATATTTTAAAATACTTTTACATAATCGAAAGTGGAATTCGAGATTTCACCCGATTTACACGTTTTGAGGTCTCCTGATTAGGTTTTCTTTTGTACCTCAGCTACTAATTAAAATAATTTCATAAGTAATACATCATTTGAAAGCTTTGTTGATCTGGAATGGAGCAATAGATTACAGAAATTTCTACCGCCAGATGGCATTGTAATATTTTTAAATTTAAATATTTCAAATTCTAATTATGATTAATATATTTCTAATACATCGTTTGAAAGATATTTTAAAGTTCTTTTATATTATCGAAAGTGGAATTCGAGATTTCACCTTATTTACAATTTTTAGGTGTCCTGATTAGGTTTTATTTTGCATCTCAGCTAATTGAGTTAGACCGTTCAAAATTGGTATATGTAGGTTAATTAGGAGGGGCTGGAAGGGTGGGGAAGGAATAGGTGCGCGCAGCGCGCACGAGACTGTGCTGCCGAAGGCAGTCGGGATCCGGTCCGACTTTTTACCTGATGAGAAATGATTTTTTAAATTTTCTTTTCTTAAGAATAAAAGCCTGATTTCAGAAGGAATGTGTGCGCGCACCGCACGTATATCTTAACACGTGCGCGCGCATGGGACACGGTGCGAGTTTTTATCCGATGCTAAATGATATTTTTCTTTAATTCCTTTTCTTAAGAATGAAAGTTTATAACATGGAATTTTGAGAAATCATAAGGATGGTGAAGGAATACGCGCGCGCAGCGCACGGGTCTACGCTGCCGAAAGCAGTAGGGACCCGGTGCGACATTTTTCCCGATCAGAATTTGTTTTTTTCTTTTTTTATCACATGATAAAAATTAATGCAATTCTGAGAATTCATAATTATTGTGATTCATTCAAAAAATAGAGACCAGCGAAGCGGGCGCAGCCTGCTAGTAAATACATAATTTATTTTCAGCAATAAATCGTTTGTCAAAATTCAAAAGTAATGCAAACGATTATAAAATGTTTTATTATTATTAAATTTGAGTGACAGCTTTTAAATAAGGTAAAAAAAAAAAAAAAATTAAATAAATAAAATGTGGCATTTAGTCACAAAAATAAGATATTGTATTCTTGATCGACCATTTCTGAGGTGTTTTAAAAAAGTTGAAAATTGTTTTAGAAACAATTTTGTTTGGCATGTATTTTTGTGAAAGGGAAGCATGTCTATTGCATCCTTCAAAACCCTCTGTTTAATTACTCTACCTGCATTCTTAAAACATTTAAGGCTTAAATTAAAAATATTTTTAAAATGATTCAAAGAACTTTCACCCACAGTAAATTTTTCCAGAAAAGTCTGCTTATGATATGATTTACAGTACTAATTTGAACTTTCCAGTGTTGTCTTTTTTTAAAAAATAGTAAATAAGACAGGCCGACGAAGAAATTTTTTTCTTCAGGTTGATATGTTTTTCTGATATATTTTTGGATGCTGTTTAAGGAAAACCTATTTAAATATTTCCCTCATGTACAGTTTTGGAAAAAAAAAAAAAAAAAAGAATTGTTTGAGCTTCATTTTTTTTTTTTTTTTTTGGACTCGCATTAAATTATTTCCCTTAAAATTTGGGTGATGTGAGCGAAGAACAAGGAGAGCTGTTTCATCAAGACATCAAAGAAATAGAAAGCAGGTATCAGAGACGATACATTTTTAACACGTTAGCAGAATATTGTTGCATGGAGAATCCCCCCCCCCCCCCCACACTCACACAAGACCCTCGAGCCTTGCACAAGGTGAAATGCTCTAAAGAGAGATTGGATGTGAAGAAATACATTTAAATGATAATGTGTAAATATTAGCCTATTTCAATGCATTTTTTATATAAAATATTTCGAATTTGTTATAACTTCTAGATGAATTCTTCCGATTTTCATCCTTACTTTGTGAAAATTTCTTACCTGATAGGAAAAAAAAATAATCGTCTCTGAATTCAGATTATCAAAACACATTAGAGACACCCAACGCAGTACATAAAAAATTTGAAAAGTACGATTTCGCAGACCAGTGTAATCGGAAAAAATTTACCCGCTAAGTTATTATGATACCAGACATGCATTCAAATCAACAATTACTAAAAAAATTATTTTTGTACTCAAAGAACTTCAAAACCTGAAATTATCGCAAATATTTAGTTTCGAAAATTCGACCCCGTAAATAATACTTTCTGTAACTCATGGTAAGGGAAAGTAATTATCATTTTTAAACGTTTTTACTGGACGCAATATAATTTGGTATGAATGCTTTTAATCGAACCTAACTTTTCTTACAATCTTTTATACGAAAATTATTTTGTATCAATAGAATATGTTAGTTTCATTATGTTTAGTTCACTTTAAAAATGTTGTTGATATGTACCAACTAGAAATTTTGTACTTAAACAATAATGTATTTGAACTCTTTGCATGTCATAGTATACGGATCATTATGATATAAATTGAATACGATTTTTAGATTTCCTGCCAATACCTGCTTTTGAGTTATGCCCATGCAGACTAACCACAAGAACCTGGTTATACAATTGAGCGGACCTCAAGACATACTATTGTAAAAACTATTTCATATTCAAAAATTGAACCGCAAAACATTACATTATCCAACATGTATGGGTAAGAGAAAGTTAAAAAAAATGCTCATTAAAAAGAAATGACAAAAAAACTTGACTCTCTGTTAAGGCCACGAGTTTACATAAACTAAATCATTTTATCGTCTCTTTTCCTGCTTTTCCTTGAAGAAACTAGTATGTTGTGGCCACCACAAGACTTTCTTCTATATTTTCCTATACAAATTCACTCAAAAACAATAAAAAAAAAAAAAAAAAAAAAAAGATTATTTTTTTTTTTTTTTGTTAAAAATTAAAAAAAGAAATCGATAACTTTGTTTTGAATTATCACATATTTATAGTTCAACCATTCGTTTTAAAGGTATTGACGAGACCTTTCGCAAGATATCCATCTTGAAAATTTACCCTCCCGGAGGGGGGTGGGGAGCGATTCCCCCACATGCACAAAATTTTTTTCATAATTAACTACTACTGTTATCAATAATTCATATTAATTTTACAATCACAGGTTAAGAATAACTCTCCTTATGTACATTTATACGAAATTTTGTCCCATACTGCCATGTTAAAAATTTAGAAAAAATACGATCACAGCGCCACCTAATGAGCGATTGATCCCCAAATCTAATCAGCACCAGTTTATGTCAGGGGCCAACTAAATACCAAACTTGGTTAAATTTCGTAAAAAAAAAAAAAAAATTACGATTTTTTTTTTTTTTTTTTCCTTTTTTTTTTTTTTTTTTTTTTTTTTTTGTTAAAAGTAATAAAAATCGATAAGTTTGTTTTAAATTGTCACAGATTTATAGTTCAACCATTCGTTTTAAAGGTACTGACAAGACCTTTCGAGAGATACCCATCTTGAAAATTTACTCCCCTCGAGGGGGGACTCCCCCTCAGGGGGGGTTGCGAGGTTCCTACCCATACAAAAAAAATTTCCCAGTTGACTATCTCTATTATAAATAATTCTTGTAAATTTCATAATGATAACTAAAAAATAATTCTCTTTATGCACATTTATACAAAATTTTGTCTTATATCACCACGTTAAAAATTTAGAAAAAGCGGGATGGCAACGCAACCTGTAAAACAATTTTTACCAAAACTTGATGGGCACTAATTTATGTCAAGGTGCAACTACATACCAATTTGTATGAAATTCTGTGCAGTAGTTCCTGAGATACAGTTGTCACAAAATTTTGTCACACACACACACACACAGACAGACTGACAGCCAGACAGACAGACAGACATTTTCCAAAAATGGTCAAATCGTGTTCTACAGCTTTCAAAACGTGTAAATCCATGAAAAACCCGAGGTCGAAAATTTTTACGAATCCAATACTTTCTTCTATTGAATATAGAAGAAAGTAAAAACAAACTACTAATTTCAATTTTTTTTTTCTTTTGTTTACCAAGAAAAATTACTTTGCAAATTTTCGTAAGAAATGTGCAAGTAAATTTGGATTTATGAACAATTTAGATTATTCTTTTAAATATATTCTACCACCATGTTTAAGAAAGTGTCTTTCAATTGCATAGAATCATTGGTATCAGTAATAATAATTTTTTTTTAACCTTCAAATCTTTTAATTTTTTTTTCTGTTTTCAATATGTTTTTGTTAAATATACTGAATGTGTGTGCGTGAGCGGGGAGGTACCCGGGCACCCAGCCCCCACCCCTGGCTACGCGCTTTAGTTTTAGTAGTATTAAATGCTATTCTCCATTTATAGAACCAGTTAACTAAAATTTTGAGGTGATGGGAAATTGCCGAAATAGCATAACGCCTGTTGACGCTTGACGAGAGAATACAGGTATCGTCTGCAAAAATAGCCAATGAGGTATGAGGGTAGCGAGGAATATCATTGTTTAAATTTTAAAATACTCACACAAAAACATTTCTAGTGGACTGTATCACTAAACTCATAATTTTATTTTCACAACTCGAATCGACGTCTACTCACGTCGGCACACAAACTCACACTGCTCAACTCAGATGGCGCTGCTGCAACAGCGCTTTTCATTGGATACGGAACATTCCGCCCCACGTTGCAATGTTTACATTCAACCAGTAAATTATACAGTTATATCAAATGAAAATAGAAAATAAACACAATACAATAATAACATTACATGACTCATTAAAAAAATAAAATATATATATAGACACTAATATATAAAATTACACATTTTTTGGCAAAATGCAAATTTGGGAAATGGGTCTTTTGTAAATACCCGATTGGGTTTTCACCCTTACCACCCTGACCCGTTTATCTTCACCAAAATACAGTTCTATTATTCTCCCTAATGCCCATTTTTGTGGTGGTAGGTTTTCATCTTTAAGAAGCACTAACTCATTGACTTTCACATTATTTTTTTCTACCATCCACTTGGACCTCTGTTGTAAATTATTTAGATACTGTATATGCCATTTTTTCCAAAAAATTTGAATTATTTTTGTCAGCTTTTTCCAATTAGACAATCTATTGTCTTTAACCTCAATTAAATTAGGCTCTATAACAGCATTTAAGGGTCTGCCAATTAAGAAATGGGCAGGAGTTAACACATCATATACATCAGAATCGGATGACAGAGGTACAAGCGGTCTTGAATTTAGAATTCCTTCTATCTGTGTAGCAACTGTTAGGAATTCTTCATAGGTCAATCTGGAGTTGCCTAAAACTCTTTTAAAATAATATTTAAAAGCTTTAACTCCGCTTTCCCAGAGGCCACCAAAATTAGGTGCTCTCGGGGGAAGAAAATTCCAATCGATTCCCTCAGCTGACATGTAACCAGCGAGGGCCTCATCTGGTTTTATAACTAAATTTTGCAACCTAGAGAGCTCTTTGTTTGCTCCAATAAAATTTGTGGCGTTATCAGAAAATAATTTTGAACATAAACCTCTACGAGCCACAAATCTTTTTAAACATGCTATGAAGGCCTCAGACGTCAAATCAGTGACAATTTCGAGGTGAACGGCTTTTGTGACCAAACATACAAAAATGCACACATATATTTTATGATAAATTCCCTTTCTTTGATTCTTATATTTAACAAGGAATGGGCCACAAAAGTCCGCACCTGAGCAATTAAATGGAAAGTCAGGAGTCACGCGCTCTTTCGGTAATTCACCCATTAATTGCTCCACTCCTACGGGTTTAACTCTAAAACACTTAATACAATCGTGTACGACTTTTCTACACGTTGCTTTACCCTGGACGGGCCAAAAATTTTTGACGAATATAGTATAGCAAGGCAGTAGGACCTAAATGAAAGTATCGCTTATGATAAGATTCTAAAATAAGTTTGGTCAATTTATGACCCTTCGGCAGAATAATTGGAAATTTAGTGTTAAAACTTACATTAGCATTCTTAATTCTGCCATTTACTCTAAGCAATCCCTCTCTGTCTATAAAGGGATTTAAAGATTTTATCTTACTTTTCTCATGAACATTTTTTCCTTTAACTAAATTTTTTAGTTCCTCGTTAAACTCTGTTTTTTGAATTTGCTTTACAATAAAATTTTCTGCCTTGCGGATCTCCTCTGTTGATAATGGCCCCAATGTTCTTTCCCTTGGATTCTTCAGGTTGTAGATAAATCTGAAAAGATAACTAACAACATGCAATATTTTAATATAATTATTACTAATATTAAATAAGTCTTGAATAAAGGAGTTATAAGTCACAGTAAATACTGATAAGTCATTTTTTTCTGAATTTTTCAGTTCAGACGTAAATTCGTCTTTTATGACGGATTTAGGAATTTCACGATTGGGATACTGTCGTTCTGACAGAAAAGCAGGTCCTTCAAACCACAATTTATTTTTGACCAGTTTTTCAGGATCCACCCCTCTTGAGATAAGATCTGCGGGATTGTTCTCAGAAGATACATGACGCCACTGTTGAACTTCTGTCAGAGCTTGTATAGTTGCTATGCGGTTTGCCACAACAGTTTTTAGAAGATACGGCTCTTTTTGTATCCAGGAAAGTACAATCATCGAGTCGGTCCATAAGTAGATGTCAGCTGTCTTAAACTGTAAGGCACTCTTCACTTTTGTGAGCAATTTTGCTAATAAGACGGCAGCGCAGAGCTCCAACCTCGGTATTGTCGTACGCTTAAGAGGTGATACACGTGATTTGCTACAAACCAAGTTCACTTCGAAGGCTCCATCCACTGACGTTGATTTGCAATAAATCACACAACCATAAGCTGACTCGGAAGCGTCCGCAAATCCATGAAGCTCAATATGTACTGGATTGTTCATTAATATGCATCTCTGAACACTAACACTGTTTATTGCTGGCAATAGCTCGATGAAGTTTTTCCACTGTTGCGACTCCGTTTCCGGAAGCGGATCGCTCCAGTCTAACTTTAAGCACCACAGTTTTTGTAAAAAGATTTTTGCCTTTGTTATGACGGGACCCAATAGACCAAGAGGATCAAAGATCCGAGCTATGGTCGAGAGTACTGATCTCTTCGTAGGCGGAACCACGTTTTCTATATGAATTTGGAAGGTAAATATATCAGTGGTAGGGTTCCACGTAACACCTAGCGCTTTTGTCTCATCTTGAAAATTATAACTACTGTCAGGTCCTGTTTTTAATTCTGGGCTATTGCTATACCATTTATGCAATATCATGCCTGCACTATTGAGAGCCTCTGTTAATTGAGATTTCAGTTCTTTTGCTCCACTTAGGATGTCTGCACCGCTCAAGACATCATCCATATAAAAATCCTTTTCTAAAATTGGGGACGCTAAAGGATAGTTCTGGCTCTCATCTCTGGATAACTGAAGTAGGACTCTAGTAGCGAGATAAGGTGCACTTACTGTACCATAAGTAACAGTTTTGAGCTCATAAGTCTTAATTGGTTCATTCACTCCCTCCCTCCAAAGAATTCTCAAAAGTTTAGTTTGACTCGGATCTATTAAAATCATCCTGTACATCTGTTTAATGTCAGCCATGAACGCATAAATATGTTTACGAAATCTCGTCATTATATTAAATAGGTCTTCCTGAATAACCCCACCGTTATATTGTAAGGAGTTAAGAGAATTCCAGGGATGGAACACGGGCGCAGAATTCATACCACTATCGATGTAAGAAAATTTTCTACTTCTTAAATCAAGGATATTATAAGTAGAAAAATTTCTTAAACGGATTCCGGTATGAATTCTGCGCCCGTGTTCCATCCCTGGAATTCCCTAAAGTTGTTTGTGAGGAGGCATTGAAAACCACTCTTAGCTTTGTAGTAGTTTTATCAGGGCGATAGACTCCTAAATGTGGTATATAGTATGTTCCCTCTTCTTCCTCACACTCTGAAATTTCTGTCATGTGACCCAAATTTTCGCATTCGCGTAGAAATTCCTTATATAATGCTAAATACTCAGGCTCCCTTAAAAAACGATTCCATAGCGAATTTAATTTTTTAAGGGCAATATCTTTAGATTTCCCTAAACACGTTGGATCATCCTTTAACGGCATTTTTACAATATACCTCCCTGTACTATCTCTTTTAACGTTCTTCTGAAAGTGCTCCTCGCAAATTATTGCTTCTTTATTTTTGGGTACCTCAATCTGCACATCCTCCAATTCCCAGAATTTCTCCATAGTTTCGTTTAAACTAGCATTATTCTCAATGAAGCCGCAATGTACCCTTTCCTGAGTTTCAACGGGAACGCTTCCACTAGCCACATATCCAAAAACAGTATTTTGGAAAATCATGTTATTATTAGCAGGACAAATCTGACCTGGCCGCAACAATTCATAAAAAATTTCGTCACCCAAAAGCAAATCTACACGACCCGGCACATTAAAGTTTTCATCTGCGAGGTTTATATATTTTAATTCTGGCATATTAATATTAATTTTTAACCTTTTTCCCGGCATGAAATCCGTAATTTTAGATACAATCAAAAAATCCAATTCTTTTTCATAATTTCCTTCAAAATTAGAAATCGACGCATTAACAACATATTTAATCGTAGTGCATGTATCTCCGATACCACATACTGTCAAATTAGTTTTCTTTCTTTTTAAATTAAGGCTATTCGCACAATCCCAAGTCATATAATTATTCATTGCTCCTTGATCTAAAATCGCGCGAACTGTGTATTTATTTCCTCTCTCATCTTTTAATAAACAATTCACTGTACTCAGTAAAACGATTTTTTTCTGATTTATTACCCGTGAAGAGAGAACCGAATTATTATTTTGATTACTTAATACGGTTCCAGCTGACTGAAATGTCGGCGCGTTTACAGAAAGTTCCGATGATTGTAGGGGGGAATGAAATTCCCGGCCACCTGCCTCAGTTTCACGTTCATTACGCAATGACTCATTATTTCTCGGAAAATGTAAGGAAAAATGATGACGCCTTTTTCTTCCCTCTTGTTTACACAAAGAACAAAAAAAATGTGATTTACAGTTATTTACTAAATGTTTGCCAAGACAATTGAAACAATAATTATTTTTCTTTATAACTTCTACCCTTTCCTTTCAGAAACAGGCAATGCCATATAATTTCTACATTTATATAAGGGATGATTATTTTCAGAACACAATATACACTTTAAATTCTTGCTATCAGCTAGAAATATCTTAGACACATTTCTCGAAGAGGATTTTTGATTATAGTTCTCCGTTAACGATTTTCCTCGCGAAGCATAATAAAGATCAATTTCCTTTCCTAGTTTAATAGGGACAAACCAATTGTCTGCTTGTCTGACACTGATGTGGGCCGCGGTTTCTTTATCAAGCGTTTGAAACAATTTATCTGATACAATTAATTCTTTTAATTTCTCAAAATCCGACACTTCTCTTAATTTTAAATAATAACCAAAACTAGTTTTTAACCGTGATGCAAATTGCAAATGAGTTTCATTTGCTTGCCTAGTAGCTTTTCTGAATTGTTCTAAACATGACTGGGGACTCGGGTCGAACTCTCTTAATACAATTTTCTTTACTTTATCGTAGTCACTCAGCTCATCATCGCTTATGTACGAAATTATGTTCGAAGCTTTCTCACCTAACAAATTCAAAAGAATTTCCGCTTTAAATTTATCGGGTACGTTTTTTGTTATAAAAGATCTTTCCAAAGAAGCAAAAAAAAGACTTGAGCTCTACGTCACGGAAGATCGGCCGATTTCATCCAATCTCCACGATCCAAGATGTATCATAGGAAGTGTTGATTGGCTAAAATCGGCCGATATTCCATGACGTAGAGCTCAGCTCGAAGGCATTATTACAGGAGGTGTTGGTTTGGTAGGTTTTAGTATCGGAGCAATGACTTCATTTTTCCAATAGAAAGGGAAATAATTAAATTTAAAAATATTATTAAACAGATGGGTGATTTTTGGAATATAACTGAATGGTAGATTCTTGAGGGCGTCATTAGTGATTCCGCTGATGCCTGGGGCTTTTTTATTTTTAAGTTTATTGATTTCGCGGATGACATCAGCGTGGGTTACCAAAAAATCAGAGGGAGGAATGGGGTTATTCAAGAATCTTCTAACAGTAGAATTGACTTTTCTCTCAGTTTCATCACTATCAATAGGGTTGCCTTGGAATTGTGTCTCAAGGTTTATAGCAATGGCATTGGCCTTCTCTTCATTAGTGTACGCATAGTTCTGGGAATTTGGATAGGGGTAAGGGTTCAGTTGAGCTCTTAAATCTCCTGACCGCTTTCTCCTGAGTTATTCTCTGGAGACAGGGATTCGAGGAATTCTCTCAAGCTGTCATTGCGTTTTTTGATGAGATAATCTTTAAGATCCTGCTGAGCTCTGTTGAGAATAATTTTATCTTGAATTCTATGCGTACGTTGCCAAGTTTTTCTGGCTCTATTTTTTATTAGTAGTGAGAATGCGGAGTGCGGGTCTAGTTTTAAAAAAATCGTTGGCAGGTTTGGAAGTAGTAGCATAATCAATAGCACTCTTAATATCATTAGTGATGGTATTTACCAGGAGATCAATGTCATTAGTGCTATTGATTGACGGTAGGGAGGGGGGGGGGATATCGTTAATAAAGTTAGTGAATTGAGTCCAATTTGTACGGGAAATAATTTTTTTTTTGGGGGGGGGGAATCAGAGGAAGACGAATTTGAATATTATTTTAATTGGATTATGATCTGAACTCAATTCATCCAAAGAAGTAATATTTTTATCAAAATTAAATCCATTAAAAAGACCAAAATCAATAGTGCTACTACTTAAGCCATAGTGATGGGTAAGGGTGTCCGGAAAAAGGATGTCCGCATAATCGAAAAGAAGGATGTTGTCATAAATAGCTTTACCATAAGCGTTCGAGACATTACAATTCCAAGAGGATGGTGGGCATTACAATCACCAAGGAGAATACTGTTCGCGTCATATCTGAATAAAGCAAGTAAATCAGATTTTATATCAACTGCGCTTTCATTAAAAGGAACATAAACTGAGAAAAAAGTCAAAGGGGGGGGGGGACCTGGAACCATAAGAGTAATGCCAGTGGCATTGACAACGTTCAGAGTAGGGATAGTTACCTGGTGAAAATTTAGATTATTTTTTATACAAATAGCAGTGCCTCTGATGGACAGTGGACTAATAGGGTTAATATAATCATTTCTAATAACAATATAATTTGGAATTTTAAGGGTCATACCAGGTCTTAATTTGGTTTCTTGCAGTAAAATAATATCAGGTGTATGCTCTTGTACAAATTCCCTAAGCTCTAAAATTTTACCCTGAATGTCATTATAGTTCCAAGCGACACAGACAAACAACCGCGAGCAGCCATTAAGGAGCAGAGAACGCCTGAGTAAGTACATTAAGTTTTGATATGGGGTCAGGACAACTTCTAAGTTGATTAAGGATGTTTTTATATTTAATTAATAATTCAGTAAAGAAAACAACTCTTGAAACAAAAAGAAAAGTAAAGAAAACAACTCTTGAAAACAAAGAAAACAACCCTTGAAAACAAAGAAAACAACTCTTGAAACTCTTGGGCGATTTCCGTTAAAACACTATTGAGTTCTGAGAGGGGATCAGCACAATTATTTGAAGTGGAAGGGGTAAGTTTCGGGATAGATAGGGAAGGGGTGGAAGAATTGGATGGGTTAAAAACATTGGAGAATGAGAAACTGGGATTGTAAGGAGTGAAGCTAAAGGTGGGAGGCTGTTTTTTCTAGCCATTAGGAAACTTGTTGAAACCTCTATAGCTGGCAGCATGTGCACCTTGACAGTTGCAACATTTAACATTTTAAACCTTTTTTCCCTCAGGACAATCCCGAGTTTCGTGATCGCCCACGCACTTAACGCAACGGGCAGACATTTTACAATATTGGGACGAATGATGGAAACATTGACATTTAAAGCACTGTAGAGTGTTGTTCTACAAGAATTGAATAAAATAATAAATTGTCCAAATCGAATATTTTACGACTTTCAGGGATATTTTCGAGGTGAATTTGAAATAGGGGCATGGGTAATTTTTGTTTTAAAACTAGTTATTGATTAGCATTTAATACCTGAAAGCCTTTTTCGGTAAGCGCGCTTTGGATGTGTCTTAATCCGTGGTGGTGTCAAAGCCTCTAATAGACCACACGGAGGGGCATTGTCGTGCGATCTGGGAAAAGAAAGTATTGGATTTTATGTTGATCAAGTTGGATAATCAAATTTTTATAGTCCTGTTCACTTTCCGGATAAAGAAGAGTAAATTTGCCCGCCGGTGTCGCTCGGAACTTGCATTGGCCACTATGAAGCTTTTTTAGGGTATTTGACATTTTACCTTCAGAGAGAATTGTAATAAATTTACTTTTAGGCATTGAAACTCTTTTAATTTGCTTTTGGGCATTGGCCCCATTAGGGGGGGTTGGACTTATTAAGGGGGTATGGTCCGCCAAAAGAAATTTCTT
This sequence comes from Salticus scenicus, assembly GCA_963930645.1. Classification (NCBI taxonomy): domain Eukaryota; kingdom Metazoa; phylum Arthropoda; class Arachnida; order Araneae; family Salticidae; genus Salticus; species Salticus scenicus. The sequence goes on along the minus strand of OZ005650.1, from coordinate 90,216,598 downwards.
TCAGGGGTGCGAACCGGTTGGTGGTTGGTGGGTAAATAGCCATTCTGGCAACTTTTTAATGACGGATCGTAGTCCAAATTTGACGTGGGATGCCTGTTTTTAGGTCTTTTTATGCTAGGATTAACTACTTAAAAGTCATTAACACTTGGGATTGCAGTGAAATGAAATCCGGAATCACTCACCCCATTTTCAGCAGTAAATGGAACATTATCTGAAATCCCATCCATCATTGAGTCATTAGAGGGCTCATCAGGCCTTTTATCTGGGAAATCCGGCATATGAGCACGTATTTCAGCAATAGTCATCGATTTTATTTGTTTAAATTCGTGATAAAGAGGAGTAGGCAGTTGAACTTTAAGATAAGTGTACTGTACATGATATTATCCCAGTAATTTGAAGTCCATTTCGTCTTTATTTGAGGCATCATTCGTTGTGCCAACGTTGTTTGCCATTATTATGGCGGAGAAAGCACTTAAAAGTGCTGTAAAGGCAGTGAGAAATGAGAGGAAAGCGAAAAACGCTTAAAGAGGCAAAAAGCCTCCAAATTAACAATTAAAAACGAAAAATGCCGCCAGATGGCGACACTAGGCAGCTCAAAAAAATACGTCTGCTCTCTATGAAAGCAAGACGAACTCTCGTCTCGTTCTCAATTTTATTCTTATTTAATCGTAACAACATTTGGAGAGAATTACTCTAAAAATAAAGTGATGTGAAAAAAGGGGCGTTTTTTTCAAGGGGCGATAACAATTGTACGGTTATTAATGAGATAGTTGGCAAGTATGTATTTATTGTAACAATTTGGTTTGATAAAACTATTTTGGTTAAGTTAAAATTGTTATTTGTTTAATAGGATATTTTCAGTTATATGTTACTGTGGTAATAGGTTATAAAGCAACAATAGTATTATTATTCCATTACGGGAAATATTGGCCATCTAGAGATGTGAGCGGGGAAAAAATCCGGGTTTAAACCAGGGAATAAACCCGGTTTTTTGGGAAGGGAATTTTGAAAGTTTCCAAAACAAGGGAATTTTGAAATTTTTCAAAAGTTACGAATTTAGCTTTTTTTTTTTTTTTTCTGAGATATGTTCTAAGGCATTTAAAAATGTTATCTCACATTTAGATGTTTTTTATGATCTTCCAATTTTTAAATAGTGCTTTTAACGTCTATAAATTTAAAAAGAGCAAGTTTCAAATTTCATTAATTAACAGACTTATTTTCTGTTATTGCAGTATATTTATATCTTAGTTCTGACTGTATACACACTGAGCTCAATATAACACTTTTTTTTTAATCGCAATTGGAGTTTATCATGTTTCAGTTGTATATCTTTAACATTTTATTTCAAAAATAAAACAAAAATGCTTCAAAATAGTCTGCATTTACTAAAACAATCAATAATATTACAATGGAAAATATTATTTCAATAAAAATTTCAACAATATATTAATATGCAAAAAATAAAGATAGAAAGAAATAACAGCCAAATTATTAATTATTAGTTATTCAATATTTTATGTATTGATTTGATGCATTAAAAATTATTGCTCTAATTCTTAATAACCGGAGAACTCCTGTTCGATTTTGTTGCCCGTGCTCTTTAACTGATTATAACAAAATTTCATGAACTATTGTGAAATTATAATAAAATTTAATAATTTTAAAGTATTCTATAACCATAATTTAATTTAATTGTATTATTTTTTATAACATATTTTATTATGGTAATCAAAAAGAAAAAAGTTCTAAATTTATTTAAATAGGCAAACAAAACTTCATCATTTATTATTGTCAATAACGTAAATGTTTAATTTTTTACAATTTTTTGTAAAATAATCACATAATTTTTTATATCACTTTTATTTAAGCAAATAGAATAAAAATGATATTGAAACAAGTTGTTTGTACACTTAAAAGAAGTGAAATTAAATCTAAACACTGAATATTAGTTTCTTCCCAACAAAGTTTCCAAAGTTCCCAAAATTCCCGGTTTAAACCCGAAAATTCCCATGTTTATTCCCCTGAAGCAAAATTCCCGGGTTTTTTACATCTCTATGGCCATCTCTAAATTAAAACTGTCCCAAACTCTATATGTGAAATCTTTACTTTGAGAAACTATAATTAAACTTTTCTGCATGATAAACAGTAAGTGGCGCTGTTTTATAGAATGATATCGGAGAAAGCTTTGTGATGGCCACAACATACTAGTTTATTTATTTTTTTTTTTTTTAATTTTCTTAAGAAAATCATATGGTCCTAAAAAAATATTTTATGATGGTAATTTCCTACGTAAGTTCCTGTGTTTTGGAGGACATTTTGCTCAACTGTTTAAATTTTTCAATTCTTCCAGTCTGATTTCGTTAATAATGCAAATGACAGTTTTCTTAAAGTCCTGTCACATTCAAAACTTTTCAAGAAGAATTTACTTATTTTTTTTTCATTTTCTTCTATATATAAGAAGTGGATTCCTGAAAATTTTCGACTTCCCATTTTTTGATGGAGATGTACGTTTTGAGTAGTCCTGAATACGATTTAACAGTTTTTAGAAAATGTTCCTGTGTATGCATCAAAAATTTTGTGGACGTTCATTTTCATCATGCACATTTATAAGAAATTTTGTGCTATACAACAGTGTTAAAAGTTTAGAAATGCGGGATCGCCAAGTCACCTGGTGGACGATTTTTACCAAAAATCAATAAGCACTAATTTATGTTAAGGTGCAGCTACATATCAATTTGTCTGAAATTCTGTGCTGCAGTTCCTGAGATACAGTTGCTACAAAATGTTTGTCCCAGCAATGGTGGACTTACAACTCTCGAGGTCCAGGGCAAAAATCTCACATGGGACATTTAATTTCTAACATTCATATATTGCGGCCCCGTTTGCCTTTCTTCAATTAAATTTAGTGCTATAAAAATACATTGAAGCATAGATTTGGTATCCCAAACCAGGGCCAGGGGCAATGGACTCGTTTGCCCTGCCTTAGTCAAACTTTGCATAAATGGATTCTTTTGGATTTCAGGTTCTCGCTGTACGGTTACTTTTGTACATTAAGGCTCTTTAGATATGAACCTAAGGCTTAAAGTGGAATTGCATAGAATGTTTCAGTTTAAAATAATGGTACAGACAAATTCACCAGACACATAAACTTAAAGGTTAAGATTTTTTTCGGAAGCTCCTCATGAACAGAGAGCCGGGCGAACTGCCCCTTCTGCCCTACCTTGGTACTCCACTCTGTCACAGAAAGACAGACACACTGACACTAACAGACATTTCCTAAATATGTTTAAATCGCGTATTATACCTCTGAACACGATTTGACCATTGTTAGAAAATGTTCGTCTGCACCGAACTACTGCCCAGAATTTTATGCAAATTGATATGTAGTTGTATCATGACATAAATTAGTGCCTATCAACTTTCGGTGAAAATTTTCCAAGAGCGGCGTTGCCATCCTTCTATTTCTAAATTTTTAACGTGGTAGTATAGGACAAAATTTCGTATAAATGTGTATAAAAAGAATTATTTTTATGAAATTAAAAAGAACTATTAATAATAATGAAAGCGAACAGGGAAATTATTTTGCAAATATACGGGTATTGCTTGACCCCTCCCCCTCCCGAGAGGGGACAATTTTCATTATGGATATCTTTCAAAAGAACTCGTCAGTACTTTTAAAACGAATGTTTCAGCTATCGAACTTTGATAATTTAAAGTTATCATTTTTTTTTTCATTTTTATCAATAATAATAATAATAATAAACGCATTTTTTTAATATGCATAAAAATTATGCATTTTTTAAACGCATTTTTCATACAAATAATTAAATTGACTTTCTTTAAAGTGCCTTTAATGAACTTTAGAGTGGAAATGAAAAATAAATTCGTTCACCACCAAAGACTTCTTTTTAGTTGATTTATTTGTTGTTTAAAATGTTCATCAGAAAGAAAGAAAAAAAAAATAGGCTTAAAAAAAAAAATTTATTTGGTATATTTCTTAATAAGTCGACTGGAGTAATTTCTTCAACTTTAGGAGGGCAGCCTGCTCCCTCTGCCCTCCCCTCCACCGCTCGCTACGCTCCTGAGTATGACGTTAAACTAAGGTGACAAAAGTTCTCATTTTTGCAATTCCTATTTTAACAGTTTGTCCATAAATGCACAAATCCCCATTCGGGACCACGTTCCCACTTTTTCGAAATTTTTCAAAACCGTATATTTTAATCAAATTTTATACTAGCTTACCCGTCGCGCGTTGCTGCGTTTGTCTTACTGATTTCGTTTCGATGAACCACCATAATGTCTGTGCTTTCTCTTGTGGTGTTGTCATTCTCCTCAATTTTCGATCGAATAAAACATCACACGTCGAACGAACACATCAAAAGTAAACTTAGCTTTGTATTCTAATCTTTGCCAAAAGCAAAAGAGAAAAACATGCAATTAATAATACGCGCAAACACAAAAGACGAGAAAAACATAAAATTAATAGCACGGACAGACGATATTTAGAAAAGAAATGATATTCAAATGGGAACAGGAAATTTTCTATGGCGACGTTCACTATAAATGGAAATAATTGAGTTATTCTATGTATAAATGCCACAAGTTTGTTTATATCTTCATTATTTTATGAATTATTAAACATCAAAATGTGTCCAACACTTTATAGACACTCCTGTATTACAAAAATCAAAGTATATTTTCCTTCTAAAATTCAGTAAATAATTTCAATGTACAAAATTAAAAATTATTTCATAAAACCTTTAACGTTATTTAGAAAATTTTATCTTGGGCTTTATGTGATATATAACCAGAACTCGAAGTCTCCGCCCTGTTTTCCGAACATTTTTAGTATGAGAAATTTCTGCCTTTTTTTTTTTTTTTTTTTGCTACTACTGTTTGCTATTTACCGTTAACTGTTCTATGCGTAAACTTTACATTCCGAAATCTTAACAATATTTTGCAGTAATGTGTCGTCATCAAATAGGATATAGATTATTATATAAAAATAGTAGTTAGCAAAAATGGCGGAAATTTGTCATCTATGAAAGTGTCTTGAAATAAGGGCGGAGACTGAATTCTACATATAGCTGATAAAAACATTAAAGTTTAAGATAATGGCTTCACAAATCACACAATTATAAAATAATTAAAAATTTATCTTTTGAAAATATGGACGGAAACAAGAATCTATGAATTACAACAGAGATTTATTGGCTAATTTAATTTTAGCATTTATATACAATTTTTATATAATGCTACAATAAAGAGCGACATTGTTTTAAATAGAAGTAACAGCTTTCCGATAAGTGGTATCACCAGCTAGTGGAATATTATAATATTCAATGGTACTGATTTATTTTATTGGTATATTATTATTATTATTTGTTTGTGTTTTAAGTAATCAGTATAAATCAAACTTATGATTATATAAAACTCAATGGAAATATTTTTAACGAGTTTCAGCTATTATGTTACTTACTTCAGGCACTAGGATTACCGAATTCAAATTTTAACGAATAATTGCATTCAAAGTAAGTAATTATTTCAAAAAAATATGGCGTTTGATAATTAAGTTTTATATTTTGAGAGCCTGATTTACATCGGAGCATATTGTCATCACTATATTTTAACATTTTTTTTTTTTTTTTTTTTTTTCTAATTGACAGAAATCCATTGTCGAAATAAGGAATTTATTATTTTTAAAAATATATAGCGATGTCCAATTAGCTCGTCATAAATTACCTTTACACAGTTTATTATATTTCAATATTAATTATTTCCTATTAAAGCACAGAATTTATGGCATAAGTTAAATATTATTGTTAAAAGATCGTAGTGCTAGTATTCCCCGGTCGTTACAGGTTCTCTTGGTACTGATGTGATTTTTTAGTTAAAATATACATCATTTACATTCTGTAAAAATAAAATAACATATATATTCTATAAAAATAAAATAATGTATGAATTATTAATTTTTAATTATCAAAAAATAACATTGAAGTTAACAAAAATGTATTAAATTAACATACATAAAACAATTGAGATTAAGTTAAAAATGTTATTTGTTTAATAGGATCTTTTCATTTATAAGTTGTTGTGGTATTACGTTATAAAGCAGCAATAGTATCATTTACAGACCTGCTAACCACCTCATTATAAACTGTACAATTTTTAGAAACCATATTTTTTTTTTTTTTTTTTTTTTTTTTTTTTCTTTCACACCAGTCATTTTTTAGATTAATTTTATTCTTATTTAATCGTAACAACATTTGGAGAGAATCAGAGAATTACTCTAAAAATAAAGTGCTGGGAAAAAAGGGGCGTTATTAATGAAATAGTTGGCAAGTATGTATTTACTGTAACAATTTGGTAAAACTATTTGGGTTAAGTTAAAAGTGTTATTTGTTTAATAGGATATTTTCAGTTATATGTTACTGTGATAATAGGTTATAAAGCAACAATAGTATTATTTATTCCATTACGTGAAATATTGGCCATCTCTAAATTAAAACTGCCCCAAACTCCATATGTGAAATCTTTATTTTGAGAAACTGTAGTCAAACTTTTGTGCATGATAAACAGTAAGTGGCGCTAGAATGATATAAGAGAAATATTTGTGATGGCCACAACAAAACATACTAGTTTATTTCGTTTTTTAAAATTTCTTAAGAAAACTATATGGTCCTAAAAAAATATTTTATGATGGTAATTTCCTACGTAAGTTCGTGTGTTTTGGAGGACATTTTGCTCAACTGTTTAAATTCTTCAATTCTTCCAGTCTCATTTCGTTAATGAAAACGACAGTTTTCTTAAAGTCCTGTCATATTTAAAACTTTTCAAATGCATTTACTTATGCATTTTTCACTTTCTTCTATATATAAGAAGTGGATTCCTGAAAACTTTCGACGTCCCGTTTTTTGATGGAGATGTACGTTTTAAGTTGTCCTGAATACGATTTAACAGTTTTTAGAAAATGTTCCTGTCTTCCCGTGTATGTATCAAAAATGTTGTGGACGTTCATTTTCATCAAGCCCATTTATAAGAAATTTTGTGCTATAGCACCGTGTTAAAAGTTTAGAAAAGCGGGATCGCCAAGTCACCTGCTGGACGATTATCACCAAAAATCGATAGGCACTAATTCATGTGAAGGTACACATGTCTAATAAATATCAATTTGTCTGAAATTCTGTGCTGTAGTTCCTGAGATACAGATGTTACAAAATATTTTTCCCAGCAATGTCGGACTTACAACTCTCGATGTTCAAGGCGAAAATCTCACTGGGGCCACTTAATTTCAGATGCTCATATATTGAGGCCCCGTTTGCCTTTCTTCAATTAAATCTAGTGCTATAAAAATACATTGAAGCATTGATTTGGTAGCTCAAACCAGGGCCAGGGGCAATGGACTCGTTTGTCCTGCCTTAGTCAAACTTTGCATAAATGGATTCTTTTGGATTTGTTGTTCTCGCTGTACGGTTACTTTTGTACATAAACCCTCTTTAGACATGAACCTAGGGCTGCAAGTGGAATTGCATAGAATGTTTTAGATGATTGTTTTCGGAAGCCCCTCATGAACAGAAGGCCGGGGCGAACCGCCCTTTCCGCCCTACACTTAGTACGCCACTGTGCCACAGACACTAAGAGACATTTCCTAAATATGTTCAAATCGCGTATTATACATCTCACAAGGAAACATTCAAAATGTGTTGTCTTCAAAAAATATTGAAAAATATATACGCGATTCTACACTTCATAAAACACCAGAAAGTGAAAAAAATTATCGGCTGAAGTGAATTACAGTGACCACAAAAAATTAGCAAAATTAAGCATGTTTGGCGATTTCACACTGTCTGGCTATTAATTTTGAGCACTTGGCGGAGAAGCGAAACACGATTATGTTCGTACACGGCAATCTCGATGCTTGCGAACGTATCGCCTAATAGCGGTAAATCGCCAAATATGCTTGATTTTGATAAATTTTGTGGTCGCTGTAATTCATTTCAGCCGATAATTTTTTGACTTTCTGGTGTTTTATGAAGAGTAGAATCACACACACACACATATATATATATATATTTTCAATATTTTTTGAAGACGGCACTTTTTGAATGTTTCCTTGTCAAAACTTGTAAATCCATCGAAAGCCCTAAATGGAAAATTTATGCGAAACCAATACTTACTTCTACTGAATATAGAAGAAAGTGAAGAAAATAAATTGTGTAATTTTTATTTTCTTCTGTATTCAATAGTAGAAAGTATTGGTTTCTAAAGATTTTCGACGGTTTGGGTGTTCACACTCATTCCCAACTCAGGCTCCCCTCGGTCTGTCTGAGATAACTGCCTTGAAAATGGCACCTTTGGTCCTATATCTATATGAGTGCAGAACTGCATGCTTTCCTGAATTTTCCTAACAGTTTTAACAGAAAAAGACTATTTACAGATATTTACAAATGGATTCCAGAATACAATTAAAATTAAGTAAAATAAATTAGTTACATTAAGATTAAATGCAATAATACTAAAAAACTATTTACATTAAAAAGACCTTTCCCTACGAGTAAGGTAACTGGCAGAAAAGTTGACTGTACGTGACTATGAAAATACACAGACGATTGCAGACGTCGGGTGGGGGGAGTCAGAAGTAAAGAATTAAAATTCAGTCTACTTGAATATAAATTTGGAGTTAGAACACTGTGTTAGGTGACGCCAGAAGGGTCACGCCTCCTGAGCTTAGAGATGGGAACAAACCCATCTTCTCTGAAAAGGATGACAAGTGGACGTTTTCGTCCTCTGCCCACTCGAGGATCGTATCTTCTGATGGCGTTTAGCACAGGAAGATACTATTAATGTAAACCTAACCTGTGGAAATTCGTTGTTCCTAGTGGTATTGTATTACTATCGTCCCGGTTTCCGTTTTTGCTTCACTGTCCTACTTGTATGGTAATCTGTCCTCCGGAGACATACTATCACAATTTTGATCCTCCACAGAGTGGACAAGATATCCATAACAATATCTTTTAGCATGAAAGATATGAACATCATTATTTTAATTTCAATACAGGTTTTACCTAGACCCACATGTGATACTAAAGAACTGTTCATTCGCCGAATTTAGCCTTGTGAATTTTCGGAAGACGTTTTTTATCCCACGTGCTCGTAAGTAGAGCAAACAAACTGGTATTATCAGAAGGCGTTGTAAATGGGATAGCTAGCATGTCGTTGATATGATGATTTAACATTTATGGATTTTTCGTATTACATGAGGGTCCAGAGTAAAACACAGGTAAAATCATGACATATTACTAATGTAATTAAAGGGGAAAATCTGAATATTTGTTGTGAACTGTGGCGCCATCTGCAGAGGTTTTCAGGCGTAACAGAACACGGTTTTTTCAAAGGAAAAACGGTGAATGAACAGATCTTTAGTATCACACGTGGGTGTAGCTTTTACCACTGAGCTGAAGAACAACTGGAGCAAATGCTTTACACAGTGTTCGTGGGTGTCAGTTTTTCTGCAATCATTTGCCGTGCAGAGTCAGCAGGCAACATTTGTCGGGTCGTCTATTACTATTATACTCTTTAAAGAATAAAAATTTAAATTTTTAATATCATGTTTAGCACGTAGAGATGTAAAATTTCCGGAAATTTTGAGGCAGTGGAAAAAAGCCAGTTTTTTTTTCTGTTTGTTTTTTTTCTAGAAAAATTGGAAAAAATTGAATTTTTGTTTCTTAATAGTTATAATATCTTAGAAAATATAAAGTTCTAAATATTTAAAAATACATGCAATCTATGTTATTATTTCTTAACAGAAACATACAAAAAGCTTTTACTATTAAAAAATGAGCCTTTTCGTTTCATAACTGCCAGTACCTTTCCTTGTACAAAACACCAAAAACTAGTCAAATCATCATTCAACCATTAATTTGCAGAGGGTGTACATTCTTATGGAATGTTCATCTCCCAGCAGCACTGATACAATGAATTTAGATTAGGATCAAACCCCCAGTACCAGAAATTTCTCTGTCAATCTGCGACAACTATTTACGCATTAGAAAATAATCTGCAGCATAAGTTCACAGTGAGTTACAGGAAAAAAAAGGTTACCAGATTCAGTAAGCATATTTTTATTACAAGTTTCCATTTATCTAATGTTATTAATATGTTAGATATGTCAAAGCATTGTAGTTATAGAATTTTAATTACATATAGCTCGGTAAAGAGTTGGCATCTTTCATATTGTATAAGAACTACTATTTTGTTTATGATTTTGTTCATACTGACTCTAGTAAAATACTTGTAGGAGACTCTAAACGCTTAAACATTCAAAATTAATGCAACTTTCTAAAATTCTCTGGTTCCTATGTAACCAGATGGAGGGACATTAAGACGTATAAACTTTCTTTTATCAACAATTACAGTTTGTTCATCATTGCCATCTGTACACCTTAATTGCATTTTGCTCACCTTCTCAATGTCCGAGCTCCAACTTTCACAGAAAACTTTTGATAAAGTATTATAGAAACTGTGTATTTAACCCAGTAGGCACCAAAGCTCCCACTACGGGAACATTTTATTAAGAATTTTTATCTCTACAATAATTAAGATATAAATATATATTTTTATTTCTTACATTGAACGTTAACGTGCCTAGCTTAGCTGGTAATTTTTTCAAAAAGTTTGTAATGCAATTTTCTTTTCCTTAATTATTCAAACAAAATCGTCTGTTTTTACTGCATAAGAAAAGAAAATCGCTAAAAAAAACTTATTCAAGTGCAGGGATTTAAAACGTTGGATATATAAATTAAAAAATTCGTTTCTTAAATTATAACAAACAGGGATCAAGAAAATTAATTTAAAAGGGTTATTCAGTTTATCAACATCTATTCTACATCCATTAGGTACTAAGTCTCCCATTTTGGAACTAAATCATATCTTCTAACAAAATAATTGTTTTTTTTTTTTATTATTATTATTTAAACTATGATTAGGGATGCATTTTGTAACCCAAAGCGTACGAAAATACAAAATTTTTTAGTGAGATTCATATTGCGGCGTTAAATGGGTTAAGTAACATAATAAGTACACAGTACAGGTATTTCTTTTTACAGCTCAATAAAAGACTTTCTGAATAAAACCTGTGATCCTTTCAGATCAATTTCTTCTTCTATAGTGCTAGCGATCCATTTATAAAAATACTGGTATTCAAACAAAAATGTGTCAAGATTAGTAAATTTTGAAATAGGTACAAAATTTAGTGTATATTCAAAGATGCAATAACAAAAATTACATGAGTAGTGAGTGATATTGAACAATTCTACCTCTAAATAGGTTCTGCAATTTAATGAAGCAAATTTAAACAGAATATTGACAATTATGCTGAATATAGAGAAAGAATGGGAATCTCAGTGCTTCTGCAGGGAGTGTCATCACCGATCGGTAGCAAATGGTAAAGAGGGGGTGGGGTGGGGGGTCCCAAAAAATTATATGAATGGGAGATATTGAACAATTCTATTTCTTTATAGATTTCAGAATCTAATAAAGTAAGTTTAAAATGAACATTGACATTTATGCTCTGGATAGAAAAAGATTGGAAATCACAATGCTTCTATGGAGCATTTGATTGCTGATCAATAGAAGAGGGTGGAGGGGGGGGGGGAGCAAATATACGAGTGAGAGATAGTAAACAATTCTACTTTTTTTATAGGTTTTGGAATCTAAGTAAATAAGTTTTTTTAAAAATTGAGATTTATGGTTGCAGATGGAGAAAGATTTGAAATCGCAAGAATTCCGCGAGCTGTTTGATTGTCAATTTTTAGTATGGGGAAGGTTACAAGAAATTGCATAAGTGAGAGATATTGAACAATTTCACTTCTTTATAGATTCTAGAATCTAACAAAGCATGTTTCAAATGAATATTGACATTTATGCTGTGGATGGAGAAAGCTTAAAAATTACAGCGCTTTTGTGGAAAGTTCAATCATCGATTGTTAGCAGAGGGGGGGGGGGATATAAGTGAGATATTGAACAATTCTACTTCTTTATAAGTTTTAGAATCTAATTAAGTAAGTTTTAAAAAATATATTATCGACATTTATGTTGCTAATGGGGGGGAAAAAATGGAAATCTCAAGGATTCTGCAATCTGTTTGATAGCCGATCGTTAACTGGGAGTAAGAGGGGGAGTCACCAAAAAATTACATGAGTGAGAAATATTGAACAGTTCTACCTCTTTATAGGTTCCAGAATTTAATAAAGCATGTTTAAAATCAATATTGACATTTATGTTGTGGATGGAAAAAGATTGAAAATTGCTATCTTTCCTGCCAAAATCGAGAGATTTGGAATTGCTGCATAATGCTGATTTGGAAATAATCTGCAGACTAAAAAAAATCTGCGACGTACGTCGCGCGTCTCGCATTTTCTGCTATCGGGATCAAACCCACAAACAACTTATGTACTAGTACTATGTTTATAATTATATGAAAGAAATTTTTGTTTATTATGATAATTTTTTTTTTGAAAGATGTTCTTAAGTTGACCAAATTCATTGGAAACTTAAACCTAACCCGCAGGAAAAAAATTCAGTCAACCTAATCCAAACCCGACCGGCGACCCATAAGAAAAATAAATCAGACACCCCAGCACCCAGGGAAAAAATTCACTCAATCTGACCCATAAGAAAAATAAATCAGTCAACCTGAACCGAACCTAATATGCAAGAGAAAAAATTTAGTCAACCAGACCCAAACCTCATTGCAGGTCGAGCTCGGGTAAAATCAGTTTACCGGACATGATGCTGGACTCTAATTCAGATTTTCATTTAAAATGAAATTAATCACAAAGATGAAATAAAAGTTTAATTTAAAGTTAATTGAACAGAAATTTAAAACATTTTGTTATTGAGTTATTATTATTATTTTTTTTATATACAGGGTGGCTAACATTAGAACTTTTTTCAAATTCCCTGACTTTTCCATGACTATTTTTCAGCATTTTCCCTGACTTTTTCCTGGCTTATGCTGTTTATTTCCCAGAAAATTAACAAAATTAATGAACAATTCAGCAATTTAGAATAACGAGCTTTCAAATATGGCTTATTTCCACAAAATTTGTCAAATTTCCCTGACTTTACATGAAATTCCCTGACTATACCAACACCCACTTGACAATAGATAAAGCCAACAGACGAAATTTCACAATCGCTTTCACGTCATGAAATCTAGGCCTATAGTCCTATCCACCCAGTTTCAGGTTTTCACCCTTTCCACATTCCATTTTAGTCTTTCAGTGATATGTACAATTCCATCGTTCAGAAGCCAAAATCCGCACGTGCTTGTGTGTTCAAGCAGAAAGCTTCAAATAGTCAATATGTGAATAATATGGATTTTTCAAGACGATAATGGATTATTTCTATTAAAATAATAAGGAATCAATGTCTATTAAGGTAAGTGTTTTATTTTGACAATTCTAATTTTAAAATTTCTTCGTATTCTTGAAAAATTGTATTGATTGCTTCATATTTTTTTACTTTGTTTTCATAATAATGAAAAAGTTTTAGCACCTGCTAATTATTTAATAGAAAGCTTTGTAATGCGTTTTATAAGAAGTTTAATACTTATCCTGAATCTCAGTATAATATTTTTTTCGGATGTTTTGGTGTATAGTAAATATTTTTAAGTGTTTACTCAGAAACATGATGCACTACAATATACATATGAGTATTAAATATATGTGTGTGTGTGTGTGGTTTATTAATTTAAAAAAAAAAATCACATTTTTAGCAGCTAAATTATTATATTGAATTACAGCAACTATTATTTTAAGCTGACAATATAGTTAAAGTAACCTGTCTATTTTTTGTATGTTAAATTATTATTATTATTATTATTATTTTATGTATTATACAAACTGTATTAAATATTAAAAATGTTTAATCCCGTGATTTATTTTATTACATATTACATTTAAATACACATAGATTTATGTCTATTATTAAATATCTAAGAAACTTATACGATACTAAATCCAAAAACAAAGATAAATAAATCTTGTTATAGATTTAAAAAATCATATACTGTTTAAAAGAAACATTATTTATATAATTTTTAATTGAATGCTTCATAACTAGTTTTGAAATTTGAAAATTTTAGTGAAGTATTGATGTTTAAATCCAAAAACATTACATTGTAAGTATTGTTTGATACTTTTAATCTGGGTGGAGAAATTTATGAATAATCTGTAATGTTGTGTTCATTATTTTTGTCCTAAAGCTATTAAACTAAAGTTTTCAATCATATTGATATAAGCTTATATATATAATATTCGTAATACTAATCACATTTTTAAAACAACAAATTTAGATTTTTACTGTTTAAATTTAACTGATATGAAATCAATTTTTCAAAGTATTTTTAGAATTATAATTAAATTCTTTACATACTTCTTTAAAGCATGACTTTATTCTTATAATAAATCGAATCAATGTATTTAATAATTAAAAAGAATATATATATATATATATATATATTTTTTTTTTTTTTTTTTTTTTTTTTACCTTTTTAAGGAAACCGTATGAATTTTTAAAGCTTAATCGAAACTAATCAGTAATATATTTAATTTTATTACTAATGAGTAATTTCTAAACTTAAAATTTTAATTTCTGACGCTAACTGATTAAAATGAGTAACAAAAAACATTATTTTGAATTAGAAACTGTTTACTGTGTTTAAATACTTTTTGATGTATTTAATAGCAATGATTAAAGGGTTGTTACGTTAAATGAAAGTGAACAAATCATTGAATATTCTGTAATTATATGCCCCCCATTTTTCCTTTTTAACGACTAACATAAATTTTAACACACACGCACATATATATCAATGCATTCGTTACATGTTATTATTATTATTTTTTTTAATTTATTTTTAAACTGTTTGTTTTTGTTCAACATATTTTATTATTATACACTATTTGAAAATGACAAAGATTAATTTTAGTTTAATTAGCTGAAATTTAATAATGATAATAATAATCAGTTTTATTTCAATATATAGTTTAGAATAATAATTGAATAGTTAACAGGCTTTTTTTTCTTTTTCTTTTAAGTTTAATCTTCCAGTGAAAATTGTAGGAGTTAATCATTATTTGATTGATATGTTCACTATTTATCCTTATTAACTACTTATCTAAAGTTTGACTTTTTTAAATATTTGTTTTCAATAAGCAAATTAATTATTAAACAGAAACACTATTAAAAAATGGCAAAATTTAAATGGCAAAAAAATTGTGTGTCTAATAAAAATTGATGGCTCTTTTTATTATTTCAATTAGTATATGAATTAAACATAAAGGATAGTTCTATACTCAACTAAGTTTACTAAATTTATGTGTTATTTTTATTTTTTATAACGCTGCATAAAAAAAAAAAAAAACTTTGCGTACATTCCTTAGTTTAAGAATTAATAAATATAAATATCTTGTTTATTTTAAAACAGAATTTATGCCAAGAATCTTAAGGCATGGTCTACAAATGCTGAGTGCCCCTTTGCAAAATCTAGATATTAAACGAAAGTGGCTACAAGTTATTCAGAGAGCCGATTTCAAGCCTTTCAAATTTTCAAAAGTAAGTTTCTATATTTATTTCAATGAGTCGAATTTTAAAAATGGCTTCAGTTTTTTCATAGGAAAAATTATATTTTGATGAGTGTGATAATATAATAATATTAAATATCTATAATTTCTTATGTATTAGTTTTAATTAATTAATAACCCTACTCACAAAAATAAATAAATCGAACAAAACACTTTTTCATTTTTTATTATCCTGTTTATATATACAGGGCTTAACAAATACAGTCGAGAGGTCAACACTAACAACCTAATTTCTAACAGGCTATCAGTATATGTCTTTTAAAATCTCCTTGACATTGACTTTATATTTAAATATTTTTCTGTTATTATTTTCCTACTAAATATGATAAATTCAGTAGAAAAACTCTATTCGCATTCATTTTGGTATATGTAGAGCCTGTTCAAGGAAAAAAAAAAAACATTAAAAAATTTATTTCTATTAAAAGTTAAATTATAAATTAAATTAATAAGATAATTTTAAAAACCCAACTTTAAAGCAATTTATGTTATGTTGTTTAATATTATTACTATAATATAAGCATTACTTTCTCTCAATATATCTATTTAAAGAAAAAATCAAGTTAGCTATATTATTAGTCATTATTATTATTATTTTATTTTATGTTTGGAGTAGCGGTTCACATTTCTGGAAATTTTCATATAGTTTTGGGAGGAAAACAGCTTTTTCTGTCCAAAATACAACCCTGAACTAAACCAAATTATCAAAAACTGAAATCCTACTTTTTTCTTATTCCCAATATTATTTTACATTTTTTTTTTTTTTTTTTTTTTTTTTTTATCATCTACTTTTTACCATAAGATATCTTATATAAACTTTTTTTAGGTTTGTGAGTTGCATTTCACAGAAGATGACTATGAAAAAAATGCGGTTGCTTACGATGATGTTATTGGCAACATTATTTCAGCTCCTCTGCAAAAAAAGAGATTAAAGGAATCAGCTATCCCTTCTATTTTCCCATTATATTCTGTTTCAAATTTCTATACCTAGGAAAGATCCTAGTGAAAGACTTAGAGAAAAAGAAATTAAAATCATCTAGGATGCCCTTAATGAAAGCATAAAATCCTTAGAGAAATATTATTTTAAACTATTCTATTATTTTAAATTTTTATTACTATTACTTAATGCATTTACACATATAATTATAAATAATGAGAGAATTGTGCGGAATGTGAATGGCTAGGGCAGGTTCAAATCAATTGCACTTTTATTGTAAGATTTAGGGAAAACTGAATTATGAAATTCCTACATTTGTAGAATACATGTATTGTTCAAAAAATAAATATTTTAAAAAATAATTGTATGTGTCTTTATTTTTTTAAACGCATATTCTTTTCTAATATAATTTCAATAATACTTCATATTATTCAGATGACTTTAAAATCTAATTTTATAAATGATGTTTTCTGTATCATATTTCTTTGAGTTTTTTTTTTTTTTTATGTAAAAAATATTTAACTTTTTAAAGATGTTTTCTTTTTTAGTATTTAACTTACGTGCTGATATTATGTAAATGTAAATTAATAAAATTCAAATATGCGTAAATATCTTACACCAACCTTTAATTAGTCATATTAAATTTACATTGATATTTTCCACATAAAGTGTTTATAAGCATTTTTTCTCTTTTCTTGGTAATCTACAACAACATCATCAAAATAATGGTGTGTACATCAGATAAGTGAAGTTTATTATTTCTATAACTGATTGTCTGTAAAATTTGTAATTAAAAGCATGGGTTACTAACAAAAAAAAAAAAAAAAAAAAAAAAAAAAGTTTCAAAGGATTTTTAAAAATATTAATATTAAATTACTAACTTTTTTTCTTTAAAAATCAGAACCCTCAAAAATATTAAGTTTTGAAATATGCTAACTGTGTGTGTTAAAAAAAAAAAAAAAAAGGAAAGGAAAGGAAAATGTTGGTCATTGTGCTTAAAAAAAAAAAAAAAAAAAAAGAAAAAAAAAAAGAAAGAAAGAAAGAAAAACCTTCTGTGGATTTAAATGTTTTTAAATAAAATTATTATTATTTTCAAACCTAAGTAACCAAAATTTTGAGCTATTTATAATTTTTTTTTCTCATAATTTTCTCTTGAACTACAATAATGGAATTTTAATTGTTCTAAATAACGTATGACTTTGAATAATTTATTGCTTCTTTAAAGTAGTGTAACTTCTACTGAAAATTTAACGATGAATTATCATTACTTTAAGACGGAGGGGGAAAAAAAGTTAGTTAACGCTTTAAGTTTATTTTACTATAAAAAATTTTTTTTTATTTTTGGATATTAATTTTAGTTACAAATTTTAATATTAAGAAATTATTTGTAAATGGAGAAAAAAAATTATAAAGCTGACTTCTTATTCTTTATTTTTTATTTATTGCAACAACCATACTCAGTTTTTAACATGCTAAATATTGTATTTATATTTAACGAAAATTAATTATCAATTTTATCAAATATAGAACTATTCATTTTTTATTTTAGAATTTCAGTTAAATTCTATTCTCGTTTTAAGTTACTAAACATTTGCTAAATTCTAACTTCTTTATTATTATCAAAATCAAGTAAAAATTTATTAAAATGTTAACAATATATTAAGAAAAATGTGAAATTTCATAAGCGTTTGATAAAACAAAAAATAAATTATACTTATTGAAAAGATCCATAAGATGACTGATAAAGTTTAAATAATAAACAGTACATTTGTTGTACATTTCAACTGATATTGATTGGCGGATTTTTATCTTTTCTTTCTTTCTTTTCTTTTTCTTTTTCTTTTTTTTTTTTTTTTTTCTTTTTAAATATGATTAAAATACTTATGTAGAATATACAAGTACAAATGTGAATAACATAACTCCTGATGGATAAAAGATGATAAGAAACAAATTATCATTGAAATTCATCAGAGATTTTATTATTTTTATTCTTAATGGATTATTCATTAGTTCACTAAATGATGATTTAAAAAAAAAATAATGATTTAAAAAAAAAAAAAAAAAAAAAAAAAAACGGTTTAAGTGAATTGATATACATTTCTTTTAAATGCATAAATATATTGATAAGAAATGCATAAAAATTTGATTTCCTCTATCATGCTCAAATATGAATAATATAATTCATAATGGAAAAAAAAAAGTTGAAAAAAAAAAAAAAAAAAAAAAAAAAACTTTTGTAAACAAATTATCATTGAAATTCATTAGAGATTTTATTATTTTTATTCTTAATGGATTATTCATTAATTCGCTTATTTTAAACTTTGCCAGAAATAAATGATATATATATATAAAAAAAAAAAAAAAAAGTGAATTGTATATATTTTTTAAATGCATAAATATTTCTTTCCCTCTCTCCGTACGCACATACGCATTTAATACATTATAGAAAAGAAAATTTCCATACGATTGTCAAAACAAGAAAATATTACGACAATTAAAAAAGCCGATATTTTTAAAATTCCATATTGGATGTTTCTTCAAGGAGAAAAATCGGCCTACATATAATGACAGTAAAAATCCGCGCGGAGGCTTTCACTTGTCGAGCCGGTGTTGACTATACTCGGGGAAAGGATAACTTGACAGTGTGTATTAGCCTGTAGAAATTACACATCCGCGAAAGAAAATAGTTCTTTACTATATTTAAGTGTAATAAACTTTTTCTCGATTTTTTTTTATTCTGGTAAACTGAAAAAAGATTAACTATTTAAACTAAACATATTTATGTTAACACATGGAATTTTTTGTAATAGGTAAGCATAAAATTTATATCAATGTATTGTTTCGCGAAGAAAGTCTGTTGGCGAAATATTGGCTGAAGAGGGAATACCGGAAGCAACCTTTTAACCCCTATTGTGAGTGCGAAACAGTTTGGTGGGGCTAATAGATTACTTTATTTTCGAAAATTTGAAGATAATTAATGCACAGTCCGCTTCTTTAATTTCACAACTGTTAAAAATAGAGTAAAAATTTTGACGGATTTGAACTTTTGGGAAATTTTCACACCAGATTCACACCAAATATGTCAATGAAATATTCAAGCTAACAGGAATAAGAAAAAATATTTTTCGACAAATACTTTTTTTTTTTTTCGTTATTATTATTACATTGATAATATAATTTGAATTCGTTTACGCATTGTTATATAAAATATTTTTATTTCCAATACAAACAACTAATAGTGTTTACATTAATTTATACTATGCACTATATACTAAAGATTTTACTTTTTTTTTTTTTTTTTTTTTTCTGGAACAGAACAATAAAAGAAAAACATAATTATCTTTAATAATAATAATAATAATAATTATCATATATATATATATATATATCAGACTTATATAGGTAAAATTTATATATAAATGGGAGACAGATCAATTATTTAAAGCCGAAATTACATAATTAGCAAGCATTACATTGTAAAACAAATTTTATTTTAATGGATATTTACTTAAAGAAAATTAATTTGGGAAATAAATACTGTTTGAGACTTTATAACAAATTGATCGATACCTTGGAGAGGAATTACAAAATTTTAAAGATATGTAGAGCAATTATGTAGGATTTTCTATATTGCAGTTTAAAATATTTACTTTTAAAGATATCATTATAAAAAATTTTGATTAGAAAAAGCTTACATTGAATAGAATTATTACTTATAATTCTGTAGATTTAGTTGGTAAAATAATTTCATCAAGTGAATAAAAACTATATTATTTAACAAAAATAATAAATTAAATTAATTTAAATTAAATTAAAAATAAATAAATAAATAAAGGCTGATAGTGGTCAAGTGAATTGAAATGAAATTTAAATTCTGTCCTACACATAGTATAATTTTGTGAAACTATTTATTTATTGTGTATGCATGAAAATGTACTCCTGACACTGCCTGCTTTAATCAAGGTAGTCTACCGCAAAATTTTAACGACACAATTATTATTATTATTATTGGCTCTTGAAAGAAATAGTTCTCTCGTCCTTATAAATCTATATTTGAGATTTGAATTTAGAGCCAAGAGCCTCCTAAATTCATTAAAATGCCTCGAAGTTCTTCCAAAAGCTACACGAAAGTCAAAAACTTATTTTTAGATATCTAAAATAATTCCAAATGGCTACAAAATTGGTATTCATTCAATTGCTAAGTTTTTCAGTATCAAGTATGACGGAATTTTGACTCATTTTCTGCAATTGCTCTACATAATTTACTACAATAGTTATTTTTCGATTTAAATATACAAATAAACTTAAAAAAATGGGAGGGGGTTCTTAACTTTGTTTATAAATAGTAGCCCTTTGAAACGGTTGTCATTAAACTTCTTAACGACGTTATAAATATTATCATTCAAAACCATGTCGCTACTTTGGCGACGTATTTTAGATATATCTTTTCATAAATAGTTATTAATAGTCATTTTCAGAATATTAAATTGAAATAAGGTAAATATCTTACCTTATCGGTCCAGAGTCGTGGGGACTGCCGGCCACTGTTGGTTCAATTCCAATTCATTGGTGTGAATTGACGGCACAAATCCGAAAAAATAGGATATCAATTATTGACACATACATTTATTACAACAAAGACGAACACGAAGAACACACTGAAGAGAAAAGAAGAAACAAAACATTAATATCGGCGCGCAGCGCCATCTACAGGTTTTAGATTTGACCAATAAATAACACATTGGCCCCCGGATGAACATTAACTTTATGTTCATTTTCTAATTTTCATTATATCAAAGAGAATTTAAAGTTCACCCAAAAGTCCTAATTTGTAAATATAAGTATTAAAGTTTATTTAGTCTCTTTCAAAAATTTCAACTGGATAAATCAACTGGAAAGGATGTCTCAATGTACCTGTAGCTGTTTTTATCTCACAAGATCGTACCTTTCCATCTCTACCGGGAAACACTTGAGTTACTACTCCTAATTTCCACAGGTATCTTGGCAACTTAGCATCGTGGATTAAAACAACATCGTTTGGCGAATATTCTCGAATACTGGAGTGTCGACTTGTCATGGCGTTTTTCAGCTGAAGAAGGTATTCCTTCTTCCATCTTGACCAGAACTGTTCCAGTATTCGTTCTTTTTGATTGAAACGTTTCACGTAGGTTGGAGAAGTTCCAGGAAGCACATGTGGTTTCATATGCACGATAGGTAGGGTAGTTAGTCGTTGACCTACCAAGAAGTGTGCTGGCGTAATTGGAGAAGGTTCTCCTGAGTCTGCATATATATGTGTGATGGGTCGCGAATTTATTGAAGCTTCAATTTCACATATAACTGTATGTAGTTGTGTGTGTGTTAAAGTGGTTTTGCCAACCACCTTTCTTAAGGCAGTTTTTACGGATCGCACCAGTCTTTCATAGAAGCCTCCCCACCATGGCGACATTTCCATGATATATTTCCATTTTATTTTATTACTACTATAGTAATCTTTAACGTCGGGATGGCTAATTATTTTCCAGATGTGCCTTAACTCAATATCAGCTCGATGAAAGGTTCGTGCGTTATCGGAGTATACCGTATGGCAAAGACCACGCCTTGCTACTATTCTTCTGAATGCTAGTAGGAATGTTTCCGTTGATAGGTTCTCTACCAATTCTAGGTGCACTGCTCTAGTTATTGCGCATGTGCACAACAAAATATAATATTTGCTATCATTATTTCGGATGTATAAGGGGCCTGCAAAATCAAGGCCTATCACTGCAAAGGGCTTTTGTTCATTGATACGATCTGCAGGTAACGGAGCTGTTATCTGGGCTCCAGCTCTAGAATTAAATTTTATGCAAATTCTGCATCTTCTTAATACGCTTTTTACTGCCTGTCTGCCCTTGATTACCCAAAATTCCTCCCGTAATTGAACTAATGTATCATTAATGCCAAAATGAAACACTCGTTCATGCGCATTTTTAATTAACAAATCAATTAATTTACCCTTTGAAGGCAACAGGATCGGGTGTTTTTCGTTAAAAGAATAATTTGATTTCTGAAGCCTTCCTCTGATACGCATTATTCCCTCGGAATTAAAAAATGGTGAGAACTCAATTAAATTTGAATTTTTCAAAATAGGTTCCCCATTTATCAAACAGTTTAATTCATTCGAAAAACTAATTTTCTGTGTATATTTAACCCACATTGTTTGCGCACTACCAATTTCTTCTGCCGATAATGGACCCTTAACTTTCTCGTTTTTAGGATTCGCGTTGTTAAGAAATCTCTTTATCCATGCCGTAATTCTGAGAACTCTTAAAATGTTACTATATTTTTCAAGATCCAATATTGGTTCAACTGTTTCTATAGAGATTTTAAACTGAATTATTTTTTCAGGTGTTTTCCTTTTTTCTTCGGTAATATATTGCGTGTCTACCTTTTCCCCAATATCTTTACCTTTACCATTTAGCTCAGATAACCATTTTGGACCTTTAAACCAAAAATCATTATTAACTAACGCATTTGCGCTAATACCACGAGTAACTAAATCTGCGGGATTATCCTTTGTATTACAATATGACCAATTTTCGGGTACTGACAATTCCTGAATTTCAACTACTCTATTTTTAACAAAGGGTTTCCACTGTTTCGCCGATCCCTTCACCCAGTGTAAAACAATAGTAGAATCTGTCCAATAAAATTTCTCGATGTTAATTTCGTTAAATATATCACAAATATATTTCGCTACTCTAGCTGCTATCACCGCTCCCATTAACTCCAATCTTGGTAACGTTAGTTTCTTTAGCGGCGCAACTCTAGCCTTCGACATAATCATGCTTACATAACATTTTTTATCATTACTGATAACCCTAAAATATGCAACACATCCATATGCAAGTGGTGAAGCATCTGAAAAAATGTGTAGTTCTACACACGAATTTTTCAAATCAACATACGTGAAATAGCATCTATCTATTCGAATTTCTAATAAATCCTTAATTTCGTTACACCACTTTATCCAAATTCCCTTAAGATCATCCGGCAATTCGTGATCCCAATCCATACCTCTTTCCCACATTCTTTGAAGAAAACACTTTATCTTAATTAAAAAAGGAGATATAATCCCAATAGGATCAAAAAATTTTGCAGCTGTATGCAATACATATCTTTTCGTACGTACCGATATATCCAAATTTTCAACTATAGATTTCAAAGCTAATCCTAATTTATCACTATCTTTATCCCACACCAATCCAAGAATATTTATTACACTATCATTATTTACCTCCGAAAAACAATCATTTTCATCCCACATTTTCTTTAATTTCTGTGAGTTCGTACTAAAATTTCTCAATTTCATTCCAGCCTTTGCTAAAATATTTACCGCAGTAGATGTTAATTCATAGGCACCGTTTACGGTATCGGAGCCATAAAGCAAATCGTCCACAAACAGAGCTGAATTTAACATTTCATAACTATCCGGATAAATTTCCCTATATTCCTTAATGTGTTTCTTAATTGTTGCCGTTAAAAAGAAAGGAGAAGTTGTACAACCAAATGTAGCTCTGGTCATTCGCATTATTTTATAATTCTGAGTGTCCTCGTCAAACCACAAAAACTTCAGAAAATTTCTATCGGGTTCCGCGATTTCTATCATTAAAAACGCCTTTTCAATATCTGCGCAAAACGCAATCTTAAACATTCGAAATCTATTAATTACATCTAAAATTGGTGGTGTAAGACATGGCCCTTTTACGAGACAATCATTTAAGGATTTACACCCCGAAACTCTACTGGAACAATTAAAAACAATTCGTACCTTTGATGTTTGTTTTTCCTTCCTAATAATAGCACGATGTGGGGCGAAATACTCCCTTTGAGAGCGATCGCATTCTTCAACTATCCCTCGATGTTCTTGTTCTGTGATTATCTGCCTATATTGCTCAAAAATCCATTTATCCGCTTTTAATCTTTTTCTCAAATAATTGAATTGCCGTCTAGCATTTTCAAAATTATTCTCAAATTTATCAATACCATGGTCATTCCATAATAAATGAGTAACATAATGACCCTGTTTATATTCTAACTGTTTATCAAATTTATTTATTATTTCCTGATCGGAAGTAGAAATCAATTTATCATTATTTATTCCCAAAAGATCCAACGACCATAAGCGTTGCAAATCATTACCCGTACATTCGGATGATTCATTTATTTTCATGCATGGATGGTTTTCATGTAAACAAATAGAGTTACCACATTCAATCTTTAACACAGAGGCGCCAGTAATTAAGTTGTCTGGATTGTTTCCTGAATTATTATTGCCTGACAATGTCCATCCCAATAATGTATTTACAGCTAGAGATGTAAAAAACCAGGGAATTTTGCTTCTGGGAAATAAACATGGGAATTTTCGGGTTTAAACCGGGAATTTTGGGAACTTTGGAAACTTTGATGGGAAGAAACTAATATTCAATGTTTAGATTTAATTTCACTTCTTTTAGGTGTATCAAACAACTTGTTTCAATATCATTTTTATTCTATTTGCTTAAATAAAAGTGATATCAACAATTATGTGATTATTTTACAGAAAATTGTAAAAAAAATAAACGTTTACGTTATTGACAATAATAAATGATGAAGTTTTGTCTGCCTATTTAAATAACTTTTTTTTTTTTCTTTTTCTTTTTTTTTTTTTAATGAATACCATAATAAAATATGTTATAAAAAATAATACAATGAAATTAAATTATGGTAAGAATACTTTAAAATTATTAAAATTTATTATAATTTATCGAACAAAATTTCACATTAGTTGATGAAATTTTGTTATAATCACTCAAAGAGCACAGGGAACAAAATCGAACAGGAGTTCTTCGGTTATTAAGAATTCAAGCAATAATTTTTTTAATGCATTAAATCAATACATAAAACATTCAATAGCTAATAATTAATAATTTGTCTGTTATTTCTTTCTTCATTTATTTTTTGCATATTAATATTGTTGAAATTTTAATTGAAATAATATTTCCCAGTGTAATATTATTGATTGTTTTAGTAAATGCAGAATATTTTGAAGAATTTTTGTTTTGTTTTTTAAATAAAATGTTAATGACATAAAACATGCGATTGCGAAAAAAAAAAGTATTATATTGAACTTAGTGTGTATACAGTCAGAACTAAAATATAAATATACGGCAAATAACAGAGAATAAGTCTATTAATTAATGAAATTTGAAACTTGTACTTTTTAAATTTATAGACATTAAAAGCACTATTTAAAAATTGAAAGATCATAAAAAAACATTTGAATGTGAGGTAACATTTTGAAATGCCTTAGAACATCTCTAATCTAAGAAAAAAAAATAAAGATAAATTCGCAACGTGTGAAAACTTTCAAAATTCCCTTGTTTTGGAAACTTTCAAAATTCCCTTCCCAAAAAAACGGGTTTATTCCCTGGTTTAAACCCGGGTTTTTTCCCCGCTCACATCTCTATTTACAGCAAACAACGAACGATTAATTTTCTTTATATTTTTTTGCAGTTTCCAAAATAACCCCGCGCCGATTAATATCTCTGGAGCCTTCGAATGGAATTGCGAAAATTTATTTCCTTCCCCCTGACTCGAAACCAAAAGTTTCCGACAAGATGCGTCATCCAGTATCTTTAACTTCGTAAAAGATATTTGATTTACGACCAATGCCTCTACATAACATTTCTGTTTGTGGTTTTTTAAATGAGACAATTAGAAATTTACGACTGAATATTCATTTGATTGAGGTTGATCACATGAAAACGGATATATTATTAGAGTTTCTTTTCTAATCACCGGCAATTTTAATTCACGCGCGAGTGATATGTTTATGAAATTTCTTTGAGACGCATTATCAAATAATACGGCACACTTTAGAGAGTTTAACTTAGAACTATTTGTTATTCTTGCGAAGCAAGTTTGTAAATATATTTCATTATTCTCAAACGGATTTTGTACAGGACACTTATAGGACAATACAGAATTATCATTTTCGCAAGCACTGTTCTCAGAAGTATTTGTTTGGGTATGTTCGATGTGAATTTTATCTTTCATATGAGCCGTTGGAGTTTCCGATTTTTGTTTATACAAATTAATGTATTGTGTTTTCCTGAACATGTGTCACATTTGAGACCCGATAAACAAAATTTAGCTGTATGTTTACCTCTTTTGAAACATAAATAACAGATTCCCTGTTTGCGTAAAGACAATTTTTTGTCCTCTAAATTTAATTTACACATTTTACTATCGTGCTCATTCACTGCATCAACACAAAATATACATTTACTAACAGTTAATTTAAAGGCTGATGCCTTTTGCATTGTGTTAGAATTTTTATATCCCGACCCAGATTTCCGGTAGGAAGCATTATTATTATTTTCCGATGATTTTGAATCAAATCTGGAATTTGAGTTTTTATACCCGCTATTGTGAGTTTCTACTTCGCGTTTTAAAAATAAAAAGGTTTTTTCTCCCTAGTCTGAACTTCTAATTTTAAATGTTTTAACAAATCTTGTACATCCCATTCCTCAGATTCTGTTTTCATTTTATTATAGTCTATCATAATACTGGTAGGTATTAATTTTGTAACAATTGGAAATAACAAATTTCCGTAGGATTTTAAATCGACTCCTAAATTTTCGAGAGATTTAATATTAACATCAAGGGCGTCGTGCAGTAAGCGTAATTCTTTAATTTGATTTGGAGATTTAACAGGGTTCAAATTTAATAACGCGTCAATTTTATATCTTATTATAATATCTTTTTTCCAAATCTAGATTTTAAT
The DNA here is from genome assembly GCA_963930645.1 of Salticus scenicus. Taxonomy (NCBI): domain Eukaryota; kingdom Metazoa; phylum Arthropoda; class Arachnida; order Araneae; family Salticidae; genus Salticus; species Salticus scenicus. The sequence continues at coordinate 90,189,210 of OZ005650.1, read as the reverse complement.
AAATCAATTGCAGTATTGTAATTTTGATCTGAGAGTGCTAAACCCTGAATAGCTGTTAAAGCTTGGGCCTTTAAAAAGCTGCGTAAATATACGAATTTCTGTACGTTAGATATATCCTTGTTTTCATGTATTGTTACTTCATACTGGTTCCAGAACTCGATCCAGTTTTCCGGAGAACCCTCATAAACAGGAATTGATATCTTGGGCAATCGTACTGAACTCGCATTAATTCTTTCTAAATGCAAATTGGGTGTTTGCTCATTTCTTGGCTGTGATAAGATCGGAGTGACATTTAAATTTTTAATTTTCTCTATCTTATTCATAATTTGAGCTTTTACATCAATAATTGAATCCCTATATTCTTGTCTCGATTCTATTTCAGTTTGTAGCTCGTTGAGATCCGTGATTTTGGCCTCAATTTGATCTTCAACTTCTATAATTTCGTTATTCTTGACTTGCAGTTTTTCTAACTGGGATTCAAATTCGAAAACATTTAACCCTTCGTCGGGTTCATTTAACTTTATGTTTATCGTATTCATCAGTTTAGTACATAATCCTTTTAGGGTAGATCTTTTTCTTTTTAATTTTTCTAGTTCGATTGCCATATTGATTTAATTTACAAATTTGGACTATAAAATAAAGAACAATGCTAATTCATATTTTTAAGGGCCTGGCAGTCCCTGTTCGGGCGCCAAAATTTATGTCATTAAACTTCTTAACGACGTTATAAATATTATCATTCAAAACCATGTCGCTACTTTGGCGACGTATTTTAGATATATCTTTTCATAAATAGTTATTAATAGTCATTTTCAGAATATTAAATTGAAATAAGGTAAATATCTTACCTTATCGGTCCAGAGTCGTGGGGACTGCCGGCCACTGTTGGTTCAATTCCAATTCATTGGTGTGAATTGACGGCACAAATCCGAAAAAATAGGATATCAATTATTGACACATACATTTATTACAACAAAGACGAACACGAAGAACACACTGAAGAGAAAAGAAGAAACAAAACATTAATATCGGCGCGCAGCGCCATCTACAGGTTTTAGATTTGACCAATAAATAACAACGGTTACTATATAAATTTCTGAAAATTTCTGTCGAACATTATCTCTCAATTTTACCTTTAATATTTTTTTAACTGTTCCAAAGGGAAGACAAAATCACAAAATAAAAAGATAAATCGTTTTTATTTAGTCTATGCTTTCGGAAAGAAATAGTCCTCAATAAAAGTGTGGAAACATTGTTTCTGAAAACTTTAAGATTGCTTTTAAATTTAATATCACACATTAATATCAAAGCATGCTTATCCATTCAATATATCAAAATAAATTGAAAAATGCGTGAAATGACATGCTTTCATTCCTATTCCAAAGAATCGAATAACGTAACATTTCCCTCTTTCTCATCTATAAAAATCTCATTCCAACCTCCTAAAAATGCTATGAAAATAAATGTTTCAACTCAGTTTTTAAAAATAGCAGTCGCAAAGGTGTGTGTTTATCAGTATTAAATAAATACATCAAGACAAATCATATTTACAAGTAAATTAAAATTCGCTTCCCTTTCATATAAATTGTGAGTTTCTTAATTTTATTCAGAAATAAATATATAAAAATTCTCATATTCACATTTAGCATAAAAAATCGGGATACAGACAAAATGAATGTATAAACAAATTGTAAACAGAGATTGCCTCTGCATATGAAAATTCACTATATTTATTTATTTATTTTAAATTAATATTTTTTAAATATTTTCACAAAAGCTTTAAACTATTTCCACTTTCTCATTTTTTTACTGCTTTTAACATTTACTGATTAACCGGTAAATAATAATGCAAATTGAAAATCTATTACGTTTTGTTCATTTAGAACTTTTTGTTCATTTTCTCCACAGAAGATACTGCCATTTAAAAATCACAGTTTAAATCTTATGATAAAATAATTTTTCTGCCAAAATATATTCGAAATATTTTAAAAGTATATTTTTAAATTATATATACATAATAATCGGTTTCTCTTTAAAGAAAACAAAGGCAAAAAATGTACATACAGATAATATTTTATTTAATTTTTTCCTTTTTCAAAATATTTAAGTACTAGCTGTTACCCGTGACTTCGTTCACGTAGAAATTTTGATGTGTATGTGTGGGAACTGACGGTTTGATCATAATATGTAATGTAATGAAACCTTATCATTGTGGTGCTGTGCAAAATAGAGTCTGATAAAGTATACTCAAAAAAATTTGTAACTCATTGAAAGATCTACGGGAAAAATATACAATTTATTTTTATTTTAATACCGATCTGTATACAACATTAAATGACTTATTATTTTCCGTCAACACATGCAAGTTCTGGGCACTTGAAACACGTGAACAACCAACATATAATTGACTGTGTGAGAAGCATGGAGTTCCTAAATGAATGCCTGCCACTTTTAAGGTTTGCCCCAGGGATTTGTTGATCGTCATTGTAAAAGCCAATTTCAATGGAAATTGCAATCTCTTGAAATGAAATGGCAAGTTGTTGGGAATAATAGGTATGCGGGGAATCAAAACGCTGTCTCCTTTAGCAGTTCCTGTAATAATGGTACATTTTATAATATTAATACCCAGCTCTGTGATACAAAGCCTAGTGCCGTTGCACAGTCTGGGTGCATCAAGGTTACGCATCAGCATAGCTGGAACGCCAACTTTAAGCTCCAACATATGGGACGGTACTCCCGTTAACTCCAGAGAGTTGAGAAATTCAACGGGGTAGGCAGTACTATCGTCATCAGCCATCACAGTGTCTATGGATGTGTATAACTTTGAATTGCCGGCGGTGATGTCTAAAATTCTTTTGTTTATTTTATTGACCCACTCGTTCTTAGGCGATAGCACTGCCCTCTCACACAACCATTCATCATTACTTATATTAACATCCAAATCGGGAAAGACTTGGATGATAAGTTCGTCTTCTGTTGCTACTAGATGGGAAAATTCTTCGGAAAATTGAATTTTCCCATCTGCGTCCGTTTCTAGACGACCCTCACCAATTTTCAAAAGTATATTTGCAAAGACACCTGATTCTTGGTCGTTGGACAGTCGGACGCGCATGTTGCATGTAAGATGGAGCTTTTCAATCCTATACCAGAGTGGCGACGCCTTGAGACATGCGTTTATTTCATCCGCCGGTGTGCCCTTCTCAATAACTGGTAGTGTCTGTCTAAAGTCGCCTGCGAGCAAAACGACAACGCCGCCCATCAACGTATGGTTGCCGCGGATGTCCTGTAGGCTGCGGTTCAACGCCTCTATTTCATGCTTGTGCGACATTGTGCACTCGTCCCATACTATCAACTTGCACTGTTGCAAAAGGACACCCCGTCCGCTGTTTTTGGTGATGTTGCATGTTGGGGTATCTTCGCTTGCAAGATTAAGCGGCAATTTGAAAATGGAATGTGCAGTCCGGCCACCGTTAAGCAAAGTTGATGCAATGCCCGAGGAAGCTACAGCCAGAGCTATATTGCGGTCCTTGCGGATTTGGGCAAGCAGAAGATTCAGCACAAATGTCTTTCCCGTACCCCCTGGTGCATCAAGAAAGAACAATCCCTCCTCTCCACTATTTACTCGGCACAAAATCGTTTCATAGACTTGACGCTGTTCAGGAAGTAATCGTGGTACCATTTCATTGACCTGCGCTTCTAAAACCGCGATATCGTAGTTTAGCTCCTTTACAACATCGCTTGACAATTCCCCTCTTCTCTGAGGTGTGGGTAGGCCGAAATCAGCAAGACATTTTCCAGATATGGAAATCATTTTATCTTCAATCAATACTAAAGCTTCGTTAATGATTAGATCATTGTGAGTGCCATCCAGCCTATATGCAATATCTTCTGATAAAGCGTCCTTGTATTTATCCCACAGCTGGAGCGGGTTTGATAGTCCGCAGGTGCTCACTAAAATCGCAAACAGGTCCCTAACTTTGGCTGCTGAGCGACAAAGGACGGCTTCCGCCATAGTTGCGTCCCACTGGTTGTCATTTTCTTATAGTCCGCGAGCCTCACATGCTTCCCTAAACGTTACTCGCTCTTGACTGTCTACGGTTTTAAGCCTCTGGAAACTTGTCGGGCCCCGCACCTGATTCAGCAGAATTCGCAAGCAAAAACATTCAAAGTTGCTGACGTGCACAGTATATATCCGACCCAATGCGTCTCCTGCCTTCACACCTGGCCAGTTTTCAACCGGTGTTCCCTGTACACGACGCTTCCATTCCTTCCTAGATGCATTCCACGTATAGTACCGTGGTACATCAGAGTAGAGTAGGGTTTTGGCAAAGTTGTCATTTTCGCACAGTTCGAAGAATGCAGTCAGTGTTGTTTTCGGAGGTGTAGCCACTCTGTCTAGGAAATTCTGCTCAGTGAAGTATATTCGCTCGCCATTGGGTAAGTGAATTGCCAGGTGGGTGACAGTGGGGTGTCTCTCGGGCAGCGGTAAGCCCAGGATCCTCCATGCTGCTTCGTTGCTGCTGACGTATCTACCTGCCCTAAATGTTTGCACTTCATCTCTGAGGGTAATACCGGCGTTATTTTGTTGGATACTAAAAACAGTTTGGTCATTTCCTTTGCAAATATATTTGCAAATGTATTTAATCGCTTGCACAGAACTGCAATATTCAACATTTAAATGTGCATTAAATATTTTAGACAACAGGGGCGAATACGGCACAATCCAACTATTGTCCACTTCAACTTCCACAGGACCGCCACGAATTTTAATTTTAGTAGTCCTACCACCATGATCGGGTGCTCTCCGCCTGTATAGGGGATATCCATTGCTATTTGTCTGCGTATCCTTCAATAGTGCCCGGGGATACCTTTTTGTGCATTTTCCGTCCTTCATGCAAGGAGATAATTGGTTTTCTATGCCGCAGGGTCCGTGAATCATGTTTTTTACAATAATTTCATGTAACTTTTTATCCGTACTCGGGTCAGAGATCTCGGCACTAATAATGCCGTCAATTTGGGTGGGACATATTTTTTCTTTAAGCCACAGCAACAAATGTACGTGGGGCAATCCACGTTTTTGCCACTCAATCGAGTACAAAAAGCATTGAGCCTCTCCATATATTTGGCCTTTACTAAGTAGAGCTACTAATTTATGGACCTTTATATTGAACACTCGAGCTATGAGATCATGTCTGTCGTTTGCCGTCTGGCCAGGCATGAGCGCTTCAGTTATTTCTGTCCAGGCAGGGTTGCACGTGAACGTAATAAATAGGTCTGGCCGCCCGTAGTTGCGAACGTACGCAAATGCGTCCTGTGTGTACTCGTGAAGGTATCTCGAGCTGTTTACAAAAGATGAGGGAAGGATTACTATTTTCCCTAAACTGTTGGGGTCGACATTACCATCGGTTCTTATGGCGTCCTGTAAATGTACGTAGCTCTCTGCTCGCAGTCTTGTCTGATTAAGAGCTATGTATCTCAAGCGCTCACTTTCTATTTTGACATACATATCCACCAGAAATTGGTTCAAAAGTTGCCTACATCGCAGTAGTAAATAAAAATCATTTCGCCGGAACATCATATGGAACGCGTAAAAGTCCATGCAGGATACCTTTTTGTTTGATATTGGACAGCTAGTAGCTGGATTAATTAATTGGATGTCAAAGTGATATCCCTCCTGCCCTTTCCAAAATATGAGTGGGTACTCTAAAGCATCGTAGAACCGGTGCGTGTCGGCGATTCTAGAAAGCGTGCCGTCACGTGCTCGTAGAACAAACAATGTCTCTTGCTGTGGTCTGCTCGCTGCCTGCAATCACGACTGCTATTTCGTTGCTAGTTGGAGCATTGTAGCGTCGCTCGTGTTGTCCGCGCGGCACTCTGTCGGGGTGGACTACTAACTTACAGTTTTCATCGGGCATGTTGTCAAGTGCCGTTTTAAATTCCCTGACTAAGGCGTTATTGTCGTGCAGTACTCGTTGTATTTTACGGACCGTCTCTTTATGAACTCCTGTAATTAGCCTTGACCGTCGCTCAATTTCAGCTTCCTCGTCGCCCATGAAATAGACCTGTAAGAACTCTGGCTGCGTGTTCGAAGTAGGCAGTAGAGACCCAATTCTATGATACACTTGACCTTGAATGGTAAAAGTTGGTGAAAATCCTGGCATTGAGATCACTCTGTCAGCACCAAAAGATGTCATATGGAAACATAAATTATATTTTCTAATATTATTCAGAAAACGCCGTGATTCCACTGTCTCGTAAGAAAATAAATGTTTTAAAGGCTCCACCGGTTCCTCTATTAAAGGAACGGAAACTTTTCCTCCAGAACAACACATTCCTGCAGTTTCTTCCTTCCATTTACGTGCCCTGCAAAATTTACACTCTTTACTTATCTTCTCCACTTTGATAAGCCCGTGGCTGGCGTAGTCAAGAGTTGAATCATATTCAAACGCAGCTTTATCGAATACGGACCACGTGTTTCTTGTAAACGTTTGCCGTCGCTGTACCTTCCGCTCAGCAATGGCTCGCCGTCGATTTTCTGCCTCTTCAAGCGATTCATTAACACGTTGGGTTGCCAAATATTCAGCGTGCTGTTGCCGCCTCAGTTGTGATTGCTCCAGAGTTTCAGCAGTGCGTTGGGTTGCCAAATATTCAGCGTGCTGTTGCCGCCTCAGTTGTGATTGCTCCAGAGTTTCAGAAGCGCGTTGGGTTGCCAAATATTCAGCGTGCTGTATTCGCCTCATTTCTGAATACTTCGGTTTTTCAGCTGATCTAGAAATAGACTGTCGCTCCGCTTGTTCAATTCTTCTAAGCTCCGCTTGAGGAGTCGTCTCTTGACTTCTAGCTACTTTCATAGCCCGAGCTTTATTATTTCTGTTGGAAAGATTAGATTTGCGTTTCCCGGGCATTTCGAAAAACTATCAAATAATAATAATAATAATAAAACCCTTAAAAGGGAACTAAAAACAAAGTACTACTATGAAATAATAACAAATCAAAAGAATTAAAACTACTAACAAATAAAAAGTAAATTATAATTCAAAAAAGTAAGAAAACGCCAAAACGCACGTTAAATGAGAAAGTGAAATAAAAAGTTAAAAATGAGAATAGTAATTAACCAAAAATATTGAACGTGTGATGCTTTCTACTTATCTATATAATATTTCTTTAACGTGGTCCAATTACGATATACATGGGGATAAAAAATAATATTTATAAATGGACAATATTTACACACGTGGAATAAGCTCAATAATTTAATAAGAAAAAATGACGACATTTGTCTGGTAAGAGTATTTTATATACTTCATGCTTAGTTAATAGTAGTTGGTATATAGAAAAATAAATAAATTAATTAATGTGTAAACTTGATCATGGTACAGCCTTAATGCCCTTGGCGACTTTTGAATTTTTGTTGCCGTTTTAGACCAAAATAGAATTTATGCGATTATTGTTCCTATACGCAAGAGAAGTGTGACGTCACTGACCGTCCGTGGATGCAAGAAATTGATTTCCTATGTTAATCGCCCATTGGATTTTTTGTAAAAAATTATTAAAAATCGAGGAAAATTATTTCCCGATTTTAATCCCCATATTTGGGTATATATATATATATATATATATATATATATATGCAATTAGTTATCATGTGCATGTGTTAGATTGAGTTATTTTGCTGTCAAATTGACAACATTTAAATTTTAAATTTCAAAACTCTGTCGTTCTTGGCGCTTATTGTATTTGGTGATCAAACACGTAATACGAAAATATACACGCCAGATGCATATTTTCGTAATATGCATAGTACGAAATATTGTTTCATATTATTCATTACTATCTTAATATAAGTTGTTAAAATAATTATGATTTTTGAAAGGAATTAAAATATGTTTGCCAGATAATTTGGCGATATTTTTTTTTTCTGCAAAGGATGACCGATATCAAATCTATTCCGCTGCAACATATTAGTATCTTTATCAGACACTTTATTTAGACATTTGAAAACAAATTTGACATCAAATTATGATAGAATATTTATCACTTTCCTTTTAATTAGTATATTAGTTGGATATTTATTGTGCAAATATCATCCTTTGAAATGAAATGTTTGTGTTTTCAATCGAATATGGAAGTTTGCCATTTTTTTTTCTAGAGTTTTGAAATTAAAAATTCAAATTTTGTCAATTTTACAACAAAAATAACTTAATCTAACGCATAGCCATGATAACTAATACATATCTATACCTAAATATGGGGATTATAATCGAGAAATAATTTTCCTCGATTTTTAATAATTTTTTACAAAAAATCCAATGGGCGTTTAACATAGGAAATATTTTTCTTGCATCCACGAACGGCCAGTGACGTCATCACTTCGCTTGCGTATTTCTTTCTATCTTTTCCTTGGCGAAAAATGTCCGATCTACTTCAGCATCAAAATTAAAAAAATTGTCCAGAATTATCAATAACAAAATACCTTTAATATAATGATGAATTAGCTTTTATGCCAAGCGTGTTCATCCGCCGTACTAAAAAAAAAAAAAAAATCTGAAGTTGAGGTATATAAAAAAATGCTATGAAATAAAATTCAGAAGAAATATCTTAGATTTGTAATATTACTATTTTATTTTAAAATTATAAAGTGTCATTTTCTCATCGACCAATTTAACATTTAGTAATTTTTTATTTTTCGCGTGAAAGCATATTTCATTTTATGTTGAAAAATAAATAAATAAAAATACCTCGTAAACTTTTTTGGCAACAATTAAAAATTTAAATGGCTTTTATTAAGTCAATTACCGGTTTATTATTTTCAAAATTACCGTTTTTTTTTTTGTTTTTTTTTTAAATCTAATCAAATTTTCGGTATAAATAGTAGCCTATGTTCTATTCCAGACTATTCTACATCTCTGTACCAAATTTCATCCAGAACCGTTTAGCCGTTGTGGCGTGATTGAGTAACAAACATCCATCCATCCAAACTTTCGCATTTATATATTAGTATAGATAGATTAACCTTTTTGTTTTTGTTTTTCTCTCAAGGTAAAATGTAGTATATTACATAATTTGCAGTAATATGGATTTACAATAAATTGTAAGTAATGAATTTAGTGTAAATTCATTTCTAAAGAAACTAAAAAATATACTCTGAAAAAATATTTTTACTTTAATCGAAAAAAAGAAAAAGAAAAAACTTTCCGAAATCATCGCTAAATCGCCCGATATCGCAACCCAACTACCGCCAAGTGCGTAAACAGGTCTCTGTAGCCTTTGCAATGCTGACAAGTTATGCGTTCCCCGAGTATAGTAGCCACCCTGTTATAATGTAAAACTTATTAACTCAGACGTAAAGGACTAAATTTTCACACATATAATTTATTAATTGTGAAATAAATTTTTTGACAGAAAGTAGTTGCTTAGGTTTTATTTTATTTTTATGCATTTATATGTATGTGTATAATATATATCCACACACATTAAAATACAGTTAGAGAAGTCTAAGGATATATATTCAAGAAAAAAGACAAGAGTATAAAGGAACTTGAAAAGAATAAATAATTTCAAATGAATGTGATGGGAGGTAGGTCATTGTAATACTTAAATATTTAAGGATTACCATTTGATTACATGGTTAAAACTTTATTTTGGAAATATGAACATTATCAGAATCAATGTTTTCATGTAAGATACTGAACATGAAAAAATGATTCAAGAAAAAAGCATCGTAATGTAAATATTATAAATTTCTAAAAGTTAATTTATGCTAGAATTTTCAAAATTTTTAATTTTTCCGGGTTGAAATAAACCCCTTCGGAAAAAAAAACCCGAAAAAAACTCCCCCCCCCCCCCAAAAAAAAAAAAAAAAAAAAAAAAAAAAAAAATCCGGTTTTTTTTCGGACCATTCCCATCTCTAAGCACATGGTTGTCGAACAGACAACCTTTACACAATTTTAATTTGAAATATAAAGATATTAGATGCTTATTTCTGCCGTGCAATGCTCGGAAGACAAACCTTCCAAAAACGGCACGCAAAAACCGGTCTAGCATTTCCTCCAGTTGTTCTTCATCTCAGTGGCTTTTACAAACATTTCATACATATTACAGTTATTACCAACGAGATATATAAATTAGAATGCTGATTCAGTGGATGAAGGATTAGCTTTCCGTGGTTCAAGATAAATCAAGTGACATCACAGATTATTATACAGGTAGGACACTCCCGTATATTCTTCGGTAACCAAAATTTGACTGCAACGACCCTATTGTCAACGGCTGTAAGTTTCTCGAGCTCTCCAGCTTACGCAATCGCTCGTCTTATTTTTATTGTATCTATGTTCATATCGTAATATTAGTGCAACGTTAAACCCAGCATCCAACCAACTAACCATTGTACTGATGTTTACACTAAATATTAAGCAAATAAATTTCGAAAATATACATAAACCAGAAATATTTTTTTCATTTTAAAACATTTTGTATTATTTAAACCAAGCAATGTTAAATATTTAAGATTTCACACCATACTGCTATTTCAGCATTACAGTTAGTTATATTAATTTGTACACTTGAACTCTTGAACACGAATATGTTTGGCAAAATTTATTTTCAAACATAAGGAAAATTAGTTTTTTTTCTTAGAAAATGGCTGTGAATGTTATGATTTTGTGAATTTAAAAGTAGTAGAAAAAGTAAAGGAAAGAAAACTGCACATACGTTTTCGTTTGGCAACTTTATTATTCTTTACAAACTTGATTGTCAGAGGCAAGTGCTAAATATTAAGAAAATAAACTTTGAAAATATACATAAAATAAAAAACATTTTTTTTTTCATTTTAAAGCATTTTGTATTATTTAAACCAAGCAACGTTAAATATTTAATGATTCCATACTGCTATTCCAGAATTACAGTTTGTAATTTTAATTTGTACTTGAATATGAATATGTTTGACAAAGCATATTTTTAAACATTATAAAAATTAATTTTTATTTCTTAGAAAAATAGCTTTGAATGTTTTGAGGACAATTTTGTGAATTCAAAAACAATAGAAAGTGAAGAAAAAGAAATCTTCCCATACTAACCTGCTACTAACTACTCGCGAAATAGAAAAAAAGTTTTCGATCAAAGATGCTATTCATGTAGACTTAACACATGTAGTTCCCCTCTGTTGACACTAGTGGTGCTACTATTTTCCGGTTCGCGTTTTAGCTTTACTGTCCAATCTGTATGATAATCTGTGAGTGACATGAACCAATAGGTTGCTATGTTTGTCTGTTTATCGCTTTCTTGGCGACTGTCCGCGAAAGACTCTAATTTATCTAACTACAGAATGATTTCAAATTGATATGATGACTTAAATAAATATGTGAAATAATTGCTACACACAATTAAAAAACAACATAAAATAAGGACACAAGTGAATTTGAAAATAAAACTAAAAGCAAGCGTATAAATCATAGAACGTAATCAAACAAAAGCTTTGGCGACAATGTTTGGCTGGGTTTGCCAAGCGGCGCCATTTACAATTCCATTTCGAATTATGCGAAATATAATACTAAGAATGCAAATAGTCAGAAAAATTGTTTCGAATAAATAATAAAATTATTATTTAAGCAATAAATAATAAAATTATTATTTAAGCAATAAATAAATAATTAAAGTGTACTTTCTTTCATAAGATGCATTATTTTCAGCACATGATTTACTTCCATGGCCTTCGTCGAATAGTTGAAAGAAAAATAACAAATATATATTAAAACATACAAAATAAGACAATTATAATTTACCTGTGAAAAGTTACTGGTCAGCGCCTTCCCATTTTGTGGCGACTTCTTTTTCGCACCTGGTTCTTTTCTTCCTGTGAATTCATCTCGAGACACATTAAGACACTGATCACGCACGCTTTGTTTACTTTTAAAGATTTTACTTTTACTTACGGCACAAACATAAAATACATAACGAACACATAAATTGACATCAAATAAAGTATTTTAAAACCAACATATAGAATGGAACGCTAGTCCATCTTGATTCACATACGCACACACTGTTGCCACACTTTCGTACCAAACTTTTCAGTTCTTGTTTTGGGATACTCTCGAACTCAGAGGTGCGGCGTTCACACCTTCCCTCCAGTTTCACTTGAGGGACAATGGCCTTCACAGTGAAACTACTAACAAAAATTTGTGGATAATTGCCGAAACGTCAGTGGAGGCCCTACATTGAGACTCAAAACGGTTTTGGGCTGTGTCTGTCTGTCGCGCGATAGCGGCCGCAAAAATAGCGCTATTGACTTGAAATTTGGTACACGTGTTCATGAGCCCCACGAAATCAGCTGTATAGTTTTTGGTATGTACTTCATTTGTAGTTCGTATACAGGGACACGCCAAAGTTTTTCTTATCATTACGGCCTATGGGAGGAATTTGTATGTATCGCGATAGCGGCCACAAAAATCACGCTATTGACTTGCAATTTGGTACACGTGTTCATGAGCCCCACGAAATCAGCTGTATAGTTTTTGGTATGTACTCCATTTGTAGTTCGTATACAGGGACACGCCAAAGTTTTTCTTATCATTACGGCCTATGGGAGGAATTTGTATGTATCGCGATAGCGGCCACAAAAATCACGCTATTGACTTGCAATTTGGTACACGTGTTCATGTGCCCCAAGAAATCAGCTGTATAGTTTTGGGTGTGTATTCCATTTGTAATTCGTGTACAGGGACACGCCAAAGTTTTTCTTATCATTACGGCCTATGGGAGGAATTTGTATGTATCGCGATAGCGGCCACAAAAATCACGCTATTGACTTGCAATTTGGTACACGTGTTCATGTGCCCCAAGAAATCAGCTGTATAGTTTTGGGTGTGTATTCCATTTGTAATTCGTGTACAGGGACACGCCAAAGTTTTTCTTATCATTACGGCTATGGGAGGAATTTGTATGTACCGCGATAGCAGCCACAAAAATCACGCTTTCGACTTGCAATTTGGTACACATGTTCATAAGCCCAACGGAATCAGCTGTATAGTTTTAGGTGTGTATTCCATTTGTAGTTCGTGTACAGGGACACGCCAAAGATTTTCTATCATTACGGCCTATGGGAAGAATCTGTATGTACTGCGATAGCCGCCTCAAAAATCAAGCTATTGACTTCAATTTTTGCCGAAACGTCAGTGGAGGCCCTCTGTTGAGACTCAAAAGGATTTTGGGTTCCGTCGGTCCGTCCGTCTGTCTGTCTGTCTGTCTGTCGTGCGATAGCGGCCGTAAAAACCACGCTATTGACTTGAAACTTTGTACACATATTCATGATCCCCACGAAATTAGCTGTATAGTTTTGGGTGTGCATTCCATTTGTAGTTCGTGTACAGGGACACGCCAAAGTTTTTTTTATCATTACGGCCTATGGGAAGAATTTGTATGTACCGCGATAGCGGCCCCAAAAATAACGCTATAGACTTGCAATTTGGTACACATATTCACGAGCCCAATGGAATTAGCTGTATAGTGTTAGGTGTGTATTCTCTTTGTTGTTCGTGTACAGGGACACGCCAAAATTTTTCTTATCCTTACGGCCTATGGGAAGAATTTGTATGTACCGCAATAGCGGCCGCAAAAATCCTTCGATTGACTTGCAAATTGGCGCACACATTCCAGCTTTCCATATAAGTAGCTGTATAATTTTCATTGCTATATTTTTTATAAACTGTGTACAGGGACACGCCAAAATTCTTAACATTACGGCGTATGGGGTGAATTTCGTTTAAACGCATTTTAATATCATTACTTTGCAATGAAGAAAATGAAACTAGAGTACGTGAGTAAGATGCTTAAACTTATGTTGCTTGAAGAAAATATGTGTTCTTAAGCTTTCTAATTAATGTACAGGACCTTACAAAAGTGTTCTGACAATGTCACTTAGTCATCCAAAGGATGTTAAATTTAGAACAATTATTAATTTTAAACGCAAAATAAGCTGAATAGTTTTTACTGGTGTATACAATGTTTATGGTTCGTTTACAAAGACACACGAAAGAATTTCGTAACATTAGAGCCTATGGACGAATTTTTAATTTAAGCGCGCACTTTAATGCGTTTATGCTGAATTGAACTTAATAAAGTTAACATACATTATAACGATGCTTAAAATCATGTTTACTCTAAAAAACGGTTATGTATAGACTAAATAATTTATGGGACCACACAAAATAATTCCGAGTATGTACTGTAATCATCCAAATGATGTCAAATTAGTTTGAAAGATTAATGAGTTATAATTAATAAGATTTATTCTTATTATTGGCGTTTATAATAACTGTGGCTACTTTTCCGGGATACATAAAGGAATTTCGTACTTTTATGGTGTATAGTCGGTATTTCTTAAAAGTGTATTTTAACATGGTTACACCCCATCAAATATAATGAAATTTTATTAGAATTTTAAAAGCCTGTTTTCATGTTGAAAATTGTGGGCATAGAATTGATAATTAGTTTAAAGGTTACGCAAAATATTTCCGATATGCTATGTAATTTTTTTTGTATGAAATTCGGTATTTATGAATTTCCGGGAAATAATACAAGACCGTCGTTTAATAAGAATGCATATTGTTGCGTACTTGGGGGTTTGTAAGTTGTCCGAGAATGAAAGGCGAAACTTGCAAAAATTCAGTGATTTATTCACAGAAAGTTCCAGAAGAATACAGGTCTATAAACCAAGTATCAGCTTCAATTCAACCAGTAAACATAGCTTAAACAACATCCGTTAACAGCAAAACAACAGTACAAACTGTTTAGCAATAGCACATAAAGCAAGTCTCATTCAAAGAGGCTCAAAGCAAAGCAAGCATTTGACGAAACCGACACAGATCTGAGATTGGAAGCCTTGGCTAAAGAAATGCTCCTTTTATACTATTCTATCGAACACAGACTGTTCTGGAAAATTATCGTATCTAATCAGCCAATGAGATTAGAGCTTCCATATTTGGTATATCCCTAATAAGGATTTTCTCGCCAAGGTCGCCAAAAAAATCGCCAAGGAGGGAGACAGTCGCCAAATTTGGCGCCAAATCCATTTCTTCCCTTATTGGAGCTTTTCAATTCGTTTTTAAAGGAAAATTAGGCTATTTTAACGCTAAAACGACTAGAAATGCCAAAAATTAGCATTTTATCGACGTATTAAGCCTCTTTGAAAAAATTTATACAAAAATAAATGCAATTATTTACAATTCCGTAACACTTTATATGATATACAAATAGGTATAGAAAGAGAGATACAGCGGGGGGTTGAGGGGTTCGGCAGCCCCCCTCAGGAATGTATCTGATTATGGTAATAAGTCGATCGAATCAATATATACTATTATATAATAAGAAATATATAAAAATGACCTATTGAAAAATGTCTGATGCAAATAGGACGTTGAGGCTCCTGATCTGCAGATCCACTAGTTTATATAACTGTCCATGAAAGTTTAATTGTGCTTTTAAATTCTTAATTATTGTTTCATCTTTAAATAAATGTTCATGAAAGTCTAATTGTCCTTTTAAATTCTTAATTATTGTCTCATCTTTGACCTAATATGCGATGTTCCATCAAGAGCAATAACATTTATATTTCACTTAAAATTTAAATATTTTCTATGGTATAAAATAAGTAACATTTAAACACATAATAGAAATAAGATATATATAATATATATATGAATAAACATTTATCCTGACATGGATTTTCTTATGCACTTTAAATAATCTTAATGAATTAATATACTTGAATATAAGAAACAAAATAAACACACACGCATATATATATGTAATAACAAATACAATATTAAACTAACTTATGACTTTATTCATGAATGCGTGATAAAGCATCTGCAATAGTATTACTGCTTCCTGGCTTATGAGCAATAGTCACTTGATAGCGAGATAGAGCCAATGCCCATCTTTGTAATCTGGCGTTCTTAGGAACTGTTTCTGTCAAATATTTTAAAGGGTTATGGTCCGTGTGTAAGATAATAGTGGTTCCATAAGTCCACATTTCGAATTTACCTAATGCCCATATTACAGCATAAGCTTCCCTTTCAATAGTGCTCCACTTTGATTGAGCAGGGGTCAGTTTTTGGCTTGCGAAAGTTATAGGTTTCAGTTTATTCTGCTCATCTCTCTGCATTAGACAGGCTCCAATTCCGGTCACTGAAGCATCAGTATCGATTTCAAAAGGTTTCGACATATCAGGTGTATACAGAGATGTTATAGAGCACAAACAATTCTTTAACGAATTAAATGCGCTTTCGGCTTCTTCTGACCATGGAAGGTCGTTTGGCACAGTTTTTCGAGTTAAGTCCGTTAAAGGTTTTGCTATATTGGCATACCGAGGCACATAGTCTCTGTAATAGTTAAATAATCCTAGGAGTGACTTCAATGTTTTCTTAGTTTTAGGGGCTTTCAAATCTTTAATAACTGATATCTTGTCCGGATCTGGGCCGTGCTCTCCTGAGCCTACCACATGTCCTAAATATTTTACTTTCGACATCGCAAACGAGCATTTCTGTAAATTTGCCGAAAAATTCAATTTTTTCAGAGTTTCTAAAATGGATTTAATATGATTAAGATGATCTTCCCAGTTTGAAGAAAATATGATAATATCATCAAGAAAATTTTCGGCGTAGTCACTATGAGGTCGTAATACTTGATTCATTATTCTTTGGAATATTGCTGGTGCTCCAGATAACCCAAATGGCATCACCTTCCACTGATACTGACCCTTTGGAGATACAAAACTGGTTAATTCTCGGCTTTGCTCTGCTAAGGGTATTTCCCAATATCCCTTAAGGAGATCTAAAGTTGTCAAGTAACGAGCTCCACCAGCTTTAAATCTAAGATTTTCTGAATTCTGCATAGGAAAAGGTGGAATTTTACTAACTGAGTTCAGCTCTCTGTAGTCCACGCAAAGTCGGACAGTTCCATCTTTCTTGGCTACACATATCAATGGATATGCTATTTCTGCTGAAGAGGGTTCTATCAGGTCTTTTTCCAATAATTCTGCTATCTGTTTTTCTATATTAGATCTTAATGTTTCTGGAACTTTATAAAGATGAGGTTGTTTCCTCTCTACTCCAGACTTTAACTGGATAACATGTGGAGGAACTTTGGCTTTCCTTAATTCCCCATCAAATATTGTTAGATATTCTTTAATCAGATTCAACAGCTGTTTATGTTGCTTTGCTGATATCGAATTTGATTTTATATCAGCTTTTAGTTCTTCATCTGTTACTTGCCGTGATTCTACGGGCGCATGTTGTATATCTCCAAACTCTTCATCTGTTTCGTAAATAATTCCTACAGCTCTGACAGGTTGAATATATTTACGCAATTTATTTTGATGAAGATGTCGAACACTTCCATCAGGTAGTTTGACATAAAAAGAATGTGGAGACTTCTTTTCTACTATTTCTCCTGGTCCTTTCCATTTTGAACAAAGACGATTTGTTGAATCAGGGATTAACACTACAACTTCATCCCCAACAGAAAATTCGGTATCTTTTGACCGTAAATTATGATAATGTACATATTTCTGCTGCTGTTCTTGAGCTATGCTATTCGCATACTGTGCCGCGTCTTCTAAACGTTTCCGGAGTTTCAACAGGTAGTCAGCTACAGATTCTCCAATCCCTTGAGGAAGTACGACTTCATCTTCTCAACTTGATTTGAGGATGGCTAGAGGTCCTACAGGTGGTCGCCCATGAACTAGTAGGAATGGAGCAACACCCGTTGTAGCGTTAGGCACTTCTCTGTATGCCCATAACAAGAATGACAACTGTTTGTCCCAGCCTCGACCTTGTGAATTAATTGCATGATGTAGCATGGATTTCATAGTTCCTATCCATCTTTCAACCAAACCATTCGATTGTGGATAACCTGGAGTGGAAAATTTAGGAACACATCCTAATCGTTTTAAAAACTCTTTTGTCAGCTGTGCGGCAAAATTTCTTCCGTTATCCATTGCAATTACTCGAGGAATTCCAGTTCGTACAAATATTTCTATAAATGCATCACAGGCTGCCTTTGCTGTTAAAGACTTCAGAGGTATTGCTTCCGGCCAACGACTATGCTGGTCCATAACGCACAGTACATACTGATGGCCACGTGATGACTTTGGCTCTATTGGGCCTAAAATATCGGCATTAACCACTTGAAATGGGAGTTCTGGCCTTCCAACAGCTTCGATAGGTGTTCTATCGTTTACTTTTCCTTTCCTGCGCATTTGACAATCATGACACGAAGCACATAATTGTTTGACTTCTTTTGGCATTCCCTCCCACCAGAAAGACATTGCAATTCTGTCTCTGGTCTTCTTAGCTGCCAGATGTCCACCAGTAGCAGTTTCATGAGCTAATTTCAAAATGTCCTTTCTTCTGCTTGCCGGTACGACCAATTGAATATATTTCTGTCCGCCTACTTTACCCATATGATATAATAAACCTCTTTCCATCCAGTAACCATTTTTATGTTGCCTAGCTTCTTCGAAGCACTTTTCCAATGTAGGACAGGCTAACTGCTCATCCCTAAACACTTGTGCTTGTGGAACAGGGATATTTTCATTTCTTCCATCCTTACTATCGGTTTCGGTCAATGTCTGTTTAACTACTGAGTTATTAAAGACTGGTTTCTGGATGATGAGACTCGCTGTTGTTTAGCTTTGCCTTTCGAATAGTCTCGTGACTTTCTCCCTCCATACAGAATATACACTTCTCATTATCTTCTGTGAGTGGGGTACTAATTGCCTCATCCCCAAGATAATTGTCGTTTGAATTATTCTCAGGTACACTGAACAAGGATTGTTCACCAACTTCATTTATTGTGATTACTTCAACCTCTTCTTCTGAAGAATAGTTTCCGGGAGACCTTCCCTCCACTTTGAACCAGGACGGTTCATTGTTTTCTTCCACTGGGGTGATATTAACCTCAACCCCTGAATTTCCAGGATTTCTTCCTTTCACATGGAACAAAGATTGTTCATCGACTTCTTTCTTCGGGATATTCACTTTATCCCCTAAAGAAATGTTTTCGGGAGACCTTCCCTCCACACTGAACAAGGATTGTTCATTAGCTTCTTTTACTGAAGTGATTCCTGTATCATCTCCCAAAAAAGAACGCTTTTGTTCCTTCAACCATTCATATACCCTGGGAGTGATTAAAGCTTCCTCATGCAGCCCTTCTACTACTGCAGCATGCACTTGAACATATGGAATGATTTCTTCATCTGTATGAAGACTTAGCGGAACTGACACAAGTTGTGCTTCCACTGGATTACCTATAGCAGGTCTCAAAAGAATTTTCCCACTTGACTGTAAGTGTTCCTCAGGTACAACTGATTTTCGTAGTACGGTGATTTCTGCACCACTGTCCACGATGCCTTGAAATTTTTGACCTCCGATTCCTAAATCCACTTTCAGAAGCTCGCCATCTTTCTCGTTGACTGGAAATTCCCACTCGAAACAAGCGCTATTTAGATTAACACTGACCTTATTAAGGCCCTTACTTTCTTGACTCTTTTTGTTTGTTTTCACGTTAGATGTACTTGCTGAATTCAATTTGGGGCAGGATTTTTTCATATGGCCTTCCTTTCCACACAAATAGCAGGAGAATTTCGGACGAATGTCTCTTTGTTCTTGCTGTGGCTTAGTAAAAACCCTTTTCTCATCTCTGTTGTTATTTCCGAAATTCGCCCCTTTGGATGGAAGATTCCAATTTTCTTTATGAGAAATTTCTTTCGGTTTTTTATTGAAAGTCATTTTGACATTTTCATAATCATCTAATTTACTGGAAATAACATCAGATGACTTAAACAATGACCATTCATCGATGAAATGTTCTTTAATTTCTGGAGGTACTTTCCTTTTAATTTGATCTGTAATAATCAAATCATATAATTCTTCAAATGTGTTAACTTCTAATCCCCGAATCCATTCAGTAAAATAGTTTTTCAACTCGTAAGCAAAATCTCTCCATGTGATATCAGCTTTTTTAGTATGCTTAATGAAAAGTTGTCGAAATCTTTCAGGAGTAAGTTTATATCTCTTTAACAATAACTCTTTTACTTTTCCGTAATCATTCGTGATTTCTTCGTCTATCCCGAGCTATAACTTCTGCGATTCCGTATGGCAGTAGCCCAATGAGAGGAGAAACCCAATCATCTCTTTTAATTTCGGCACGTTTTGCCTGCCGCTCAAAAAGAACTAAATACAGGCTAATTTCGCATGTTTTAGGATCAAATTTTTGTAAGATGTTATGTAATTTTACGCGCGTTTTCTCAGAAGTTTCATTTGTAATTCCTTTCTTCTCAAGTTCTATTCTTGCATTTTCCAAACGCATTTTTTCCAATTCTATTTCTTCTCTTCTTATGCGTTCCTCCATCTCTTCTTTTCTCTTACGTTCCTCTATTTCTTCCCTTCTTATGCGTTCCTCCATCTCTTCTTTCCTCTTCCGTGCTTCAAGTGGTATCTAACAGTTTTTCAAAAACAGATTGAGTATGGCTTCGAGATTTGGTGGGAGGACCTAAATTGCCACGGGGTACGAAACCTCAAGTCTGCACAACGTCTCGCTCTCTTGAGCGTTATCAAACCCTTCAAAAGCATTTCAAGTGACGCCCTTTGTGTCCTGGCTGGTGTCCCTCCGATCACGATCTACATAGCAAACAAATTCAGACAATATAACATTCTCCATGGAACCTCATCTATACAAATACAAAATACAAATATTTCAAAAGAAAATTTAATGCTTCCCATCCCTACCTTCACTTTTCCGAACTACTATAAACATAACAAAATTAAAATAATAGAGAACCCACCATCTTCAGAGCTACAAATTTATACAGACGGATCAAAAATGCCTGGCGGGGTTTCATGCGCTTTTGTAGTCTACTACAAAAACAATATTATTCACACATATCAAATTAAACTTCACCACCTAAATTCAATTTTTCAGGCTGAGCTCTTGGCAGTAATACAGGCAATTAAATGGCTCATAAATTCATCCTACAAAAATTTAAACCCAATAATATTCACAGATAATCAATCAACAATTAAAATCCTAAATCAACCATATCCAAAATACGAACTTATTAGAGAACTATATGAAAGCATAGATCAATACAAAGAGCAAATAATCCTAACTTGGACAAAGGCGCATGTGGGAACGGCAGGCAACGAAATGGCAGATTCACTTGCAAAACAGGTTATTTCACAAAACATCTTCGATGAACAGATCTCTCTTCCTCTTCCAGCTTCACTAGTAAAATCATCCATTAATAATAAAATTATCACAGATTGGCAAAGAGAATGGGGGCACAGCGATAAGGGTAGGGATACGTTTTCAGTCCTTAATAACGTAAGCAAAAGTTTTATCAGTCCAAATAAAATAGTTACATATTTTATCTCAGGCCATGGCAGCTTCCCTACATTTCTACACAAAATTAAAGTATTAACATCAGATAAATGCAAATGTAACAACAGTAAAATAGGATCCCCTTTTCATTATCTCTTTGAAAAATGCAATTTAATCCCAATTAATTTCAGATTCAACAGAAACCACACAATTCGTAAAAACATGCAAACAGTTCTTTTAAACACAAACAACTACAATAAATTAAAAGATATCTACAACATTCTAATTCAAAACTTTTCCACCATCAAATATAAGATTTAGCATCGTTCACTGGCAGCTGGCTTGCCCTTTTTTTTTTTTTTTTTTTTTTTTTTGGTTTTAATATGTGTTTGATCCAAAATTTGTAAAAAATTTGATTTCTAAATAAATTAGGGAACTCTTCCACTTTGATCCCCGGGCCTGTCGCCCGGGATGCGGAATCGCTAGATAGTGGCAGTCAGGTTCGCCTGCCTGCCTAAGATGCATTTTCCCCCTGCGGGTAGATGTGTCTTTCCCGTGGTCACTATTGAACTCAGTGGCGACGGTAAATACATGTCTATGGCACTAAATCGTGAGATGTGCCGCTCCATGGTGGAAGTTTTCCTTTTCCTTCAAGTACGTTCGCTAATGTTTCTTTAACAAATTCTTCATCGTAATTCTTTGAAGCCAAAATAGCATCTCTTAACTCATATAACTTTAAATATTGAGCTCCTTCCACTCCAAGCTCAGTAGCAACTTCTTGCAAATCTTTTTTATTCCCTTTACCCAAAAATGCCATCTTCGGATGGATGAAATCAAATCAAGTTCAAATTTTCCGTGAATAAAATAAATTTTCTTATATTTATAATCACAAACCCTATTGTTTTCGTTCCTAAGAACACCAGATTTGACATCTTAGTTTTTATCGTAAACAACATTTTCCCCCAAATTAAATAAAATAATCATTAAGTCGGAATGCATACATAAAAGAAGAAAAAAAAAATAATATGTATCGAAATAACAAATTAAAAAAAAATGTTTACACAATCAACTCTTTCATTAAATAAATCAGAATATACTTTATTACATAACCAGCTTTCAATAAATTAGAAATAATGTTGCTATAGCAACCTTTAATCAAACTTACTTTTAAACAGAAAAAACAACAATTTCCGATTCATTCCTCAAAGTAAAAAAAAATAAACAAAACCGGACGTTCACAAGAATAATTCACTAGTTTTTTTTTACTGAGATATTTCATTAATATTCTAATAATAATAAAGATAAATAAATATGAATCATTATCAACGTCTAACAAATAAACAATCATTCAATAAAACAGAACAAATAAATCAAAACAGAACTCTCTTTTTTTTTTTCTTTTCCACAATCCACTTTAATGAAATCTTATTTATTCTAAATCACGTGATGAATAAAAAGAACACACAGATCTTGAATAGCATAAAAATATATTCTTTTCAACATTCTTTTTACCATTTTCCGGCTTTTTAAATACAAATAAACAAATATATTTCTATTTTTCATTTTTCAAACACTAGAATTATTATTATTTCAACATTACGAAATATTCAATTTTCATTTACCTATTCTTTACCTTGTTGGAATACAAAATCGGAACAAAATATCTAAATGCTTAATCCTAATTATTTAACATCAAAACTTATACAAAATATGACTCTTGATGGAACATTAAAACAAAACATACCCTTTTTTTTTTTTTTTTTCATCACTATCATGAAATAATCCGTACGTGCACTAGCTATTTCACATATGCTTGTCGACTGGGCCAATTGTGGCGACTTCTTTTTCGCACCTGGTTCTTTTCTTCCTGTGAATTCATCTCGAGACACATTAAGACACTGATCACGCACGCTTTGTTTACTTTTAAAGATTTTACTTTTACTTACGGCACAAACATAAAATACATAACGAACACATAAATTAACATCAAATAAAGTATTTTAAAACCAACATATAGAATGGAACGCTAGTCCATCTTGATTCACATACGCACACACTGTTGCCACACTTTCGTACCAAACTTTTCAGTTCTTGTTTTGGGATACTCTCGAACTCAGAGGTGCGGCGTTCACACATTTATTTTTTATAACAAAATAAATTCTTTTCGAAAAAGTTTCACAACTTTAAAAACTGTGATCTTCCATAGAATGTTTGCAACACGGATTAAACTCTTAATCCGTGGTTTGCAAATAAGCTAGCTGTAACCAAGGAAACCACCGAATACGCTGGTGCGAGGAGAGCATGTCACATGACTCATCTTGGACCTTCTCAGGGGTTACCATTTATCACTCTACTTTATATATCTCGTTGGTTATTACAAAAAAAAAAAAAAAAAAAAAAAGAAAAGAAAAGAAAAAGAAAGAAAGAAAGAAAGAAAGAAAAAAAAAGCAGCTTGTTAAATTAAATCAATCAGAGTCCGATGTTCATGGATATAAGATGAAGTTTAATAATGAAAAACGTGCAGAAATTGTACTCACGTACATCACGCTAGAGCGTCAGCGTACCCAAGAAACGACAACAAACAAAAGTGTTGCCAAAACATATATATAAAGAAAACTTACAGTTATGGTTACATATATGGTAGAAATGAATGACAGTTTAAATGTGATACAAAATAACAGTGATTACATCAAATATAAAACAGTTACTGTGATTAACTCTCAATACCCACCCTTAATCACATATTAGACCACAATGATTAATTAGTTTACATAATCTAGGTTTTGGTAAGCTTTTTGTCAATAAGTCTGCCAGCTGATCTTCAGTAGCTATGTATTCAACACTAATAGAATTTAATTTTATAATTTCCCTGATATACTTTAGCTTAATGTCTAGGTGCTTTAATCTAGCACAATGATTTTCATTACAGACAGCTTTTATGGCAGATTGATTATCTTCAAAAATTATCATTTTTATTTCTTTACATCCCAAAATTTCTTTTGTTAAGTTATAAACAATCACTAAAATTTGAATAGCTTTAGATAAGGCTAAAATCTCTGCTTCAGTAGAAGACAGAGCTATGGATGTCTGCTTCTTAACATTCCAAATTATTGGACAACTGTTTAGCATTAAAATATAACCTGAAATTGATTTTCGATCACGTAAATCAGCCCCCCCAATCAGCATCAACATACAGAGAAATGACAATATCATCACTAGGAAAAAATAATTTTAGCTCAAGAGTCCCTTTGAGATAACGTAGCACTCTTTTCAAACCAGTCCAAGCAGCAACTGTAGGTTGCTCTTGCAATTGACCAAAACAGTTTACAGAGTACAAAATATCTGGTCTAGTTGTCATTGCTAAATATAATAAAGTACCAACAAGTTCACGATAGGGACCTTCAAAATGTTCACCATTGTCAAAGTTTGATGCAGTTGCTTTTGGTACAAGTGGTGTATCACAGGGCTTACAATCAGCCATCTTGAATTTTTCTAAAATTTTCAACACATAAGATTTTTGACTTAAACAAAGATGGTTACTGGATTGTTCAAAACATATGCCCAAAAATTCACTGGCAATTTCAGATCTTGACATCTCAAATTTTTGCTGAAGAAGCTGAATTACCACTTTAACTTCTGATATGTCAGAACCAGAAATCAGCAAATCATCGACGTACAAAACAACTATCATTTCACTGTGATCTGACCTTTTTACAAATACACATGGCTCATTATTGAGTTGTTGAAATTTCAGATGAATTATGAAGTCTGTAAATTTCTCGAACCACTGCCTTGGTGCTTGTTTCAGTCCATATAGACTTTTTAAAAGTTTGCACACTCTACCACTGTTATCACTATATCCCATGGGTTGTTCCATAAAGATATTTTCATTAAGTTCACCATTTAGGAAAGCAGTTTTAACATCAAGTGCAAACATTTTTAGTTCTTTATGGATGATGATGGCCAGTACAAGTCTGAGAGTGGATGTACTAATAACAGGAGCATAAGTTTCAAAGAAATCAACACCTGCTTTCTGTTCAAAGCCTCTTGCAACCAGTCTTGCCTTATAGACATCATTTTGTTTAATTCTAAACACCCATTTGCAGGATATTGTTTTCTCATTTTCTGGTAACTCCACAAGTTCCCACACTTTGTTTTGATTCAAAGATTTCATTTCTTGATTCATCGCATTTCGCCATAAATTCTGCTCATTAACTGGTAATTTCTCTAAACTTCAAACAAAATTGGATCAGGATTTGCTACAAGTGCACTGTATAGGTAGTAGTCATTTAGTCTAGCAGGTGGCTTTGTGCTTCTTCTTGAACTTCTGGTTTCATTTTCTTCAGGATTATTAGATTCAGCATCATTCGATTCAAGCAAAACTTCAGGTTGAGAATTAATGTCTAATGGAACATTTTCTTGACTTGTATCAGATATAGAAATTCTTTTCTTTTCTTCGTTAAACTTAACATTGCGAGAATTTGTAACTCTATTTGTTTCAGGGTCCAACAAACGGTAACCCATGCTTGAGTAGCCAACAAAAATCATTTTTCTTGATTTGGGATCCAACTTCTTCCTCAGGTTGTCTGAAATTCTCATGTATGCATCACATCCAAATACCTTTATTAAATTTAAGTCAGGAGGTTTTCCATACTTCAGCTCAAATGGCATGCAATTATTAATACTTTGGCAGGGAATTCTATTTTTAAGATAGGCTGCAGTCTGTACAGCAAAGCCCCAGAAACTTTTTGGTAACTGTGCTTCATACACCAATGCACGAGCTTTCTCCAACAAGTATCGATTGGCTCTTTCAGCAACTCCGTTTAAACAAGCTGAGTATGGTGGAGCAGGATCTAGCAGTATACCAGTTTCCTTGCAACACTTAGCTAATTCTCCAGAGACATACTCTCCCGCATTGTCACATCTGATTTTATACAAATTAGGATTTTGCTTTAAGAATAGCTTAAATACTGGAACTATGTCATTTTTATGCTTCAGTAAATGTACCTCACAGAATCGAATCTTGAGTGATCATCAATGATTGTTACAAAATATTTTTCACCAGAAGGTGTAGGTGGTGAAATAGGGCCACATATGTCGGTATGAACCATTCTCATAGCTGAGGTTTCTCGACTTCTGGGACCCTTTCTAGCAGGTTCATTTGATTGCTTAGCCATGACACATTCTTCACAGAAATTATCTGAAGTAGGAAGGCCCATTTGCTCTAAAACTTTATTTGATGAGTGTCCCATGCGTCTATGCCAAAGATCTGAAGAATGGTTAGCGACACTAGCTACAGCTTTAATGGGCTTAAATTCACTAACATAGTGCCCTTTATCATTAAGCTGAGCCATTACAAAGCTCTGTTTACCCTTTTGCACTAACGCTTTATCATCTTTAAATATAATACTGTAACCTGCCTTTTGAATGTTCTTTACTGATATTAGTTCACCATTTAAATCAGGCACATAAAGTACATCAGTCAGAATAATTTTCTTTCCATGCAAAATTCCTGAAATTTTTCCAATTCCTTCTATTTTTAAAGTGTCATTTTTGGATGCACAGGCCACTGAACCAGAAAAACTTTTCAAATCATCAAACCACTCACTTTTACTGCACATATGTGCTGTAGCTCCAGAGTCCAACAGAAACAGATTGTCGTCAGATTCACCCATCATAAAAGTCACTGCTGCAGCTGTTTCTTTATGATCCATCTTTGATTTTACTCTACAGTCCCTTTTGTAATGCCCAGAACGGCCACAATTAAAACAAGTTACTTTACTTTTGCAGTTCTTTGCTACATGACCTTTAAATTTGCAACGATAGCAAGTTAAATTAGATTTATTCACACGAAAAGCTGCGTTGTCACTCGATCCACAATTACGTATCTGTTCACTACTTTTATCGCCTTTCAGGGCTTCTGCACTTAAGAGTCTTTGGGTAACAAAGTTCAAAGTCAGGTTCTCGCTCGGTTGATTTTCAATTGTAGCTTTAACTACATCATATTCAGGTGGAAGAGACATCATCCCAGACAGCACAGAGAACTTGCATTAAGCTATCATCAACATTGACAACTCAAGTCAAGAAACTTGCATTGAGCTTGACATCTCAAGCCTGTAAGTTTAATGCAAGTCAAGATCAAGAATCCTAGTTTACACTTGTCCCACTTGCTTTAGACTTGATAGTTCAAACATGAATCAAGTAATATGTATCAAGCATGCACTAAGTTTGCCATAGCTCATACGAATCAAGTAATACACATCAAGTATGAATTATACTTGATGCACCAAGCATGAATTATACTTGCTGCATCAAGTATGAATTATATTTGATGCAGCAAACGTGAATCAAATTTTACTTGCCAAGCATGTTCTTAACATGATACAGTCGGCAGCAAAAGTGTCCCAGCACTACCAAAAGTTCCTATGTAAAAAAAGTACACTTAATACTGTTTTGTTAAATAAATTCTTGTCGAATCATGTTCATAGACTGACTAAGCACAGAACTCAACAAGGATTTATTTAACAAAAGTGTAATATTAAGTGTAATATTTTTACATAGGGATTTTTGCTAGTGCTCGGACACTTTTACTGCCGACTGTACATCAAACGCAAAGGAACTTTCTACTTATCGTCGCCGGAAGCTAGCTGCAGAGAAATAATCCTCTTCTCTACTCTACATCATACATGAAGCAAATATTCCTTATCAAGCGTGCTTTTAATGGCATGCATTCTTCGCCGACAGCTAAATCTCATGTTATTCTATGCAGAAATTTATTTACAGAGTGACTCATAACCTAGTGTATTTATTTAAATTCCTTTTTCACTTTTGGAAAAACCACAACCGTTAAATACGTTCTCGTTTTCCAAAAAATTATCTTTTAAAATTTCAATAACTCCTCGTACAGAAAAAAGAAGCAAAAATTGCAATTGTTTAATTTTTCGTATTTTTAAAGTCAAAAATGAAAACTTTATGAAACTACTTTTAGAAAACATATACAAATTTAAATATTGTGAATTCGCAGTATGAAAATGGATTTAAAAAAAAAAAAAAAAAAAAAAAAACATAAGGTAATGAATTCTATAAATAAATTTCCCCATAGAATAATATGAGTTTTGGCTGTCGGAGAAGATAGTTATTCTACGCTCTTAACCTGATGTAGATAACTTAATACATTCTTATTTCTGGGACGATCAATCATATTTTATGTAGATTATTGGTGAGTTATCCAAATTTAATTTTTACAAGAACAGAAAATCATTTTGTCCAGAATTTGAACTTGGGCACTTATGTTAACTTCCAACCCTCTTTCAACTCAGTTCTAGGATGATAACTCACATGGCTCGTTCATATGAAAGTTAAAAATTTTCAATTTGTCTGTTTTGGGAATATGAACTCAGTCTTTGAAGAAAATTATTTATTTTAACTCCATAGCTGTTTGATGGCAATTAGATATTTCGGATAATAATTTCCACCATTTATACAATAATTTTTTGGTGTATTGAATAAATAAATTTTTACAGGAGTGAAAAGTGAGACAGCGTTAGGACATTAATTCAGAGGATCTAGGTCTGAACTTGGCCTGATCCCTTTTCGTTGTTGTAAAAAATCGACCAACATATTAAAAATTTATTGCATAAATGATCAAAATTATTTTTCTAATTACACTGCTCCGCAGGTAAATTGCCTCTGACACCATTTCAGCATATTCTTATGTAAAATGACCTCTTGAATCCGAATAGGTCGCCCATTTTGCCCTGTCACCCACAATTTCTTAGGAATGGACCCCCTATTTTTAACATTTTTGGTGATTTTCTGGCTATAAATTTGATTTTTAGGAGGTGGGAGGATTATTTTAACCGTTAAATATCTTCTGAGGGGCTACAGAGTTGGAAAATTCTAAAACATAGACATTTGCGACAAGGGAAGGTTTTTTTTTGGGGGGGGGGGAGGGGGGGGGGAAATTGCCACTGAAATTATGCATTACATAAATTATATTTTTTTAATCTGTTATTAATGTTATTTTTTAAACTTTATATATATTTTTTTGTTTTTGTTTTTAGGTCTTAAATTAATTATTTTTCATTCTTCAAATCAAATTCATGGTAATAAAATTATCGGGCAGGGAAAGAAATTGAGGGGGGAATGGTGTATTTAGAAAACTGTGGGTGACTGGGCAAAATGGGAGTTATATTCGGATTCAGGAGGTCATTTTACATAAGAATCAGCAAAAATGGTATCAGATCTCGATTTTTTTTTTTTTTTGCAGAGCAGTGTTATTCATTAACATCCAGTAATTATGGAATTAAGATTAAATGAATTTCTATCATGGTACTGTGTTTGTATTGGCAGGACAAATGGAGAAAAAATAAATAAGTAAATAAAATCAACTGTCTTATCAGCAAATCATGCAGGTCAGTTCTCATTCACGATTCTTCAGTTGGTACAGCGTTTGAATCGTTAACACAAAAGTCTTAGATTCAAATCCTGACCTAGACGCTATTCATTCTCGTAAATTTTAATTAGATAAATCCATTAAATATCTTTGTCGAAGTTATCATAGTAGTTGGACTGGCAACATAAATTTAAGTTGAACTTCTAGATTCCTCTCTCTCTCTCTCTTTTTTTTTTTTTCTATGTGTGTGTGCATGTAGTCAAACTACTTTTAGCATAGCTACCAACATTTTAATTTACCCCGGCTTTATTTCACACTACTTTATAGAAATTATTTCTCCAGTGTGTAACTACAATAAAATAGGAAAAAATTACTCTTAAAAAATAGGTGATATGAAATAAAGGCAGGGCTAAAAATACTTCGAATAAATTAAAATGCTGGCAGCATTGCTTTCATAAAGAAACTTGCCTGAGAATGTTACTTTGTAATGCAAAGCAATATTATTCTCTTATATCTTTTGGAAGGTGATAAAATATTGAGTTAAAAGTTTGAAAGGAGGGGGGAGAATTGATATACAGATTTTTTTTTTTTTTTTTTTTTTTTAAGGTGCGGGGGGGGGGGGCATTATTACACTGGAACCTACGGTTTAAAGTGGATTTCAAACAAATGCGAATGTCCATGTGTCAGAATTTAAATGTGTCATGTTCGAATTCTGCTTTAGGCATAAATATTAGTGGTGGTTAGGATTTTCTTTAAAAAACACAGATTTCCGAAATTAAAATATCTTACTATTTTGCTAACAAAAATACTGAGAATCCACTTATTTTTCTAAATTTACCATTTATTTAAATTTGGAAAATAAATAAAATATATTGTATCTCCCTTAAAAATAAATAAATAAATAAAAATAAACATTTATACTATCAAATGAAATTTAATATTTCTCACAAAAGATATAAAACTTGTAATTGTTATTAAAAGAACCATCTCTGGAGAAGGATATTTAGATTTCAGTTGTTTGTACAAATTCTTTGAAGTATTATTTTTATTTTATTTTATATACATACATATATATATATATATATATATATATATATATATATATATATATATATAGGGGAAAGTCGGGAGGGTGGGACACCTAAAATTGTTATTAAAATAAACAATGTTTTTAATTTCTGTCACTTCCACCAGGTGAAGTAACTACAGCCCCATATTTGTTGCTATGTATCATTTTAGTGTGAGAAATCTGTAAGTTTATGTAACAAAAAAAAAAAAAAAAAAAAAAAAAAAAGTAAACAATTGCTTAATTTTCAAGGCAAGTTTTTAATGTCACTCACTGTTGTTAGCATAATTACTTTTCAAATTTTACATACCTAATAATATAACTTTTATAAATTAGTAGCTAAATCAAGCCTAAAAGTTGCATGTGTCTAACAATATTTTTTTTTTTTTCTTTTTTTAAATCATGAAAAGGGAGTAATGAGACATGTAAGAAAATGAAGAAGAATGAAGATTCTGATACTCCATAAACAGAGAATATCAAGAGGAAAATGTATGAATAAATAGAAGAGATAATGCATGAAACAAATTCAAAATCATGGAAAATAATTGGTGTGGCACTCACACGAGTTTTGTCTAGCCTTTTAACTTTTAAAAATACTTTATTTACCATATATGTATGAGGAATTAATTTTCATTCCTGAGCAGTTTTCCTGGATATGGTAAAATATAGAAAAGAAATTATACATTCATCAATTACAGTTAGGTTTTCTTGGTAATATTTGTTCTTGAGATATGCTGATAACACACACAGACTAGCCACTAAAAACCTTATTAATGTTCAGGGAACCACAAAACATGTAAATGTAACAAAAACGTAATTTTGAATATTTGAACTAAAAACTCTGCTAGAAGTAAAAAAAAAAAAAAAAAAATGATGAACTAATCGAGCATTTGAAATTTTTATTTAAGTGGTACATTATATTCCAATGTTGGATAAAATAGATGTTATTAATAATTAATTAACCTTACATACATAGTGACCCACTGTTTTTGTCTTTTTTCATAGTATGCCTGCATATTATGTACTTCTTTTAACTTTATAAACCTGTCCCATCCCTTCCTCATATAAGGGAGGGATGGGACATTTTTATGACTATGTTAATTGGCTTATGAAATTAATATTTTAATAATTACCATCAAATTTATATTTTTAAAAGATGTTTAAGTGTTTCAGTTTGGCTTTACATTTATAAAAGTAAATAAAAACTTACTTTTAATATTGGATTTTATTGCCACGACACTTTATAACATCAAATACACGTTGTTCCATGGAATTAATTAAGCATTGAATTACAGAAGTAGATATTTCATACCACGCTTTGTCAATTGCAGTTTTTAAGTCATTTACGCATGTATAGACTGCTTTCCATTTTCATATATTTCATGATAAAAGATCTCCCAGTACTTTTTGAAATTCTGGAAGTTGATTCAATTGCACGGACACAGATAAATTATCAACTGAAGCCTTATTTAATAACATTCTATAATCACGTAACGATGTTTTCTTTGGTTTTCGCCTCGCTTTCGAACATTCCATGTTACACCTGATCTCCTGAATCTATAAATACTGCTCAAGGATCGCTTTATTCTTCTCGATATTTGTACAGGATTTTGTCCTTGCACTTGCGCTTTTAACTGTCAAATCTTAATAATTTCACCTTTAGAAATTTCTTTAGAACGTGGCATTTTTTATCAGAATACGCAGGAAACGTCTTTTCCGAATCACAAACAAAACAATACATTGAACTCATTAAATTGTTATGCTGAATATATAGCAGACGATATTTCAATTAAAGGAAAAAAAAAAAATATTCTGCATTTATAGAAGCAGACGACAATAAAAATATTTTATTTTGTGAGCAAAAATGTAAAAGAAAGCATGCAATGCTGTATTGTGCACATTTTTATATCATTTAATGTACATTTTATAATTTCAAACCTTTGATCATAATTCATATGTGTATATCAGCAAAACTGTTTTTATTTATTGCCTATCTCACGAATTTTAATTGTACTATGTTATTACTTTTTACATTAATGCAAATTTTATTGATTGTCTAAAATTTTGGGACACGGTGTACACTTTGAAACATTACCGCTTGCTTTATCTTATTTCATTTAGACAAATAATTATAAAAATTAATCAATAATCATTTTACCTTCACTTTAATGCCACCCGCATTTGCTTCGTATTTCGCGAGATGACAACAACATGATAGAACCGATTTAGCAAGGCTACTATATGCAAATAAGAAGGGCATGCGCGAACAGTTACTTGACGTCAAGGAAATTTTAAGCCAGTAATATGCTTGATTTGGCATGCGTAATTTTTCAAACTTGAAGTTGGTCTGAGATATCCTTGAATTAGCAACTTTGCTCTGTCATGGTAAATTCACTTGAAAGCCAACCTTGTTTCAAGGAAGTGTGCTGTGTGGGATAAGATATATCACCACATCCATATCCTGCACAGCCGCACCGGACATTCTTAAGTCATTTACAGTTCCTAGCATTTCATCAATATGTTGCTGCATACTGCAATCAGATCGTTTCTTCATAGTTGCTAATCTCTTTCTAGCCAAAATCTGACTAACAGCACTCGTTTTAGCATATTTTGTTTTTAAAGTTTTCCATATTTCACAAGCTGACTTTTCATTGGCCAGAGCAGCCAAAACCGAATCATCTAATAGAGTCAGCAATAAGGCATAAGCCTTTTTCGCGGCACGTACTTCCGCTTCTTTGGTTCTATCACATTCCTTTTCTAAATACAGATCCAGCTCTTTCGCTGCAAACACAGCTTCAACACGTCGACTCCATAGCGAGAAGTTCTTGCCGTTGAACGGTTCAACACTATATTTTGAATCTTCACTTGCCATTTCACACGTGACAAACACACTACGAAAAACTAATCAAAATATATACTTTATTGGCTTGTTAAACTTCTTTTAGAGCATCGAACCACGCTCTGCTGTTAAATTAAATCAATCAGAGTCCGATGTTCATGGATAAAAAAAAAAAAAAAAAAAAAAAAAAAAGAAAGAAAGAAAGAAAGAAAGAAAAAAAAAAGCAGCTTAACTTAAATGAGAAAAATTCACGCAATGTTAATCTAGGTAGAATCGTCTGTAATGATTGCTTAAAGTGGCCTAAAATAAATTTAAAATAATAATAAATAAATAAATAAAATATATTACTTTCAATAAAAATTGACATTAGCGATGAAACACATTTAGAGTATATATAAATAGACTGAATTATTAATTATAAGCTTAAAGGTCATTTTATTAATTAATTTACTATTTGTGAGTCACATACAAATCATTATGTAATTTAATCTTTTAGTTTAAACATTTGTTGATATTTAGGTATTTTAAATTTATTCTTAAACAAAACACATTATTTTTTTCACTGACTGTAACTGTTAGATCAAAATTGTTTGAGTCAGTCAGAAAATGTTACATTCTTTCATTTAAATCTGCAATTTTTTCTCTTTCAAATCTTTGAGCAGGACAAGTCAACATAATGAAAGCTTCGGCTCAAAGAAATTTCAGCTTGACTCAGCTGGCAATGTTTGAGTAGTATTTTGCTCATAGGAAGCATGAGAATGAGCCCAATGGAATGAGCTTTTTCTAACAAGGTCTGTTTTTGATTGGCTGGATTTTGCTCATGAATTGAGCTGTTCTTTTTCTCGCTGTTTCGCTGTTTGGCTAAACGCTAAGGATAGGTGACCGTCTATGATTGTGACGCTGTGTTTGTGTTTTATGCTATTATTTTGATTGTTTTATGTTGTGATAGCTTATAAACTTAAATTTTTAAAAATGGATGTTGATAACAATTGCCTCGATGAAAATACTGAAGACAATCAATTAGAAAGATCAAATTCTACACCTGGATCAGAACAAGTAACTGAAAGTGGCACAACTTCAGAATATACGGATGTGTGGAACGAATTTAAATGTGTTTTTTGCAATCAAGATGTTAAAAATATGACTTGTCCTAAACTTTTATCATGTTTACATACAGCATGTGAATCGTGTTTAAATTCTGAAGCAAACGGTGATTCATCGCCTTCATCTACTAGTACCGGTAAGCAAATTATAATGAATATAAGTTTGCAATGAAATGTTTCAAATATTTATTTGTAAATAAATAATATACACCGGGCTAATGAATATAATTTCATTTAAAGCAAAGTAATTATTATTATTAATTAGACAAGTTATTTATTATTTATTTTATTTTTGCTTCATGATTTTGTGCGCTTGAAGTTGCTTGATCTTCATTTCGCGGAAGAAGTCAAAAGGAGTGAATTTTCTATTACGGATGGATATTTTTGTAAATGAAGGACACTGACCTTTTTATTTATTACATATTATCATACAGTAATAAAAAGAGGGAAAAGCTTCAACGTTTTAATTTAGATTTTTCGTAAATTAAACGCCAAAGTTTTTACGTGGTTTTAAAAATCGAATTTTGTGTCAACCTAGAGAGCATAAAAAGTAAATTGAAAAAAAATATTTCTAAAGCTACTAAATCGATTTTATTTTAATATTTTGTTTACATTTTTGATTTGATCTTTAATTATTATTATTATTATTATTTTTGTAAATATATATATAAAAAAAATAATAAATAAAATAATGAAAAAAAAATAGCATTCATTTTTCCTATTGGGAAGGCTGTGAGAGAATTTCAGAAAAAGCCTTATAATTTGGTCCATCTTCTCTACAGTTTTATTGAGTATATAAAATATTGTTTTTATATGATTGGCATATCCATGGATATTGATTATGTCAAATCATGAAATTTTTACATATCTATATATTCTATATGGAAGTGAAATTTTTGTAACTAAGTATAGATGTTACAAATATTTATTTGTTACTATTGTATTTAACACTAGAATAATAGCCTCATGCGTTAAATTTGCTATATAGGATCTTTTATATGCAATACAAAGTACCTAATCAACAATAAAAATTTATACTATGCTTTTGAATCTAATTATAGAATAATCTATTAGAAATAAAAAAGAAAGTTTTTTTTTATGTCTATCTCATTAACCACTTTGCTTTACAATTGAAAAAGACATTAAATTTCTACGTAAAACATAAAATATCTTTAAGATAAACATAAAATAATTTTAAGAAGTTTTGAAAATTTTATGTACCTATATATTTTTTATTCATTCATCCACCATAACTAAAATAAAAATAATTTTCTTTTCCACAATCGCACAATAGCCATTTGAAGTTTCCAAATTGATAAAAATGTGCTAAAAAAAACGTCAAAAAACTTTGTGAACTGACACCATAAATTGCAAAAACACACAACAATAGTATAATTTTGAAATGATTGAACAATTTATTGTTTTGCTCAAAAAAAGGGTATAAGTGTGTTGCTGCTTTCATGTTGTACCTGTTCCTACTTTTCATTTGATCAGGGATTAAATTTTTTAGATTTGTAGGTAGATTTAACTTAAACCTTTTTTTTTTTTTTTTTTTTTCTCTTTTAATGTTTCTGATCTGCATTTGTTACTACATCGACTACTCGAATAAAACTTTATTGTATATTAAAGTACAATTTTTTTTTTTCCTTTCATAGACTAAAGATTAAATAATATATTCAATATTTTAATAAAACAAATTTTGTCATCAAAATTCCATTTCATTTTAATGTATTGTCTTTACAGTTTTAGCTTTTTTTTTTTTTTTTTTTTTACCAATATCATCCTATCCGATGAAGGGTTGTGCTTAAATGTTTTGATCCGAAACATCGACTACAGAATTAGCATTTAGCAGTCGAGGCCTTTTTTTTTTTTAAGCTAAATGTTTACATTTTTATTATAAATCTAAATTTTGTTTAAAGAAAAAATCTTTCATTCAGTGCTACAACAGGGTTCATACTTATCAGGGAAAACCCGGAATACTCAGAGAATTTGGATTTTGTTAAAAAGAAAATCGGACTTCGAAGTATTGTGTTGTCATCGGGTTGTGAGCTATTGTGAAAGTTTCAAATGTCTAGCTAGTAGGGAAGTTAGTTAAAATTCAATTGCAAGATTTGTACCGAACAAACAAACAAGAATAGAAGTTAATAAAAACAAGGTAATAAATGAGCTTAGATTCGTAAAAATTAAGTGCAGGTTGAAAATTACCCATTTCTGTGTTGATTTGACACGTAATGACCAAAACGTTGCATTAAATATTCTTTTAATTCAGTAGAGGGAAAACCACAACATTGTAATGATGTTTAATTATATTAAATTTTAAAAGTTATTATTGATGAAATTTGTACTCTGAAAAGATGACATTCAATAAATTTTCGTACTTATTTTTGTTGTATTGTGTCATCAGTAGAATGTTTAAAATAAACGTGTTAAATAAATATATTTTACATTTTTAGAAATTTCATTCATCAACCTAGAAAATTCAATTCAGATAAATTGGAGTGGAAGGCTGATTTTTCAATTTTCTAAATTGAAATCTTGTGGTCTCTTGGAGTTGTGCCACAATTAATACTCTCACCTGTTATGCCTGCGTTTGCAGACTCAGTGTCTTTGCCAACGAATATTATGTGAGAAATGGCGTGCTGGTTATCAGCCAGGGTAGCTGAGTGGTAGACCATCTGTGCATTAGGCGGAGGGCCTAGGATCGATTCCCGGCTCTGGTATTTTTCATCTAGTTGATAAAAAGTCAGCCTTCTGCTCCAATTTATCTGAAATATATTTTACATTGTTCAACCATAGGAAGTCAGCTTAGAAACTTTTGTGTTTAATTTTGTTATTCATTTATTAAAAGAAAGGGAAAAAAATGCATGGTTTAATTTTAAGATTTTTAGACGATTATTGTTTGTAAATGGCAAATGCAGATTATATGTGAACAAATTAATTTTTTTGATCTCATTTGTTGTGTTTTATGTGATATAGTATATTCAGTAATTAAATGCATGATTACTTTCTCTATTTATTTTTGCTTTAGTAATTTAATTATTTGTGCTTTTTATTTTCCCTGCTTTTTAAGGTGTGGGTATGCTTTTATGTTTGCTTTGTTATAATTTTTTTTTTTCCCTTACCTGCCTTATTTTAATTTATTGCACTCAGGGGTTGATCCAGAGAAAAAATTAGGTTGTTTAATTGGCTCTTCACAATTTTTTACTTTGTAAAGAGTCCTTTTAAGCAAATGGAATTCATAAAAACTAAAAACACTAGCATATATTTGTTTCAATGGAACATTTAACTTGTGGTATCAAGGAACTTTCCACTAATCATTGTACACTCCATATTATTTTACTGGAGAATTTGTTATGAGAATTATTAACATTACCTAATGTATTTTTTTAAATTCCATTTTATGGTATATTTTTTACCGTTTGTAGTTTCAAACCGAAATTTACAAAGTAATTTTTGGAAAACAAAATTTAATTTAATGTGTGTGAATTTCCTGAATATAAAAATGAAATTTAGAAAGAAATTGATGTGATATGGTAACCACATGACATTCTTCTTTGTTCATTCATTTAATTATACCCATCTTGAAAATATGACACGTCAAAATGGTGCACCAAGATTGGATGAATCCGAAGAGCATAGATGCAACTTTGTCAAGACTGCACTGAAAAAGTTGGACAAGTCCAGTGTGTGCTATGCTATCACACTGGATGTAGAGACAGTTTCTTCTGGAAAATCAGCGCTAATCAATGGTTGCCTTTGAAAATCCCCTCTAAAGTTGTTGTGTCTAGTAAGCCCTTTTGAAGATAAGTGGCAATGTTTGATTTGGCTTGTCTTTCGTCGATCATTTTTTACTTTCTAAGGCTTGATTAGTCCAGTACCTATTGCTTTTAAAATTAATTTTGAATGGCTATGCCCAGGGCTCATGAAATACCATCACTTGGTCGCCCTTGGCGACCAATATATTTTAACTGGCGACTATGTTTTCAATTAAACTCAACATTTTATTTTTTAATTTTAATAGCTTGGTGAAAAATTGGTCCCAGAATAGGGCTCCTATTCTACTCTTGATGTAGCCTAACTCTTGCTATTCTGATTCTCGCTTCATGTTTCCAGACATGTATACTGTGTTGAATCAGTACAGCATTAGATGATTTGTACCACTTTTTTCAATGCATGTTTCACAACTCTGTGTTAAATTAGTGCAGTTTTAGGAAATTGGTTTACACTGCTCCTGTTTGCTTATGCTTAGTGACCTGGTGCTGAATCGCTGTGCCAGTTTTAATGATGTATCAATGTCGATGCTGTATCTGTTTAGTGAAAATATTAAAACCGATTTTAT
Source organism: Salticus scenicus (assembly GCA_963930645.1). NCBI lineage: Eukaryota > Metazoa > Arthropoda > Arachnida > Araneae > Salticidae > Salticus > Salticus scenicus. The sequence continues at coordinate 90,150,090 of OZ005650.1, read as the reverse complement.
GATGTTAAACAAGTGGTTTTCCTGATGTATCGTTCTAGCCTAGTAAAATTTGGTTTATATGCATAGAAATTTAATTTCTATATTCAAGTAAATTTGAAAAAAAAAAAAAAAAAACAGGCAGTATTTTTTACTGGCTACCAGAAAATTTTGCTGGCGACCAGCTTTCTTCAAACTCATGGAGCCCTGGTCATAGCTTAACTGGGATTCAAATGCAGCAACTGGAGACCTCAGCAGTCAGCACCAGGGTTGGCAGGTTTTTGACACGTGACAGTTTTTGACGGTTTAAACCATGGTTAAAACTAGAGATGCAACGAACAATGGTTTGGCCGAATAACCGAATACCAATTAATCGGCCAAATTATAGCCGAATATTCGGCCTATTCGGCCGCCGAATAATGAACTCATTTTTCTCTAAAAACGTAGTATAGTATGCACTATATGCACAATTCTTGTACATTTCATGACTAAAATGTATTATTTTCTATTTAAAAAGTTATTTTTATACAAATCTTTAATTTTTAAAACCATTATTTGATTCTGAAAAAAATATTCGGCTATGTTCGGCTTAAAAATTGCCTCAATAATAATAATTTTTTGCAAATATCTTATGAGGTATTGTCTAGTCCTATTTTAATAGATACTAGTGAGCTTCGCCCGCTAGCGGGTCACTATTTTTAAATGAATCACTATAATGAATGAATTCTCAAAATTCCATATTATCGCTTAAAAAAAAAAAAAATGATCGAGTAAAAATTTACACCGGGTCCCCACTGCCGCTGGCAGCGTAGATCTGTGCGCACTGTGCGTGCACAGATTAAAGGATACGTATTTATTCCTCACCTTTCCTGCTCCTCCTAATTAACCTACATACCAATTTTGAACAGTCTAACTCAATTTCTATTTTTTTGTCCCCCTAGTCCCTCTCTTTCCGCCTCCCCTTAATAATGTAGCACTTTCGAAAATATCCTCATTCAATTGTAGGCCAAAAACCTATATATACCAGTTTTGAATGGTTTAACTCAATTTCTATGTTTTTGTCCCCCTTCCTCCCTGCTTCCTAATAATTTTACACTTTCTAAAATATCCTCATTTGACTCTTAAAGCTCCAAAACCTATACATACCAATTTTGAACGGTCTAACTAATTTTTTGCCCTTCCTGCCTCCCCCCACCTAATAATTTCACACTTTCCAAAATATCCTTATTCGACTAGTAGGCCACCAAAACCTATAAATACCAATTTATAATGGTTTAACTCAATTTCTAATTTTTTGCTCCCCCTAATAATTTTACACTTTCGAAAATATCCTCATTCGACTTTTAGGCTCCCAAAACCTATGTATACCAATCTTGAACGGTCTAACTCAATTTCTAATTTTTTGCCCCCCCCCCCCCCACCCGCCCCCAATAATTAAAAATATCATTGGAAGGATTTTTTTATTATTATTATTATTATTATTATTAAATAACGAAGGATAAATATTAAATTTTTTCATTATGCTTTGAAAAAATTCAGAATTTGCTTGTATGGTTCAGTTGGGACAATTTAGATTAATTTTAAATTTAACAGATTATGTTAGCTTACTACAGATATATGTTTTACACTTATTGATATAGCATAAAAGTTTTTACATGATCCTTACATTAAAATGGTATGATAAAATTCATTCAAGGTATGAAAGTTTTTTTTTTTTTTTTTTTTTGGGGGGGGGGGGGGATATTAGTTAATTTCAAGTAAAATTTTCACAATACATGACAAATATAGATTCTAAAATTTAAAAAAAAATATTGTGTAATATAATGTTTTTATTTATATTGTGTAAATATAAATAAAAACATTTCTTACAGATTATTCGGCCTGGGCCGAATATTGGAATTGATATTCGGCCGAAGCCGAATACTCGGCTGACAGGCCGAATAGGCCGAACATTCGGCTTCGGCCGAATAATCGTTGCATCTCTAGTTAAAACCGTCATGTCAAAAACCACCTTGTCAAAAATGTCAAGAACTGTCAAAAACCTATATTTATAATTTAATTGTCATAAAAAAAAAAAAAAAAACTTAGTTTAACAAAATATAGTTTATAAAGATTTTTTGAAAAGTAAATAGATTGATGTTCTTTGAAAAACACATTGTTACAACATTTTGATTAATACAAAAAAAAAAAAAAAAAAACTTTAGACTTTTAAAATTTTATTATGAATTATTTCTATGTTCATTCAAAATATGCTGTGATACTTTTATATAGTATTATGAAATTTATTTATAATTATGCTTAATATAGTATATGTTAAACTTAGTTATGTGATACTTTAAAAATATAGTTTTTTTAATAAGATATTATTAATAAGTATGTTTTAAAAGGTAAACATATTAATGGTTTTGTAGAAAAATTATTATAACACTTTGATTAATATAAAAACAAAAGTTTAGGCTTCTAAAAATTCATGATTTATAAAACATTGACAGATTATTTTGATTGATAAATTATTTTATTTGCAATATAACATAGTATAGTATATTTTAATTTTTTTAGTATTGTGCTTTTAGTATTATGTATTTAATCCTTAAAATAAAAATGCATAGCCTAATATTTTGTATTTAATATTTTATAGAAAAAAAAAAAAAGAATATATATATATATTTTAATGACTGCTGATATTGCAAGTTTATAAGAAAAAGCAATAATTCTGAATATTAAGCAAGCTTGAATTGCGTCTGAAATTCTTATAATTACCGTGAGACAAGAAAAATATGAATGCTTTCTGGACATGTATAAATTGCAATAAATTTAATATTTACTCGTACAGATTCTTAAAAAAATTATTAGTCTAAGCTGTAGGGCCCACCAGCAGCCAAGCGGTTCTACGCTCAAAGCTGGTAGACGTGAGGTGCCAGGTTCAATCACAGGGCACACTCGTCGGCCTAGACGTTCAGAGTTTTTCATGGTTTTCTCTGAATTTTGCATAAATATGGGCTAGGACCCTTTAGAAAGACCCCTACAGAGGGCACTCTCCTTTAGGCCTAAGACCCTAGAATAGTCAATCAGCCTTACTCCCAAAACACCAATAGTCCAAGCTGTAAACAGGTACAAATTTTTATACAATCAATAATAATAAATAGATAAAAATTTATTAATAAATGATAAAGTGTAATAAATACAGATTATTATTTTCAAATTAATTAATTATTTATTTTCAAATTCATATTAATTTACTGCTCACATATATTATGTTTTACTTAAAGAAAAAGAAAAAAAATCCTGTATTCCTGTGTTTTCATGGCGTATGTGAAAATTCATAAGTAACATTGGAATTTGAGAATTTCATAAATATTAATATAAATAAATAAACATACAAAATATGTCTATGCATACCTTGTATTATATTTCTTAGGTTATAAACCAGTTAATTTACCTAAATTTTTATAAATTATCTACATATTGTTTTAAGATTTGTTAATTTATAAACAGCATAATATTTAGATATTCACTTGTATATGCTAAATATTACTAAATCATATTTCTAACCTGATTCTAGCTCATTTATAAATTTTGAAAATACAGGTTTTTGATGGTAGAGGTTTCTGACGGTTTAAACCAGGTTTTAACCATTGTCATGTCAAAAATCGCTTTTTGACGTCAAAAACCCAACCCTGGCAGCACTGACCTTTCACTCACTAGATGGGTAGTATTGATTGTCAAGAAATCTATACATTATATTAAAAGGACTAGTAAACTCAATTTCAAATTGAGAAAGGACATCCAAATTCTGGGTACCATAGACTACTTTTCTTCATTGATTGTACTAAGCTAAGGTCGACCTTTGTTTGAAGATTATATAAAACTAGTATCGCCCAGTGGTCGAAACTCGACCATTTTTTTTTGCAAAGCGAGGCAAAACAAAGTTATTGCCTTGTCCTAAACGGAATGCAATTGCAACACAGCTGTGGCAAATGTTTGCCCTTTGTCGATATTCACTCTAACTGAATCAGCAGAGTTTTACTTAATATAACTATTTCTCTCTGTAGATGTTAGCCTTTCCTGAAATGAGAGAAAATCGCAACATGAAAACGCCCCTTGTTGTGTGATACAGCCCAGAAGCTAATAGGTACCATGTCAAACCAAGGCCCAACCAAACCAAGTATCAAATTCTGTTAAATTAATTCGATTGGTTCATAAAGTACAGTGTTTGAACAAAAAAAAAAAAAAAAAAAAAAAAAAAAACAGATATTTTTCAAAAATGGTCGAATTGAGTTCGGGAAATTTCAAAACGTGTAACTTTATCGAAAACCGAAAATCTAAAACTTTTCTGAATCGAATCTTATATTTTCTACTTATATATGCAGAGGAAAGAATAATAAATCCATTTAAAAAAAAAATAAAAATAAGTAGTCAATTTCACTTAATTAAAATGCAAGGAAATCTCAAAACGTGTAAATTAATCGAAAACCGGAAATCAAAAGTTTTTATGTATCTTCTACTTGCTTCTTCTACCCACAAAAGCTAGCAATAAAGACACTTTTTTTAAAAATAAGTAGCTGATTTCAGTTAATTGAAACGTAAAGAAAGCTCAAAACATGCAAATTCAGCAAAAAACGGAAATCTGAATTTTTTCCGTATCGTCTACTTATACATGCAGCAGTTAGTAACAAATCCATTTTCCTTTTATTTAGTATATTAGTTGAATATTTATTGTTTAAATATCACCCTTTGAAATGAAATGTTTGTTTACATTCGAAACTGAAAGTTTGCCATTTTTTTTTCTGGAGTTTTGTGATTTTAAATTAAAATTTTATCAAATTTACAGAAAAAATAACTCAATCAAACACATGTAGACAGTAACTTATATTTAACTATACCCAAATATCGGAATTAAAATCGGCAAATAATTTCTGTTATTTTTTAATAATTTTTTACAAAAAATCCAATGGACGATTAACATAGAAAATCTTTTTCATAGCTCTATGGACAGACAGTGACGTCATTCACTTCGCTTGCGTATAGTGATGCTACATTATACAAAATACTGTGTCTGTGGTTTTATTTGAGCTTTATGAAATTGCCAGATTTAACAACTTTCTACTTTTAGGTATTTTTTAACGTAAAGGAATACGTGTATAAAAGGGAAAAATGCATAAAAAATAAATGTATCTTTAAATACCTTCTTGACATCGTAAGAAAATAATATTTGTATTCGCACCTTCCGGCTAACCATACCTTTCGAATGATACCATTTTCAACCCTCTACTCCCATAATAAATATGTTAAAAAGGGACTACAAATTTTATGCTTGCCTATTAATATATAGATACCTTTAAGGCTGGTTTCCACTAGGGTTGAAACTTCGATGTTCAAAAAACCATTAATCACACTCCCGACACAAAGAGCTAAATGTCTTGTCATCAGTTGTAACCTTTTTTTATCAGATTGTGCAGTTTTTCAAAGGAAAGCATGCAAAATTGACAAAGATATCTGCCTCTGGGCCCTCAATTATCTCAGCTGGGGTGTTAGAGACAGGGACTTCTCCCTTACAACCAACCTGTCGAACCACCTCCAACCGCTTGACTACATCAAAGGATTCTGAATAGCGCCGCTCAAAACAACCTCCAACCAACCGCAGTGGAAACTGCGCTTTATTTTTCTTGTACCTTTGCAAGTATTTTCACAATAACAATAGGTCTGATAAATTTAAGGAGTTATCCTTTGTAACAACTTTCTTACAGGCTTTGTTATTAGGGTTACATTCTGTTGAATTCTCCAAAACGGAAGGTTATATAATTAAAATAAACAAAAATTCTTATTTGTGACCAAAATAGGAGGTTATGTCACTAAGTGTTAAAACACAGCTACATCAATGTTATAAGTCCAGTCATTTCTCAGTTATTTTAGTTCTTTTTACCGCATAGAAGGAAGTAAGAATACATTAGATGTTGTGCAATTCTCATAACATGAGATTTAGTTGTCGGCAATAGATAAATTGTACAAGGTTAAACATACTACAGTTAATTAAGTAATAGTATAATTAATTAAGTAAACAATTGTACAAGGTTAAACAAACAATGTTAAACATAGAATTTAGAGACTTCAAAACTTAAGCTTTACACAATATTCAAGCTTTCCCCCCCCCCCCTCCCACACACACACACACACACACACACACACTCACACCATGCACATAAATTGACCCAAAAATTAAAACATGGATCAACCCTTAACGTTAACACTTCTATTTTCTTGCTTGCTGCACAGTTTCTCTTTTTCCTTCCTTTAGATAGTTATAAAAACAGTAAAAATAAAAAGAAAAGAGGAAAGGTAGAAAAATCTAAAAGTAAAGAGAAAAAAAGGAGTATTGAACCTGTAACTGACGGTTAGTATTTATCTTTCAAAGTAAGTTTTATACAGTACTCAACATTCAACACTTCAGTGTTAGCATGAAGTTATATGCAATATCCTTATGCCATTTGTTTTATTTCTATGTCATCAAGGTTAAAATTGGGTTTTTTTGAAACTGTGTTTTGGTTTCATAATTTTTTTTTTTTATTTTTTTTTTTTATTAAATATTTAAAAAGGAAAAAAAAAAAAAAAAAAAAATGTTATGGTAACAGAAAGACACTAACAGAAGGAAAAATTTCCAGAGCTTAAAAAAAATGTCTGTTCATCCAAATTATTCAATTTTGTTACAAACTATTCATTATAATTACACATTATTCAAGTTTCAATTATAAAATTGATGCAGCTGATCTGTATGCATAATATATGAAAATTTAAATATACAGCAAAGTCTTTTACAGGAGTCGCCCATTAGCATTTTTTGTTTTTTCTAAATGTTTACTAATCTTTTTTAAGTCAATCCAACATTTGTTTACTTTTTTAATTAAATTAAAAAAATGTATCATTCAGTATCTTGCTTTCTTCTTAAACAAAACAAGATACCTCCACGCTATCATCTGTGCATATAACACTTCCACTCCACAACATGGTATCATTTTAATCTTTGATCTTTTCCCTTCCCATTCAATCAGCATAAAATCTGCATTATAGTGCCTATAATTGGACCAGGGTTTTAAAAAACCTTTTTTTTTTTTTTTTTAAGCCCAGCCCAAGTGGGTTTAATTGGGTTTTTTATATTAATCGTAGAATAACACTGTCGGGTTTGAATTTTAAGTTTATTTCAAAAGAGAACAGTTTTAGACTAAAAGAAAACTTATTACAAAATAATAGTAATTAATTATAATTAATTAAAATTAAACGACCTTCATATTCTTAATATTGGTTTGCTCTAAACTGTAAAATTAATTCTTATTTTATTCTATTCAGTATTTCATCACAATTTTGAATTTAATTTTTTATTAAGTTATTTTGTGTAAAATTAAAACTAGTAACAAAAGTGAAATATTTTAAACCTACCATGTGCGATTTTCGTATTACAAATAATTATGTATTTTTATATGGTTAAAGTAAAAAAAAATTGCAAATATTTTTTAAATTTTTGTTAATATTGATAACTGACATTTGATTCATATTTGAAAACTTAATAAAAGAATACAAAACAAAATTATCACTGCCTACTTTTTATACTTACATGTCAGGAGTGCCTCCAGCTTTTAATTTTTAAAACTCATTTTTGTGAAAAACAAAAAAATTTTGTGAAATTTTTTTCTGCAAGAAAAAAATTGTGCAACACCTTCCATTTTATTAGTCGTTCTATATAAATGTTTTTTATTAAGTTAATAGCGTTTCATTGAACCAAACCAAGTTATAGGTAAACATTAAAAATAATTCTGGAACACGAAAATTTTTTCATAGAAAGGTCACTTTTATAAAACTAAATCTTTTAAAAAGGCAGTTTTAATGAATTTCAAGTTTTCAAGGGAAAAAAAAAAGAACCCTATTTTTTGCCTGTATCGAACCTTACAGGGTCAATATATTATATTTGTTAGTTATGTTTAATATTTGTTGTTAAATCCTTAGAATTTTAGGCAAAGTATTACTTTTATTTTTTCATCATGACTTACAAACAAAAATGGCTTGCAAGTTGCAATATTGTTCATTTTTTCTCATCTTTCATTTTTTTAAACTGTTCTGTTCAAAAGAAATATTGTAGACAGATGGTTGAAATGAAAGGAATTTTTCTAACAAAGTTGAAAAATAATTGCATAATTTCAAACTGACATATATTATATCACTAATATGCTATGCTATGTTATGTAGATGTAATAATAATTATACATATAATTATTATCCTGCATAATATTTATTATATATAATATGTCAAGTAAGAAAATATAAGTAAAAAAATAATAAATTATTTTTTAAAAGTGAAAAATTTTATTAGATAAAAAAAAAAAAAAAAAAAAAACCAATAAAACCCACTTGAGTGGGTTTTTTTTGGGTTTGTGGGCGGGTCTGAAACCCTGAATTGGACACTGAAAATTCTGAAAATATATTTTACCATCAGCGATAATGTTTGTCTATTTGCCATTTTTAAACCAAACCTTTCTTTTTCTGCAGAAAAGAAGTATTCCTGATATTTTAAAATATATTTGTTATATAGTGGTTTTACATATTGAGTTTCATATAACCATAAGTGTTATGAAAAGTTTGATTATCATTCCATCTTCCCTTAAGCTCTCGAATATGTTTATTCTTTATTCACTTCATCTGGTGGAATGAACTTTACTTTTATATTTTGCCTGTTTTCAGCTGCAACTTCTGCAAACTTTTTGGCTGTTGTCACTAGTCTTTCACTTAAGAGCAGACAATACCTATTCTTGCCAACAACCGTGGCCCATATTATTCTATGGGAAAATTTGTTTCCATAATTATTCATTATTTAATGAATATTTTTCAATTCTGTTTTCACATTTAGAAAATTCATAAGTGTTAAATTAGTACTTGTTTTCCAAAAATTGATTTTTTAAATTTTTTGTATTTCATTTTGCAACTAGAAAATGAGGAAAATGCACTTTGGGAAAAATCGCTTTTTTGAACTCAAAATTAAAATGTAAAATTTTTCAAAAATGAGTACTGATTTAATGGTTATGAATTTTCTGACTGTGAAAAGAGAATTAAAAACTACACTTAAGTAATGAGTAATTGTAGAAATGAATTTCCCCATAGAATAGCATTGGCCATGGCTGTCTGCTGGATTAGGTATTGTCCCCTATGGTCAGGAGCGGACTGGATCCTCTGGAAGGGCGTATACCTTGAATTTTCGGAGGGCGCAAGTCGCTATTAGTTATATATAACGGAAAAGGGATGGTTCAGGAATTTTACAGATAAATAGTAATATTTTACATAATAATCTGCTAAAGTTGAGTGTTTGTTTGCGTCACATTCCTTTATCCTTTGAGCTATCGGTTCCAAATTTTGCACACACAAGAATTTGTGGCGACTGTATCTTAAGAGCTACTGCTCAGAATTGCATATAAATTTATATGCAGATGCACCTTGACATAAATTAGTGTACCAATTTCTGGTGCTAATCACTCAACAGGTAGCACTGCTATACAGCGATTTCAGCAGTTTCAGGGATGGCTATATCTCAAGATCTATTGCACAGAAATGCATATAAATTTATATGCAGATGACCTTGACATAAATTAATGTCTATCAACTTTTGGTGCCAATCGCTCACCATGTCGCACTGCTATACTGCAATTTCCTCAATTTCAGGGAAGGCTATATTTCAGGAACTACTGCATATAAATGCATTTGTAGATGCACCTTGACTTAAATTAATGTCTTTTAACTTTTAATGCCAATCGCTTAGCAGGTAGCGCTGTTATACAGCTATTTCTGCAATTTCACGGAAGGCAATATATTTCAGGAATTACTACAGAGAAATGCATATAAATTTATATGTAAATGCACCTTGACATAAATTAGGTTATGTCAACTTTTGGTGGCAATCATTTGATAGGTGATTCCGTTATACAGCGATTTCCACAATGTAAGGGAAGGCTATATCTTTGGTTCTATTGCGTATAATCGAACAAAACTTGATATATGTAAAGGCCATTATGAGACATTATGCTCACTAAATTGAGTGCATATCTGCCAAAGGTGTCGCGGTGATATTGCAGTTTTTCCCGAGAACGTGAAAGATGTTATCTGCACGGTAAAATTTCACTTTTATTGGCCATTAGTGTAATAATCAGCATATATAGTTACGCTCATCAGTGCCTGATTCTGTCACACTTAAGGCTTAAGAGATTTCCTTGGACTCTGACTCCTAATTTTCATACTTTAATTAGTGATGTGGGGTGGAAAATTTTCCGCGGAAAATTTTCCAGAAAATTTTCTAGTATGTTTTTCCAGAAAATTTTCCAACCAAAAAAACAATTTTTTTAGTAAATTTTTTGCATGATATATTTAAATTTTCTTTTATTAGTCATAGTAATGCTATATACAGTATGAAAAACAAAAGTTTCTGATTAAAGTCATCATTTAGAAAGTTACCAGATGTATGTTTTGAGCAACTTGCTTGAGAAAGAGGTTATTTATTATAATACAAGAGATCTATGGTTGCTAATCAGAATTTTAAAAGTCCATTCAATAAGTTTGTAAGAACATAATTGTAAAGCATTTGACAACATACCAAAAAAAGATATATTGATAAGTTAATGCACTACTATACTGCTGAGCATGTGTACCTATTTTTCAAAATATTCATTTGATAAATGATGATACGCCGATGTTTTTCAAACTCAGGCAGCAATTCTGACTTAGGTCACCTTGTGGTCTCTGGTTCAGAGAGAGACTCAGAAAGTTAGGACATTGTCATAATCTTCATTAAATATTCAATAATAATAATAATAATAATAAAAGAAAACAGAGCAAAACTTAAAAAAAATTGCTTTAATTACAAAATTGGCGTTAGAGAAAAATCTTATATAAAAACATAATTATATATATTTTTAAATCACTTTTTAAAACTAATTTATAAATGTAGAATTTTTTTTTTTTTTTCTTTTTTTTTTTATGCAAGCAACAGGAAATACAATTAATTGCCTAGATAAATAAACAGCAAGATTTTGATTAATATTTAGGGAAATCAAATAGAGAAATAAATCACATCATATCTTGTAACTGGAGGTTTAGTTGAAAGAACTCATTATTTCTTTATTTGCTTAAAATATCCTAAATTGAATTGTACTTGAAAAATCTCACAAAGGTGTTACATTTAAAGTTAAATAATAACAATAATAATAATAGAAAAAAATCTCAAACTTCCAGATTAATTTTTTTGAATCGAGGATTACGTCCATTATCCAATATCACCAACTATTAAAAATATGGTTTTGTGTTCGCAAACTATGCTTAAAAATGGAACAAATCAAATAAAGTAAAAATCAAAAGAATTTTGATGAAATGAACCCTTGCATGGCCTGAGCCATACCTTGCTAATTACCTTGTTCAGTCGGCAATAAAATTATTGATGCGGTAGCAATAATTTCTATTTAAAAGATACACCTAATACAGTAGTATGAAGTATTAAAAATTAAATAAATTTTGGAAAAAATGAAGGCAAATTTAAATTTTCTAGATTTTTTTTTTTTTTTTTTTTTAATAATGAAAACAGAATTAAAAAAAAAAAAAAATCTTTAATTCTCATAAAAATTTTCCCTATATAATAAAATGGGGTGCAGCTGTTGGCAGCGATATGTGAGGGTCTCTGACAGCTACAGAACGGTCACAGACACATTTTTTATTAACACTTTCCAACAAGGTTGAAAAGTATTTATGACTTCGGTTTGTCTGTCTGTCTGTCTGTCCGTGCTCTATCTGCCGTAAATATTTATGGAATTTCTTGAAACTCATATATGTTATTCAAGTTCACTATCGGATGTTCCCTATTGAAAATGGAGTTTATACCTCTACTGGTTTGTGTACAGGGACCCCCGAAAATATTTCAAAGCATTGTGTTCTATAAGAGGCATTTATAAACCATATTTTCATAGCCTTACTGTACACAAATCTTAATGAAATTGAAATATGTTACACAAGTTCACTATCGGATGTTCCTTGTTGAAAATTTAGTTTATACCTCTACTGGTTTGTGTACAGGGACCACCGAAAATATTTCAAAGCATTGCGTTCTATGAGAGGTATTTCTATAAACCATATTTTCATACTCTTACTGTACACAAATCTTAAAGAAATTGAAATATGTTATTCAAGTTCACTATCGGATGTTTCCTGTATAAAATGGAGTAAACACCACACTGATTTGTGTACAGGAACACACAAAAGTATTTCAAAGCATTGTGTTCTACGAGAGGCATTTCTATAAACCATATTTTCATATCATTACTGTACAAAAATCTTAATGATATTGAAATATGTTATACAAGTTCACTATCGGATATTCCCTTTTGAAAATGGAGTTTATACCTCTACTGGTTTGTGTACAGTGACCCCAGAAAATATTTCAAAGCATTGTGTTCTATGACAGATATTTCTATAAGCCATATTTTCATACCTTTCCTGTACACAAATCTAATTGGAATATGTTATTCAAGCTCACTATCGGATGTTTCTGGTATAAAAAGGAGTAAATACCACCACTGATTTGTGTACAGAGACACACAAAAGTATTTCAAAGCATTGCGTTTTATGAGAGATATTTCTATAAACTAAATTTTAATGTCTTTACTTTGCACGAAGATTTATGAAATTGAAATATATTATTTATAAGCACAAAAGAAAATGCTTTGCATAGAATGTAGCATGATTACCATTAGATTTACAGGGTGACACTAATATATTCAGTTATATAAAGAGCTATCAATAAATATTTGCTAAAATTGTACTTTCGTTTACATTAAGCGTTTTTAACACTTTCTAACATTTTTAACATTTCCCAATAAGGTTGAAAAGTGTTAAAGACTTCGGTTTGTCTGTTGTCTGTCTGTCTGCGCTCTAACTCCCGTAAATATTTGTGGAATTTCTTGTCTTCAAGTTGTTATAATTAATATTTTATTGAGATAGTACATGTACTGATGCATTTTACTACTTTCTTTTTATTCCAATAAACTTTTTCGTAATTAAACTTTCCAAAAAGGTTGAAAAGTGTTAATGGCTTCTATTTGTTTGGCTGCCTGTCCATGATCTAACTCCAGTAAATATTTCTGGAATATAGTGAAACTGATATATGTTATTCAAGTTCACTATCGCGTGTTCCCTATTGAAAATGGAGTTCATACCTCTACCGGTTTGTGTACAGGGACACCCGAGAGTTTTTCAAAGCAATGTGTTCTATGAGAGGTATTTCTATAAACCATATTTTTATACCATTACTGTACACATATGTTTATGAAATTGAAATACGTTATTCAAGTTCATAATTGGATCTTTCTTGTAGAAAATAGAATAAATATCACGACTGGTTTATGTACAGGGACACTCAAAAGTATTCCAAAGCATTGCGTTCTATGAGAGATATTACTGTAAATCAAATTTTAATAACTTTACTTTCCACGAAGTTTTAGGAAATTGAAATATGTTATTTATATGCACAAAAGTAGGCTGCACATAGAATATAGCATGGTTACCATTGGATTTACAGGGTGACACAAAAATATTCATTTATATTAAGAGCTATTAATAAAAAATTGCTAAAATTGTACTTTTGTTTACATTAAGCGTTACTGACACTTTCTATCATTTTTTTAGTGTGAATATAATTTCAATTTGTGTATCTGTCTGACTGTTCTTCTGTCCGTCTGTTTGTCTCGCTGTCTGTTTTTCTGCGCTGTAATTCCCATAAATATTTATGGAATTTTTTTAAATCGAGATATTTTATTCAAGTTCACTATCGGATGTTCCCTATTGAAAATGGAGTGAATACCTCTTCTGGTTTGTGTACAGGGACACCCAAAATTATTCGAAAGCATTGTGTTATACGAGAGGAATTTCTATAAACCATATTTTAATACCTTTAATGCATAGAAACTTTAATGAAATTTTAATATTTTATTCAAATCCCTATCGGATGTTTCCTATGTAAAATAGATAACTTTTCTAACTGGTTTGTGTACAGGGGCACTTGAAAGTATTCCAAAGCATTGTGTTGTAGGAGATTTATTTTTATAAACTAAATTTTAATAATTTTATTTTCCACAAAGCTTAATGCAATTGAAATACATTAATCGTAGGCACAAAAGAGCGCAGTCTATATAATATAGTATGGTTAGCATTAGATTTAGAGGCTACACAAAAATATTCAGTTACATACAGAGCTATTAATAAAAATTTGCTGGAATTGCACTTTTGTTTACATGAGTGTTTTAACACTTTCTTATAATTTTAGTGGGAATATGATTTCAGTTTCTCCATCTGGCTGTCCAATTGTCTACCTCTCTATCTGATTGTCTCCGACTCCTATCATCCGTTAATATTTTGAGAATTTTTAAAAAATAATCCACTCAAGTTTCCTATGGAATGTTCCCTATTTAATATGTCATTAATAGTTCCTGTATAACTAGTTTGTTTACAGGGACAACAGCTTACGCTTTAGGACAGAATTTTTTAAAAGTTATATTTAAAAACACTTTCTACTATAAAAATCATAAAAGCATTGACATGTATTATTAATATCCTAAAATATTGCTTTGTATAGAATATGATATGATTAACTTTCATATTTACAGGACTACAGTAAAATATTCAGAGAGTTTAAAAGCTGTAATTATAATCTAACGGCTGCATTTTCTTTTGCGTTAAGCCTTTTTAACACTTTCCAAAATGCCTAAAAGTCATTTTAAAATGAATTAGTCTATCTGTATGTTTTTCAGTCCTTCTGTCTGTTGTGTGATAACGTAGGCAAAGAATATTAAAAGTTATTCGATACAACAATTGCGTACAGTCGGAAAGTGTTACTAATCAATGCGTACTGCATGATTTTCTTTCTTGTATAGATTATTCAACAATTATACATGCAAAACAGTCATTAAAAATTATAACTTTCTAGCTTTATACATGTTTAATAAACCATTAAATCATAATTTCCGTGTTTTGTTTATTAATTTCTTTTTGAATAGAATAATTATTCATACTTTTCTCTGAATAGTTTTGTTTACTTGTAGCTTTTAATTATTTTACAAAATCTTTGTAATTTCGAGATTGAAAATTTTCCGGTAAATTTTCCAGAAAATTTTCCGTTTCAAAATTTTCCGGAAAACCCACATCCCTAACTTTAATCAATTTTAAAAAATCTAATTGTCCGATCGATTACCTGTTTAATCCGACGGATTCAGGAAAATTCCCCCTTTCATTTACCATTTGTAACGAATTTATTAGATTTTTTAAAATTAATTAAAATATGAAAATAAAAGCTTTAAAATACATTTAAAATTTTAATTGTTGCCTTTTTTTTTTTTAGCATAAAATGAAATATGCTTTCCCGTAACAAAATAAATAAATAATAAATAAATAAAATAAAATAAAACAAAATAAAAATAAATTTGCTCATGCATATGAAAAAATGACGTCTATCAAATTATAATTTTAAAGCTAACGAAGAAATAAACAAAGTGAGAAAATTTCACACGGGCTTGCTAGCAAATGAATTATTTAAAGTGAGAAATAAATAAAATGAAACGATCATTTTTCAACGGATGCCTTAGTCGCCCTACCACAAACTAGTAAAGAATAAATACTGAGATAAAATTCGTTTGCATTCATAATGAATAAAAAATAACAAACAATTTGTATTGTGTGAATTCGTTTGAGAAAATATAGAAGAAAGTTTTGTGATGGCCACTGCATACTAGTTTTTAATTAATTTTTAAGAATTTGAACATTAGCTCTATGGGAAATTTTTATTCTCTTTCATTGTTGCAGTGTTTCTGATTTTCATATGAAATAGAGGCAATAATGCAAAATATAAAATAAAAGTCAACAGTCCGTAACTTTCATTTGTTTACTTACGTAATATTACAATTACATAAACAGTACCATCTATTACAATATGACTTATACATAAGACTCAAAATACTGTTACGAAAAACTTGTCGACTTTCTTAAGTGAGAAAGTAGTTCGTAAAAAACAGGCAAGTTCTGGTCGACGAATGCACTTTATTTTGCGTAACTTCTTGAATCTTTACAACAAAACTGCTATTACAACGAAAAAAGTCCAATAGTACTATTAAATTTTTTTAATGTTTTGCAAGAAATCCAATGAAACTGCCACTCGTACTGCAAAAGTCACTATTCGACGAATGCTCTGGAATAGTCCCCATTGTAAAAAAAATATGTAAAATCACGGGGTTTTAGCATTTAATTTTACGGGAAATGACTGTTTTGCAATCTAAACGGCTAAAGCCCATAATTTGATGTCATGAAAGCATAACTTTAGAATACTGTCATTTTTTTACAGGCAAAAGTTGTTAATCTTTACTCAAATCTGCCATCAAACTGTATTTTTATGGTCAAATCCCTTCAAATGTAAAGTGCTAGCTTTTCAGTGACGTCATATAAGAATCACATCGTATTTGAAACTGAAAACCAAATTGTAGTTTTATTGGTTGAGAGAGTTTATTTAAACACTCATGGGAATAGCAATTGATATATTCAAAGTTGTATGTTTGTCAAAACGTAAAATTACAGGGAATACATTATTTGTGGTCCAAATGTTTTTTTACGGGCTTTGCCTAGAATCTCTGCTGCTGGGCATTGCCCATAATTTGGCTTGAATTTTTTTTTTTTTTTTTACTGTACAAGAAAGCAGTCACTTGCTCTTGTTCCACAGGAATAAAGCAAATAACATCAAATACTCCAGAGCATAAATTATCGCTAGCTAACGAACAAAGTTCTGTCTCATAGAGCACAATTTCCAAAGTGCAATCGCTCAGAATAACTCTGAATCGTAATGACTGCACACTCATTCGCAGAAGTCAACTCACTCTTATTTATACCTTTTGACGATGGGATTTCGAGAATTTCAATCCAGAAACCCATGAAAAGTTCTAGAACTCGGCCCCCGTGCATAGTACGGATTCGAAACTTCGGGAACCTTAAACTACTTTTTTTGTCAAATTATATAGCTAAATTCATCGCCAAGTTTTTTGCCAAGGGGGATTTCATTGAAAATGAATGAACTTCCCCTTTGCCTGTAAAACTAATTTCACTGCAACAGGAGACAATTGAGACAGGAGAAGAGATTTAATCCGTTGTAACAATACTAATAGTGCTTTCAGAGCTTTGATAACAGAATTTGCTAATTATTAAATCATTATCGATTGCTGCAAGTTTTACCCTTTAGATCTGCATCACAAGAAGGGCCTCAAGATTTTACTGACATAATATTGATCTTAGTCTGATTTTAATAAACTTTAGGGTAGAAAAAAACCCTTTCACAGCTGACTTGTGCCAAAAGGCTGAATTACGTCAAAAGGAGACGTTTCTTCTTTCTATACAACACTTCATTTTTGATTACAACAACGAAAACGAAGAAAATTTTCCCATAGATCTAATATTAAAATCATTAAAAATTAATTTTAAAAAAGCTAATTAAAATTTAATTACTAAAAATACATCATTCTCTGTCTTACCTGTTAAGTAGTGTGTGTGCAAGATTTGGAACCGATATCTCAAAGGATCAGCAAATTAAATATTAAGCTAAGTCAATTTCTAATTTGGGAGAGTGTGCTAAACGTGCCAGTGCTGAATGTGTTGTTAGTTTCAATTCAGTTATTTCATTTAATTATACTAGGGAATCTCCGAAATTCATTTGTATTTAGGATTTCAATTAGTTCAATCACTCACCGCAATCAGGGTTAGAAATAAGCGGTCGTTAGTCATATTTTGAGACCAGTTTTTTTCATTTTGACGCCTAGAATTCCAATCATAGGTGCCATATTTGACGCCTGGATTTTTTCCTCATCATATCTAATAATTTTTCCAATCCCATCAGACAGCAAGCAAGTCTATTTCACCTAACCTAATAAAAACTGATTTAAGAAATCATTTCTCTATGAAAGTAGTTGACGATTTGTTAATGATTAAATTAAACAGCCCTAAATTTGAAGATTTCTACCCAGAAAATGCTATTAAATTGTAGTGGAATCATGTATCTTCTGGGCGAAGAATGAATTTGTGATTTTAAATATGTACATTTAATATTGTCAATGTAATTACATTCATTACATAAATATTTTTTATATAATCTTGCGTATATTATTTACAAGTTGATGCTTTATTATTATTATTATTATTATTATTTAAATATACATATTTAATTATAGATGGCACCTAGATTTTTAATTTGGACGCCCAAAAAATTGAATCCAGGTGTTATTTTGACGCCTAGTTTCAAAATTCTTATTTCTAACACTGACCGCAATCTCCCGTTAAAAACTGTCTTATTTTTATATTTCCAATAATGCTGTTTATAAAAGTTTTATTTGATTGATGCCACGGGTTCGACACTCAGATATAAACTCTTGTGCACTCCACCCTTTTTTACTTATGGGATAGAAATGGTGCTAAGTTAAAAGTCATATCTATAAGGCTTGTGTATTGCATCCCCGCTCCATCTCAAAATCTCTTTTCAAGAGTTTAAACGACCCCACGCGCTAAATAAGCAATATTTCCTTTCCTAGTAACAGTTTTCATGGAATAAAGTATGTATTACGGTTGTTTTCAGAAAGGCTCGGATTTGCCACTCATATACAATGATGAATCCCCCCCCCCCCCCCCAAAAAAAAAAAAAAAAAAAAAAAAAAAAAAAAATTTTTTTTTTTTTTTTTTCACAATATGATTCTTTGAACGATTGTGGTTGATTGATCGTAGTTGATCTATCGAGTATCTGATTTCTGAAAAATTGCCGCACCCCAAAAAGTGCTACCTTACCTATACATAACTCCAGGCATGGTTTTTCCGCCAACAAGGAGAATTGAGTTATTAAAAAGCATAAAATTAAAAATTAAATTCCTTAAAGTGCGATAGCGTCTAAACGCCTTATCCGATTAAACTGAAAACTTATATACATGATATAGATACTTTCACACCAACTGTAAGAATTTTGGGAACTATAGCACTTATAGATTTTTACAGGGACACAACGGAAATTTCTTTATCATTCTGATCTATGGGCTCAAATTACACTAGTCTGCAATTTATTTTTTAATTCTGATACCATTCTGTCTGATTCGTCTGTAAAATGACCTCCTGAATCCGAATATAACTCCCATTTTGTCGAGTCACCCACGGTTTTCTAGAACCCCTCCCTCAATTTTTTTTCCCTGTTCGATAATTTTAGGACCATGAATAAATATTTGATGAATGAAAAATAATTAATTTAACATTTAAAAACAAAAAATATATTTAGTTTAAAAAAATAACATTAATAACATATTTTAAAAAAATGTAAGGTAATGTAATACACAATTTCAGTGGCTAATCCCCCCCCCCCCCCATGTTTAACAATTTTCCAACTCTGTAGCCTCTCAGAAGACATTTAACGGTTAAAATAAACCTCCCCCCTCCTAAAAATCAAATTTATAGCCATAAAATCGCCGAAAAATGATAAAAATAGGGGACCGTTTCTAAAAAAAACGGTGGATGATAAGGAAAATGGGCGTCATATTCGGATTTAGGAGATCATTTTACATAAGAATATGCTGAAATGGTGTCGGAAGCAATTTTTATGCCGAGCAGTGTTATTTGAAGGACTAAATTAAACAACATACTATATATGGAGAAAAATACTCAAACACCTTATAATTTTCGTAATAGCGTAAGAATAAACAACAGTCGATACAGAGAAAGATACTCAAACACCCTACTGTAATTTTCTCTTTTGTTTATTTCACGACTTCTCTTACTTTATTTATACAACTTTAATTACTTAACGTTCGGAAAGTCGATTGGAGTCACTCCAGATTCCCCCCCCCCCCCAAAAAAAAAAAAAAGTCGTAACTATTTTTTTTATTAACTTCCTATAGATTTATTGCAATCGCGAGAAAAATAACATGCCATAATTTGTTGAGAACTTACAAGGAAATGATCAAGCAATTTCAGGAAATTTATTTATTTATCTATTTTTTTCTACAAGGGGGGGGGGAGTAAATTTAAAAGTTAGATGATTATTGGATTATTTTCTGAAATATTTTCTTATTGATTCTATATAAATTTATTGCTACTAATGCAATCGCGTAAAAGAAACGCTATTCCGTAATATGTGAAGTAGTTCTCTTCACAAAGTTTTATTTATTTATTTTTCACTAAAGACAGATCCCTCCCCCTCCCCTTTTTTTAAAAGTTAGATGACTCTTGAATTATTGCCAGAAATATTATGTGTGTGTCAACCATAATTTTAATAAAAAAAAAAAAAAAAAATCATAATAAAAGTAAAATTAAATAAAAGTCCTCCTACAGTAGTACCAATTTCTTGCAGCGGTTGGGCAGAAAAGCACCCAGTCATAGAGGATTGTGGGTAGCCAAGTTATAATATTCAGCCAAACACAATATTTATGTAGCGATATTAACAAATTATGTTCTTCAAAATCCATTTAGTACTGATAATGCATTCAAAAATATTTCCCGTATGAAATGAAGGTTACATGCGACTACGACGCTTTGATCATAAGCATACATTTCCCACAGAGATTATGTTGGCCTAATTGGCTTTGGACGTGCTTTGAAGTCAACACAATAGTGAACTAAAACGTTTTTCCTTTTTTTTTTCTTCATTCACCAGTACATAAATTAATCATAAATTTTATTTGATTGTGTATTCTCACGCTATAAAAACTGCCTTTCATATGACATCTATTACTATTTTCCTGCAATGGCTGTCTTTCCCAGAATAATAATAATAATAATTTAAAAAAAATCACATTTTCCCCCGTAATGATCAATCTATGCCTTATTACTATATTTATATATGTGCCTTATTAGTATAATCATATCTGTGCTGTGTTGCATTCAGGAATTTTGATGTTTGCAGGGTTGATTATGTACATCAAACAACTGTGACGGGATTTCGCGAAATCCTCCCCTTCCCCCTCCTTTATTACACTATGGGGTGCAAACAAAACCACTTTTCTAAGTGTGATTCTGTTCCAATTTATCTCAGGACGATAATTTTTTGGTATGTGGATGTACCCAATAAAGGGATTTTGCGAAGTGTTCCCCTTTCCCGCCTTTGCGTTGGAGTAGATAGTAAAGAACAATTTCGAACATTAACAATTTTCGAATTAAGATCAGAAAAGTGTTTTTCGTTGTATTGATTGGTTATATATGCCTAAAGCACTTCATAAATGGATTTAATAAAATCCTCCTTCCCCTTTCCGTTATGATTTTTTTTTTTTTTTTTTTGGGGGGAAGGGGAGGGAGGAGTAAAAAAAAAAAAAAAAAAAAAAAAAAAAAAAAGCACGTTTCTAAGTGAAATTATCCCATTTAAAATTATCCCAGGAAAGCAATTTTTTGTTATATGTTTGTGCCATGTGTACCTAACACACATTCTAAAAGTGATTATGCGAAACGTTTTCCTTCCCATGTTGAGATCGGGGGAGGGGGGGGGGCAACTTTTGTCTGAATTTGTCGGAATAAAAACTTTTTGCGATATCTTCACGTTTCACACACCATAAAAGCCGAAAATGACTTCAGAAAAATTTTGTCTGCGTGTGTGTGTCATTGCGTCTGTATGTTTGTAACGCTATTTTTGTTCGGCTATCACTTGAGAACAGCTGGACGGAATTCTATAACAGCGCTTGGCAGGAATTTAGGTCATCACCCAACTTAAAATTATATCTATCAACTTTTCCAAAATTCTTCCGGGGTGGGGGTGGGGGGAGACAAGAACATGTTCAGCTCCTACTGAACGCAGAAGTACAAAATTTAACATACGGGTACTCTGAAGCCTTCCTGAGGGGATAGTGAAAACAGAATTTAAAAAATTTAATTAGTTCCGGAGATATTAATTAAAATGTAGACCTATGTATAATCAAAAAGCAATCGCAATGACTGAGAATTCACCGCGATTGCATAAAAATAGATATTTTAACGGAGTTAAAAGCAGAAAAAGGGGAAAATAAATTAGAAATATTAGTCCGATCGTTATGAATTTGGTACCAAATGAAAGGGAAAATTTTTCCGAATCTAAGAGTGCAAGCGGTATATTTAGATTTTAAGGCAAGGTAAATCGATTGGGATATATTCGAGTGGAAAAATATTATTAGCGACGGAAAGGAGGGGGGGGGAGCGAAGGGGCAAAGATATAGAAAAGGAACGGGAGTTTCGGAGAAAACAACGGAATACCCAGAACACCTTTATTCTTTAATATTTTGCAGAGTTTCGAATTCCAATTTCTGCTCACATATCGTACTAAGGATTTTTAACGTTATATAGCCCGGAATTATGCAAGTTTCGGAGAAAACCATGGATAAGGCGGTCACAATTTTTTTTTTATAAAAATGTTTATATTAGCTTTGTATCTCAGCTTCTAATTAACATAACTTCATAAGTAATATATCATTTAAAAAGTTATTTGAATTAGAATTGATGAGTATAGCTTGCAAATCTCTGTCGCCAGAGGGCGCTTTGATATTTTGTTATTTTAATAATTCAATATATCTAGAATTCTAATTATGCTTAAATTACATATAACACATCATTTGAAATATTACGGACTTTTAAACTGATATAAGCCGTTAAATTCCGTACGGGAGTTTCAGAGAAAACCACAAAAAAGCCAGAACACCTTTATTACAATATCTCCAATTCTAATTATGATGCAGGCTTTCGAATTCCGATACTCCGTTCACATTTCGTATTAAGGATTTTTAACACGCGAGTTTTAAAGAAAAACCACGAAAAAATCAGACACAAATTTTGTTATAACAATGCTTATATTACCTTTGTTTCTCAGCTTCTAATTAACATAATTTCATAAGTAAAATATCATTTTAAAAGTCTTTTAAACTGAAATTGAGGAGTACATATTGCAAATCTGTCGCCAGAGGACGCTTTGACATTTTAATAGTTCAATATCTCCAATTCTGATTATCAGTAAATTACTTATAGGGAGAAGATTGGGAGATCGTAGGCCCCACCGGGTTGCGGATTTGCCACGATCAGAATTTTCAAGGTCCTTTATATAGTTGAGCGAACAGGTTATTTCAAATCATGAAACGTAAAGCGGCGCCTTAGTCTCGCCACAGAGCGAAAATTTGCTACAGTTAAAATGTTCAAATTTATTTGCGGTATGAGCGTGGAAGCTATTGTAAGTTCTAAAACGGGGATAAACTGCCGCAGGCGCCAAAAGAGATTGACTTTGCTGAAGTCAGAATTTTGAAAGATTATAACACGGTGAGCGAACAGGCTGTTTCAGATATTGAAACCGGAAGAGGGCGCTGCAGGCGCTACCGAGCGGGAATTTGCTGATATTAACTTTTCCAATAAGGTTATTTTCACTATATGTCAATAAGCTGATGTAAGACCTGAAACGGGAAAAAGAGCCACCGAGCGGGAGTTTCGTAAAGTCGGATTTTTCAAGGATCGCGACCCAGCTGGTCGCCGAAGGCGGCTAGTTAATAATAATAAAGAAATCGTCTGACTTCGTTTGTTAAAACTGTCGTTTTGAAATGGTAATGGAAGTATTGTTTTCGGTCCAAAAATTCGATATCGAGTTTTCACCTGATTTACACGTTTTAAGGTCTCATGATTCCTAAAAGGTAGTTTTTGGAAATTGGTCAGTGTGTGCGTGTATGTGTATATGGGGAATCTTCTGGCTATCATATCTCCGAAACTGATAAAGATAGAACTGTGAAACTTCATAATTGAGACAGGTATGGTGTACAGATGAATTTTCCAAATTTTGGTGAAAATTGAAAAACCAGAAATGGCACATCAGAGACCGGAAGTGGGAGTCCGTATCTCAAAAACGGCTCTAACGATTTTCTTCAAAGTTGCTATATAAGCGCTCTATTAGATATCCTTTCGAATGATATACTTGGTTAGTTCAGGAAAATTGATAGGCGTCCTGTACAAATAACTCAATTTCAGGTCTCGCAAGCGCGATTCTTTTACAAACGGCTGCACGAATTTATTTCAAACTCGCCATATTAACTCACTTTTAAATAATAATAATAATAATAATAAAGACTTTAAACATTTTCTTTGAATTTGCTATATGCAGTCTCTTTTACACGTTTTTACGTCGTATGGTAATTGGTTACTACAAAAAATTTATAGGCGCCTGATTAATTAAATCAGTTTTATATTTCTTGACCACACTGTCTCCAAAAGGAATTAATGTATGGTTGGTACCATCAATTTTTTTTTTTTTTTTTAATAAAAAAATAAAATAAATATCAATCTTAATATAAAAACGATTTAGAATCGCGAATCTACATTAAACACATAAATATGGTTTTAACGCAAAGATTATATAACGCATTATCTTTTAGTAATAATTACAAATTTATATTTTGGTATTTATTTGATTCCCATGATCAGCGTTCAAATTTCAAATAAGTATTATTCACAAGTGTAACTTTTTGAAAATTAATGGGAAGAAATTATTAGTAACGTCTTATTCGTTCCTTATTTTTGAAAACTTTTGCAATTTACATTGCCTACTTATCTATATAAAAAATCACGTTTTAATATTTTGAATACCTTATATATATACACGCACTTAATCTAATAACGAATGGAATAATGGCTGTTTTCCCTCTTTAAATAAATATTTTAAATTTTGAAAATCGAAATATTTTTCCAAAATATTTTCTATCCATAACATGTGTTACAATTTTATGATATAAAATAGTGAATGATTTTAATTTCAATAAATTTATTTGAAACATATCCATTTTTTTAGCTGCTTTTCTGGAGAAAATTTGAGTATTACGAATCATTTTTATATATTCATTATTTTCCTGAAAAATCATGAGAAGGTACTCATGTTTAAGTAATGAAGTGCTCGTTTTCGGAAACAGCTAAAGCTGAGCTTTTCCTACTTTCTGCTCACTAATTTCTCTTTGAGCTCAGAGAGCCCAGTTTCTCTGTTATTCCCCTTTGAGCTCAAAACTCGTTTCTCTATTTATATCTCTGGATGCTGTATCCTGAGCTTCGTCGCTTGCAGTGCAAATCAGGAAATCAATGAAGGTCATTTGTAGGTCGTGCGTTGCCTAGCAACACCCTGCAGTTATCTGTGGGTAGAATACTTGTTCTGTAAATTCTTTAGGGTTGTAACATTTGGAAATACGGAATAAGCTTTAGATACAATGTTCACTAAAAGCATTATTTTTAGAATTGTTTATTTTTGTTCAAATTTATTGATCTTATTTCACTTCGTCGCTATACCTACTCGTTGATGTTTTATATAAACGATCTCGAAATTTTTCATGTTTTTAACACGATGACGGTTTAAACTCGGCTGTTTCGTCTATTTTTCTGGCCTAAATTTTTCAGTCAATTTTCAACCCACTTCCACTGAACCAATTTTACTCATATTTTGTTTTGCCTGTCCATAGTCGATGACAATGCAATAAATGCAAGAATTTTCAGGTATTTATCTCACTAAGAGCAAGTATCAGGGACAAAAAACTGTATGTCAAGTCAGGCAATTCATATTTAATCCCTCCTGACAAATCGATTTGGTTAAAATTTTGAGCACGAGACCATAGGAATGGAAAACAAAATTTTTGTGACTTGATTGTTAGCCCCACCAGTTGTCATGAGATTCTATTGTCAAAGCTGGTAGACGGGAGGAACCGCGTTAGAACGCAGATCGTGCTCGTTACTCAAGTCTTTTGGATTTTTCATATTTAACTCTGTAATTCTCGTAAATACGGACTAAGACCCATTAGAAAATACTCTCACCGAAGGCTTTCCTCCTAGGCATAGATCCTAGATCTGTAGAGTAGACTAGTGGCCGAACTATACTTTAGCATCTTATTTTTGGCGCCTTTGGCGATATTCCTGTTTATGTTTGAATTTATGCCAAGGCCAACTTTGTTAGAAATGAAAGGGAGATTGACCATTGACCTGCTAGTATGAATTAACATAGTTTAAACAATTTATACATTTAAACTTTTGCAGAAAAAAAATATTAATAATTATATTGTTATTGAACAGAGTTTGATATAGTTGTTAGTTACAAATATTAACAAGTAAAAAAAAAAAATTGTAAAAATGTGGAATTTTTAAATAAGAGTTTTGGTTTCGAAATCAAATAAATATCAACCTCATTCTCAAAAGCTAGCATTGATGAAGGGTCATGCTTAGTTTGTTTTCGACGCGAAACAGTTGCTGCTTAATTTGGAATTAATTATATATTCTTAGTGCCCATGCCGAATGCATTAAAGTGTTTCTTTTCATTTCCTAGTCGTCTTCGGTAACCATCTTGATTCCCGATCCATCAAAATTCTGACTAACAAACTCCTGCTCGGTGGCGCCTGCGACGTCCTTCCATTTTGTCAGACAACTTTCAGATGTTTTACAAATGAATAATGAATTGTTCCAAAACTAATTAATTTGTAATTTAAGTTTGCCTCTAATTTAGTATTTTTTTTTTTTTTAAACCAAGATTTGGCGGTTCTGGTTCTTAACATCTATTCTATTAAATTATCTTTTAAGAATTATTTAATTTCAAATCACAAATAAAAACATTTTTTTATTCTCCATGCATTGTTGCCTGCTAAATCGTCTTCCTTCCATTATTTTATACATTCCTTCAAACGAAGGATAAAAATATATCTTTATTTCAATATTATTTTTAAGCTATGACGTTAGTTTCGAGCGTACCACCACCCCACCCATCCGAGAAGTTTTGATTTATTGAAAATATGAGAATTTTAGAGTGACCAGTGAAGCGGAGATTTAAAAAAGTGCGTGTCTCCACTGCTTTCGGCAGCAACTTACCCGCTTCTGACTTTCCCTTCCACAGCGGGTAAGTTCAAAGTTTTGCGAAATCCCGCAGATTCCATAGATTTCCCAAGACAAATTTAGCGCTAAAAGGGGAGGGGGTCTCCATCGTAACCCCCCCCCCCCCAAAAAAAAAAAAAAAAAAAGAAAAAAAAAAAAAGAAACACGAAAATGTGTTTTTGGAAATATTTTAAAGAAGACATGGCTGTTTTCAATACCTTTGTACCATTTTTATTAGAGCTCTACTCAAAAATCCGTAATTTCTGAAATTTCTCCCCGAAAAACGATTTTTCCATCCCTCCTATTAAGAATCAAGAATTCCAAAATCGTACATGTTTATTTATACTGAAGTCTAGTCTCCTCGTGTGCAATTTCTTCACCTTGAAGTAATTTGGGGCCGAGATATGCGTACAAACGTTTTTTTTTTTTACTTCCTGCCCCCCAGGGGGAAAAGGGGGGGGGAGATCGATAAATTCCTTTACTTTAAAGGTCGGATACATATAAACAATCCAAGGACCAAACTTTGTGACCGCAGCTCTCATAAATTTCCCAGGACAAATTTAGCGCTAAAAGGGGTGTCTGTAATTTGCCATTCGTAACATAAATAAAAATAAAACATAAATAACATAAAATACATAAAATACATAAATAACATAAAAAAAAAACATAAATAAAAATAAATAAATAAAATAAAATAAAAAATAAATAAAGTGGTAGATCACAAAATATCAAAAACGTGTTTAGGAAACATCCCGAAGAAGACGCATGGCTGTTTTCAACATCTTTGTTCCATTTTTGGTAGAGTTTTACTGAAAAATCCAGAATTTGCAAAATTTCCCGCGAAAAATCGAATTTCCTAAAACGCAGATAATGTTTTATTTGTACTCATGTGCAATTTCTTCACTGTGAAGTAATTTGGAGCCGTTATGCTTGCAAAGGTGCTTTTACATTCTGTCCCCCCCAAAGGGGGAACGGGGGTAATTTCAATAAATTCCATTACTTTAGGTGTCGGATACATATAAACAATCCAAGCACCAAATCCAGTTCCCATAGATTTCTCAGGACAAATTTAGCGCTGAAAGGGATGTCCAGATTTTGCCCCTCGTAACATCCCCCCTCCCCCAGACCAAAAAAAAAAAAAAAAAAATCACAAATCACAAAAAAGCAAAAATGTTTTTTTTTTTGGAAATATCCTAAGGAAGTCTTTTAGCTTTTTTTGATCTTTGTTCCATATTTCACAGAGTTCCGGAGGGGAAGTTGATACATATAATTTTAAGTTAGGTAAAGATCTAAGTTCCCGCCAAGCGCCGTTCTCATGTGATACCCGGACAAAAATAGCGTTACACACGTACAGACATGATGGCACACACACACACACACACACAAAAAAAAAAAAAAAAAAAAAAAAAAAAATTCATTTTTGTCAAAATTTTCATTTTTGTTTTCATGAAAGTCATTTTTGGCTTTCATGGTGTGTGAAATGTGAAGACATCGCAAAATTATTTGATTCTGACAAATTTACAGACAAAAAACATTTTATCAATGTAGTTTTTCTTTTTCTTTTGTAATTTATATTTATCTCAGTGTTCAAACAAAGGCACCCTATTTATGTACAATATTGAGAAAAGACAGCTATGCCATTTAAATATGTATTAGAAAGATGTAGAAGGCCCATTTTAAGGCTGCATATACAGTAGAGCACCGATTATGCGCGGAATTGGGTGGCAAGGGCATCGCGGATAACCCGAAAAACAGAGTAAAATGAGATGCAAACATGAAAAAAAAAAAAAAAAAAAAAAAATTTCAGACCAAAAAAAAAACTGTTTTATGGTACAAAAAATATTGTGCGAAGGCCCAGCAATTTGTCTTTTTAACACGCTTTTATTAGCTTCACCTGTATGTATTTGTAACCGCTCTGGGAGCAAACAAAAAAAAGTATAATTTTATTTCTTTAAAATGTCTCCAATTGTTGTTTCCCCTATACTGCAATCTTCCAAACGCATCTGCTTTCTTAAATTACCATTTTCTATTTTAGAAATCATTTCAAGTTTTTTGCGCAATCGTTAAACATAATCTTCTTTCGTTTTTCAGCCATTATAATTTTTTTTTTTTTTTCGCGGTAATCCGCACCGCGGATAATCGGTGCTCTGCTGTACTTGTTTGCTTATATACTAAACGAACTTCATTTATTTATTTTGTATGGGTAAATTAGGTATTAAAAAAAAATGTTAGACCTTTTTTTTTTAAAAAAAAAAAAAAAAAAAGTTTTTACGCGTTTATGTTAGTTTGTTAATCTGTATGCAGACGTTATCTCAAGAACAAGTGATTGTAGAGAGTTTGGACCATTTTTAAAATATCACTTATGATACTGGCGAAAACCTAATTCATTTGCAACATTCTAATTTCAAATTTTTATAAGTTATTCGAAATTAACGTTTTTTTTTTTTTTAACTTTGGAGAATCGGGCAAAGTTCTGTTTTAAGGGTGCAGTAAAAGGAATATTTTCATCGTACAAATGTCAGACCACTTTTAAAATATCATGATACTGGCGTGACTTTGAATATTCTAATTTGCAAACGTCATAAGTTATTCAAAATTTAAGATTTTCTTAACATGGGAGAATAAGGTTGAATTTCGCATGAACTTGCTTTATGAGGATCATTGCTTTGAAAATATTGTGCAGTTGCATAAAAAGTAAAATACGACGAAATCAACTCTGATAAAATTAATCGGGAAAGTACGGTAAAATGAATGTATCGAATCGGAGTAGGGTAGTCTACTAGGTGGGGCATTTCAGTTTGGGACAAGTTATCGGCCAAATTCATTTCTCTTAACATGAATATAGTAATGCCGTGTAATAGAAATGGTTGCGAGCAAATGATAAACTGAGCAAAGTCCATCTATGCCAGCAGTGTTTTTTTTTTTTTTTTTTCTACGCATTTCTATTCCCCCCGCCCCCCTCTTTCTCTCTTCGAAATTTACTAAACAACCAGGATACAAAGAAATTGGATTAGTGCAAATTTCATTTCTGTCTCCTTCAAAAATATTTAGAATAACAATTATTCATACTTTTTTTTTTTTTTTTTTTTTTTTAATTAAGAAAGAAAAGTTGATCTTGTATGAATAATTAAGAATACCTTTTGTTGTACTTGTTTACATGGTTGAAATTGTTAAATAAATATAACCGAGGTTCAACTGAAATCGCCCCCTCCACCATTTCACCTTTCTAGAGAAAAAATAGAATTGATTTTTTTTTTTTTTTCCCAATGTGTAGATCCCCCCCCCCCCCCCCCCCCCCCCCCAATTGAAAGTTATATATATTCCAACGTTAACCATTCTTTCTAGCGTTTTTATAAAATTATACATAAATAAATTTAATTCAATTAAAGGCGTTTTTTTTTTTTTTTTTTTTTTCCGTCTCATTTAATTTTATCGAATAGAAATAATAAGAATATGTTTTACTCTTACTTTTTAGATTTTTTTTTTTTTTTTCTAATGGTTTTATAAATTTGCATTCAGTATAAAAGGAAACATCCTCCCTCCCTCAAATTCCATTTCAATAAATACAATTGAAAGAAACAAACCATGTTACTTTTTAATTAATTAATTAATTTTAATAAATTTATTTAAATTGTTTTTTTTCCACCACTTTCATTTTGAGAACAATTGGAGGAAAGCAAATCATGTTTAACTAAATTAGTTTGTCTAATTTTGTAAAATTATTAAAAAATGTTAAAATAAGGGAGTCTTTTGTTTGTTTGTTTATTTATTTATAGGATTTAATGAAAGATAAATATGATTTTCTTTCTTTTAATTTATTCAATGAAATGGAATATATTGAGAAGAGAGTTTTTAATAAACTAAATTTGTTTCTATATAATTTTCTAAAACTAATGGCAAATAAATATTGGGAAGAGATATTTTTTTTAACTAAATTTATTTCTATATAATTTATTTTATAAAACCCATAGAAAAATATGCCTTATGTTGAAATATATCTCTTTCATTAGGAAAAGAAAAATTGAAAAACATAATTTTGTTTCTTTCAATCACATTTAAAATGAAAAAAAAAAAAAAAACTGTTAAGTGAGCTAAATTTGTTTAAAATTCTAAAAATTGAAAGAGTAATTAATTTATTTTCTGTCTATTGTATTCAATGAAATAAAATGGAGGAAGGGCTGGGGAAGTCTTTTCTTTTGAATTAAGTTTGTTTTTGTGGAATTTTATAAAACTGTTATAAAATGTGGTTAAAATGATGTTGAAATATAATCTTATACATTATTAAGAAAAAAAAAAAATAAATAAAACATGATTTGTTTTCGTCATGTGTATTCAATGAAGTGAAGGGAAAAACATCTTTTAATTGAACGAAATTTGTTTCTGTATAATTTCATAAAACCGTTAGAAAGTATAATTAATGTTGGGATATATATCTCTTTCATCAGAAAAAGAAAAATCTAAAAATTGAAAGGAATAAATATTGTTTTTCTTCAATTGTATTCAGTAAAAAAAAAAAAAAAAAAAAACCTCTTTTAGTTGAGCTGATTATTTTCCTTTTTTTTATAATTTTATAAAAATCTTAAAAGGTATTTTTAATGTTGCAATATCATTAGAAAGAAATATAAGTAACAAATAACAATAATAATTTTTAAAATTGAACAATTGTATTCAATATAATGAAGAAAAATGAGGCCGTCTGAGCGCTGTTCTCGCCAAGAATGGAAGCTGAAATATGTGCTCCGTTCGATCGATTCGGAGAACCGGATCTAGAGAGAATTTCCAGTGTAGTGGTAGAAAATTCTGTTGAGCTTTTTTGATTTTATTGAGCTTTTTATGTGTTGTGACGTTGTATCTACTTTGAGCGGAGAGTGGGGAAAGCGGAGTGTTTCTTAGCTGGCCTGTTTGCTCTCATAGTTGGGTTGTTTATTATGAGCTTTTCAGATAATGCATTGCCAATGAGATAGCTTGAGCTTGTGAGCTGAGCGTCTGATGAGCTTTAGTAGCAGTAGTACTCTGACTCGCATAATATTTTGAGTGCGTTGGAAGAACTGAAAAAGAAATACTCAGTCATTCTCATGAAATGTGTTGGCTGTTTGGGCAAGACTTTTTAGCTTAGGATGTTTATTCATGAGTTCGAATGAATTGATTAAATTTTATTTGTTGCAAATTAAAATTAAATTAGAAAGGATTTTAAAAAATGATAAAGAAATAATTCAGTTATCAATCTTTTAATGTGTAACAGAATATTTATGAGGAGGCATTTCCTTTTTAAAAAGTTTGGTTAAGAGGTTGACGCAAACAGAGTTAGAGAACATGTTTTTTTCCCTATTCAAAAGTAGTAGACTATCAGATTATAAGAAAGAAAAGGGGACAATTTTTTTTTTTTTTTTTCAATTGGTAATTCTTTAGATAATAATACCCTTTATAAAAATAATCTTACAATACTCTTTTCGGGTGGAAATAATTAAGTAAAGCTCTTCATTGAACGAAAAAGGTAGTTATGAGTGCAGCATGAAATCAGAAACTCTTGCACTCTGCTTTTCTACTGATGAAGAGTGATGTTCAGCTATTTCGACTCGAAGCAATTGTTGTGTGTGTGCGTGTCTGCATGCGTGCGTGCAATTTACTTCTTTTATCATCATTCAACATCCGAATTTCAGTGCATCTCTGTGCAATGAAATGAATACACTAGACATTCGATTAACCGACATCGAATTATCTGGGATGGTATTAAATAAAAAGTCAAATGTTAATCGAATCCCGGATATTTTGTTTGCCCCTCTCCTCTTACAGTAGTTTACATTAAAATTTATGTTCATTCTTTCCCTTTTGTATTAAAATATTGTATAATACAACTTTTACTTCTTCTATATTCAATAAAAGAAATTATTGGATTCATAAAAATTTTCAGCTTCCAGTTATCGATAGGCTTAAACGTTTTGAGATGTCCTGAATACGATTTGATCTTTTTTACTTTTCGGATATGCATTATGTAAGAAAATTATTGTAAATTATGAAAAAATTCGATTATGAGGTTCTCAGAAGCCACTCCTACATTCAGGGTTTTTGATCATTTTACTGTCTTTGAATTTTCATGTTAAACTATTTTGTTTTTCTAGAAAATTCTCATTTTGAAAATTTAATTTGACTTATGTATGAAGAACTCCCCAAATATCATTTAATACATTTACAAATAAATATTTTTAATAACTGTATGGTATGTCACTATTAAATCTTTTTCCCCCATTCATTCTGCATGCAAGTAGCAGTTTTCAGGTTTTTTTGCATGTTAAGTAGTTTTACCACTGGATTTTGATGTAACTGTACATTTTAATGTCTCAGTTCATTTTTTGCAATTTTTATGCGCGCGCGCGTGTGTGTGAATGAACACGATAACGTTTAAACGCTTTGTTCGTTTGAGCTGAAAATTTGTAGGTATGTCGTGGTATGTTATAGGTCACCGTCACTCGAACTATATTGATTTTGATGAGTCTAGCTCTTACAATTCTTTTACAGGGACAGAAAAAAAAAAAGGAAAAAAAATTCTTTGCCATTATGACGTATGGTCTTGTATACTGTATATCGTTTTAAAATCTGCTGCGGCTCTACACGACTTCTCTCATCTCCTTTTCATTGTCTCTATTGCAGTTAGACCTCACAAAACCGTGAGAAAGCCCAAAGCTGCCATTTTTCTCACGTTTTTACAATCTGGTGCGGCTGTACACGACTTCTCTCACCTCCGGACACTGTCTCTTAAAGATTGCAGCCGGAAACGTTGCAGTTAGACCTCACAAAACAGTGAGAAAGGCCAAAGCCGCAATTTTTCTCACGTTTTTACAATCTGGTGCGGCTCTACACGACTTCCTCATCTCCGGACACTGTCTCTATTCCAGTTAGACCTGACAAATCTGTGAGAAAGGCCAAATCCGCCATTTCTGTCACGTTTTTACAATCTGGTGCCCCTCTACACGACTTCTCTCATCTCCGGACACTGTCTCTATTGCCGTTAGCGCATTAAATGAAATTGTAATATAATTTTTGTAGAAGTAGTTTATATTAATGAATAAAAAAACACTTCATTTAAAAGTATTTCCTGCACAATAAAATATTTCCTGACGATTCAAGAAATACACACGTAATTGTTCACGTTTTCACTTCTGTCGGCACTCCCGGAGTGCAAATGTTTTTTTTTTTTTTTTTCCCTCTGTGAGGAACACATAAAAAAAAAAAAAAATCAATATGACCAGTGGATTCAAATTAAGTGCGATGTCGTCAATACACCGTATATGATTGAGTTAAAAATTAGTAGGTAAAGTCACCGTGTTTTGTAGATTTTTATGAATGTACGATTTATAATTCATTTACAGGGACACAAAAAGAAATTCTTTATAGTCTCGAATTATTTGAAGTGTATTAGCGTCTATACCTTATATTCGATTAAGATGGGAATTGGTAGGCATGTTCAGAGCTGCCAACCTAATCCGGCAAATTGTTAGTACTAGTACCGCCCCTTTTTCTACACCACTTAATTTTTTGAGTATTTGTTTTCTTCATTCATTGTTTAAATATATTTGAAGAGAATTACTCTAAAAATTCAGTGGTGTAGGAAAAGGGGCGGTACTAACAATTTGCCGGATTTGGTTGGCAGCTCTGCATGCTTTAAGTTATCCTTTTTTTTTTTTTTTTTTTTTTTAAACATTAAACTACTACTATTACTTTTTTTAAAAATATGAATTTAGGGTACTTTTCCGCTTGAGGACAGCCACGTTATTGATTTTATTTATTTATTTATTTATTTTTTATTAACAAAAGAGATAATTATTTATTTTATTTAAAAAAAAAAAAAAAATCCGTTTTAAAGTAATAAATATAAAACTTTGAATAAATACCATAAAATGCAAGAACTGGCAACATTTGTTTCAAATTGCGAACAACACGGATGCATTCCCGCTTTGTTTGCAGCACTCGTGCCTACTTTGTTCACCTGATGAAGGGTCGTGTTTCCTTACGACCCGAAACAATTGTTGCGAAACGTTGCATTTTATGGTGTATATTCAAACTTTTTTACTTATTATTTATTTTATTCATTCATTTATATATTTAATTACTTTTTTTTTTTTTTTTTTTTTTTGTAAAGTTATCAGGGTGTTTGTGTTCAGGGTTTTTACTCAACCCATCTGTATTTTCATATTTCCTATAAAGTTATTTTTTGTTTTCTTTGGGATTGGTTGAAAAGGATTGAGGGCTTCTGGCCTAAACAGTTTGAGTATTACAGTAAAACCTCTCTAAGTTGGACACCTACGGTTCCAAGAAAAAGTGTCCAACTTAGAGAGGTGTCCAACTTATAGGGGTTAGACATAATGTTAATGGATACATTCCGTTCCGAGAAAAAGCGTCCAACTTAGAGGGGTGTCCAACTTGAGAGGTTTCACTGTATGTGATATTTTGGGGGGGTTTTAATTTGAGGCTCTAATTTTCAGGGTTTTTATCTTTGAGTCACAATCACCCCTGAGTTATATCAGTTAAGTGAAAAGGTATATTTAGTTGCACCTTGACTTTAAATTAGTTTATATCTTCTTTTCGTTCATATTGCTCAATAGGTGGCGCTGTCTTTTTTTTTTCACAATTTTCTTATGGCGAGGCAGGACGAAATCTCCAAAAAAATGTACTCGGGATTATTTTTTAACCAGTCATTATGAAATTAAAAACTTTTACTTACAGCCATAATTAACTGGGATAAAATTTTTGTATTTGTAGAGCATTGCTCCTCCTTCCCCTTCCTGGGAACGTAATTTTGCCGTATGTGTATCGTTCGAAAGAATTTATCGATCCCTTAAAAATAATTGCAATATGTATCTGTGATAATCTGAAATATTTTATTTATTTATTTATTTATTTTTTTTAAGAAAAAGACTGGACCATTTTTGACCTCTTTCCCCCACCCACCGCTCCCTTCCTTTGTTTTCACTATGTGAAATACAGTGGTGACTGTTTTGGTCAAACTTACGTAAATTTATATATGAAAAGATAAAAGAAAGTTTATAACCTCCCCTCTCTCCTAATCAGAATTAATTTATGCAAGTTCCGTTATTTCAAATTTTCAGTTTTCTGAGAATAGTCAGTAATTTCCTGGTCATTCTCGTTAATTGAGAGCTTATTTACTGTACTTTTAATCATTTTAAAAGTTGGTTTTAAAGAACATTGAAGCAGTAGTAATTAAAAAAGGTTACTGCCGTGAAACCACCTCTCTTTAATGAACACTTATTTTAACTATCGGCTGTAAAAATACCGTATATAGTCGAAAAATCGTTCTTTAAAAAAAGAAAAGAAAAAAAAGTAATTGAAAAAATTGGAACTTAGCAACTTCATTAATTGACTGTATAAAAAATAAATTTTATATAGTCTTTTTTTTTTTTTTCAATTCGCGAGGGGGCTGGAGGGGGTCATAAATATTTTTAATTTTTTTTCCGTAACTTATGAAGGGCCATGCTATTATTTTGACATTAAACAATTGTTGCACAAAATTGTTTATTTAATAAATTAAATATAATTTTTATTTAATCAGGCTAACATATAGATGTTTCAAACGAAAAATATCTTTAAAAAAAAAATCGTTTTATTCATATTTATAATCAGTTTGTATCTAATTGCCATTTTTTGAAATTAATTTAACAAATTTTAAACGAAAATATGGAGTGATCGTTAAAGGGTTAAAAACTGTTAATGAAACGGATTAATAAAAAAAATAGACATCCCCCCCCCCTCGAAATTTAAATATACATGTTGTTTTTTACATTTATATTTATTTTTTACACACATAATAATATATGCACACACAAAAAAAGAATTGTATTTTTTTAATAAAAGGCTGGATAATCCTCTGGAAAATGACATAACTTCTCAAAGGACACATGTTTTTTTTTTTTTTTTTTTTTTCAATTAAATTGAAATTAGAATATATAAATGCCTTATTTACTTTTTTTTTTTTTAAATTCTGTTACCATATGACATTTTTGCATACTTATTAAACTCTCTCTCTCTCTAATATAGTAGTAGTATAAGAAAAGTCAGGTGGACAGCGAAATATCTTATAATGCTATATTTCAATCAGAGTTCACACCAGAAAAAAAAAAAAAAAAATATTGAGTAGGATTTTTAAAATTAGAGTGAAAAAAAACTATAATTTACATTTTGCAGCTTTTTTTTTTTTTTTTTCTTCTTCCTTTCAAGATTTACAATTACTCAAATAATAATAATAAAATAAATAAATAAATAAAGTTAAAAATAAATGTTTAATTATTTTTTTATTTCTTTTACTTTTTGTGGTGGTTGCATAAAATTGTTTATTTGATCTCAGTAAACTCAGTATGAAACCAAAGGGTTAATAAAAATTATTCATTTGAAAAAATTATAATTCTGAACAAAACATATTGTCGGGAAGTTAGTTAAAAATCGATTGCAAGATTTGTACTGGACAAGCAAGCGAATAAACAAGAAAGCGAGTTAATAAAAACATGGTAAAAACAGTGTTAGAAATAAGAATTTTGAAACTAGGTGTCAAAATGATGCCTGGATTAAATTTTTTGGGCATCAAAATGAAAAATCTTGGTGCCATCTATAATTAAATATGTATATTAATAATAATAATAATAATAATAATAAAGTATCAACTTGTAAATAATATATACAAAATTATATGAAAAATATTTATGTAATGAATGTAATTACATTGACAATATTAAACATACATATTTAAAATCGCAAATTCATTCTTCGCCCAGAAGATACAACATTCCACCACAATTTAATAGCATTTTCTGGGCAGAAATCTTCCAATTTTGGGCTGTTTAATCATTAACAAATCGTCAACTACTTTCATAGAGATATGATTTCTTAATTCAGTTTTTATTAGGTTCAATTGACTGAACAGTCTGATGGGATTGGGAAAATTATTAGGTATGATGATAAAAAAAAATCTAGGTGTCAAATATGGCACCTATGATTGGAATTCTAGGTATCAAAATGAAAAAAAACTGGTCGCAAAATGCGACTAACCACCGCTTATTTCTAACCCTGGGTAAAATGAGTAACATACTTCATGAACAATGTGAAAAAATTGGAGGAAAGTCTCCCTTGTGATATATTTTTGAGCAAGATTCTCGCAATCCCACTCTCTAAATGTGAACCCTGATAATTATTTAAAATTGTTCTGTTTGTCATTTGTGTGAGGCTTTTCATATATTTTTAATAATACACATTTGTAGTCTGGTCATACTTCAAAACCATCCAAAATAGTCTGGGAATTTAATTTTTGTATTCTGTGCATGCTAAATTAGGCCATTAAAAAATTTCAGAATACCTAAAGCATACTTGCCAACTTTTCCGGTTTTCCCGGAAGACTGCCTGTTTTTTAGCGTATCTTCCGGTCTTCCGGACAGATGATGAAATCTTCCGTTTTTAAAAAAGTCGCGGGTATCGTTCATTTTAAAAAGAAACCACAAATGTTCTACGAAAACTCCTAATTCGCAATCTTTCTCCATCCATAACATGAATGTCAATATTCATTTCAAATGTGCTTTATGAGATTCTAGAACATATAAAGAAATAGAATTGTTAAATATTTCTTGCTGATGTAATTATTCCCCCCCCCCCTTTATTTATCTCCAACTAGTGATCAGCAATTAAATGTTCTGCAGAAGTCTTTTGTTTCCTAATCTTTATCTATCTGCAACATAAATGATAATAAATATTAATTTTAAACTTCTTTCATTAGATTCTAGAAGTAGAGTTGAAAGAGTTTAATATTTCTTACTCTGTAATTATTTTTGTATTTCCCCTCCCCCCTTCCCCTGGATTGTGATCAATGATCAATTCTAGAAACAATAAAGCAATGGAAGTGCTCAATATTTCTGATGTATGTAATTATTTTTATACCTTTATTGCTGAATTTAATGAATCTGTTTATTTTTTTCTCAATTAAATTAAATATTTGTTTATACCAAATTTATACCATATTTTTACCAAATGTGTAAACATGGGGAATAAAATGAAGAATAATTTTTTCAGGTAGGAAAATTTTCCCCAAACCAATTTTAAAAAATTAATACTCAGTTGGTTTTATGCACGTTTGAAACTGATAATTAGCTACTGCCACTTTTTTTTTATATGTATGATTAATGTACATACACAAAAATCATATTCTATATTTGTTTAAAAAAATTGTTTTTCTGTTGGCATGGAATTTTATTAAGGTTTTATGTGGATATAAAAGTTATTGCAGTTATATTATTATTATTATATTTTTTTTATGTTAAGGAAAAAATTCTGAAATTGCTTAGTGTAGTAGTGCCTCCCCGGCCCCCTAGCTGGTGCCACCCCTGAGTATAATCAATCTATAGTAAAACATTTTTATAGATTGCTTCAAAAATCTTCCCTTTTTATATGAAATCTTCTGGTTTTTCAACAAAAATCTTCTCTTTTTTTATTAAAATTGGTTGGCAAGTATGCTAAAGGATGTTATCTGTGATTAATTGCTTGATAATGTAATATGCTGTGAAGTGTGAAGTAGCAAAATAATCATAAACTCCTTTTCTAACCCCATATTCCCTAACATTGATATAAACAATTTTTATAATTTCATAGTGCATAAAATACCTTCTCCACAGTGGCATCGCCAGAAATTTTTTCAGGAGGAGGCAGGGTTGGTAAGTTTCTTCCAAGGCAGAAAAAAAACGGCCGGAAGAAATAGGTTTCTTTCAAGTGGAAGAAATGGAAGAAACTGTTTTTCTGTAACATTTATTATATAAATTGTATTTAACGCATTTTTCAAATTAATAACTTAAATTTAATTACACCTATAAAAATTTAATTATTAATTATGTATGCTAAATTAATAATTACATGAGATTTTTAGCCAAGATCATATCACATACCAAAATACTCAAAATCCATTAAAGAAATCGATTTCACTTTAACCAGTAAAATTTTATTATTTAAACAATGTTATTTCTTTAACTGGTAATTAAATAGTGTGTATCACTTTCCTCTACGTTCTAATAGAAGACATTTAGTTAGTTAAGAGAACAAGTACACAATAATTACTGTATTACAAAATGTCATCATATCCTCATTTTCTTTATTGCAGTGCAACACGGTATAATCAGAAGTTTTTTAGCAGTTGAATACTGAAATTGGTTTCTCAACTTAGAAAAAAATAAATGAAAAATGTGGAAAAAAATATATATATTTATCCTGGATAACTTGTAGATTAGTTTAAAAGTATTTCAATACATACGTATAATTCACTGGTTTACCAGCTTAGAGTTCCTACAAATGATTGTATTCTTAAAAAAAAAAAAAAAGAAGAAAAAAAATGGACAAATATTGTGGCAAAAAATTATATAACTATTATCACTTGTACTATTTGAACATATGATAATATGCGATAGTATTTATGCAAAAAGTTTTAAAAACATTAATCTCTTAAAATAAACATTAAAATATGAATGCTAGTACACATAAGATATAGTAACTAATGTATAATTGCTTTTTTTTTTTTTTCAAAAATTTAATATATTGCATAATAATCTTTGCATATAAAATTATGTATTTTTATATTAAAAAAAAAAAAAAAAATGGGGGGGATTTTTTTTTTTTTTTAAACCAGAAATGGTTCTGAGTTTAATTCTTTTATATAGGTAGTTAATATATTTTAATCTGAAATATCTGTTTTGTGTTCTGTTGGTTTCTTCCGTTTCTTCCAGTATTTTCCATTTCTTCCAGTTTCTTCAGATTTTTTCCACTGTCCTGGAAGAAAACTAACCCTGAGAGGAGTCAAACTTAATATTGCAAAATTTCAGCATATTTTTAAAAATTCAGTTAAGATTCAAATAGTTGATTGAGGTGATTAAGTAAGCCTGTGTGTAAGCATTTACTAAAACAAATTTTTATGCATGTAAATTAAGCTAAAACCTTTTACTTATAAAAATTATACAGCTTATTCTAAACCAACACTAATCCGAAAAACTTACTGTGAAGTCAATTTAAAATCTGTTTGCAGGGAAAGGTTAGAGACAACCTATAAATGCAGGTTGGGCCAGTTTGACTCTTATCGACTCTGTGACATAAATTTTATTTGGTCATTTGAATTCTAATGATATAGTTTTAAAGCTTTAATTGTAATTTTTAAAATAATTTTTTACTTATTAGAATTTTCCAGAAGGGGGCAAGTGCCTCCCTTCCCCCATGTGCTGATGTCTATGCTTCTTCGAATTCTTTATAAACTTCTCAACTAATAGAATGCATCAAAACAATAAGTGTTTAATCTATATACTGCATTCCATTAGTCTAACTGTTAATTTTTCATTGCAAATAATCACCATTTCATTAAACCTTAGTAACTGATTAATGAGTTGAGTTGAGCTGAGCCGATAGTTTTTATAGATATATATTTATACTAGCTGACCCGACAAACGTTGTTTTGTCATATAAATTATTTCTAGAGAATATTTTGCTAGAAAAAAAAAAAAACTAACTTATTGTAAGTGTGTAAGGATGCGGTATATAAGTGAAACAGGTATGGAGCGCTGTGAACGGTGACTGTGAATTCCGATTATAACATAAAAGACATAATTAACAATTAAATAAACAATTTAAATTGGACTGAATTGTAAATCTAAACCATTCTCGAATCCACCTGAAGACACAAAAAATTTCATTAAAATCGGTCCAGCCGTTTAGGAGGTGTTCAGTGACATACACACGCACAAAAGTATGGGATCCCATTGGTGACTTTAAATATTTTAAGCTATTTTTGCGATGAATTGAAATGGTTATCTCAATTGTGGAACTAAAGATCTTGGCGAGAAGCGTCCAAGCTACTTCGGTGCCAAAGGGATCTGATACTAAAGGTGTTCCACTCAAAAAAAAAAAAAATAAATAAAAATAATAAATTAGCTACACAAATAAATTTGTAGGTTAGGGTGGTTGTTAATCAACGCGCGTGTAAATTTGATAGAAAATTACATAAAATACTCACTCCAATTCCACACTAAATTTGCAAAATGAATAGTGTTTTATGCACACTTCAAAACTCTTCAAACACTAATTACATCTTGATGTAATATTTCAATTAGGACACAATTTTTTGTATAACAATAATAACACAAAGGTACAAAATATTTTCTTGAATTTGATCGCAGCACCAACTGTCGGGACAAACTGGAATCACAATAGAATATACGCAAGCGAAGTGTGGTGTCACTGACCGTCAGTGGATGCAAGAAAAAGATTTCCTATGTTAATCTCCCATTGGATTTTTTATAAAAAATTATTAAAAATCGAGGAAAATTATTTCACGATTTTAATCCCCGCATTTGGGTATAGATATGTATTAGTTATCATATGCATGTGTTAGATTGAGTTATTTTGCTCTCAAATTGACAAAATTTTAATTTTAAATTTCAAAACTCTGTCTTCCTTGGCGTTTTTTGTATTTGGCGATCAAAAACGTAATATGAAAATATACATGCCAGATGTATATTTTCGTAATATGTATTGTACGAAATTGTTTCAGATTATTCATTACTCTTTTAATATAAGTTGTTGAAATAACCCTTATTTTTGAAAGAAATTAAATATGTTCGCCAGATGATATGGCAATATTTTTTTTTCCGCCAAGGATGACAGAGTTTTGAGATTAAAAATTCAAATTTTATCAATTTTACAGCTAAAGCAACTCAATCTAACGCATGCACATGATAACTAATACATATCTATACCCAAATATGGGGATTAAAATCGGGAAATAATTTTTCCTCGATTTTTAGTAATTTTTTACAAAAAATCCAATGGGCGATTAACATAGGAAATATTTTTCTTGCATCCACGGACGACCAGTGACGTCATCACTTTGCTTGCGCATTATTGAATATTCGATACTACGATCGTAGTGCAGTCTGCCGGATCCAATGTGAAACATTCCAAAATCAACAACAATTTATAAGTGATAAATTAATTAAATAAACAATTTAAATTGGACTGAATTGTAAATCTAAACCATTCTTGAATCCACCTGAAGACACACAAAAAATTTCATTAAACTCGGTCCAGCCGTTTAGGAGGAGTTCAGTGACATACACACGCACAAAAGAAATATATATATAAAGATTGCACAATTACTTGTTTTCTTGTAGACTTTTGATTAACACTAGATTTATGGAGCATATAAACAAATATACAGTGAAACTTGATTAATTCGAACTTGTTTAATTCGAAATTCTAGATAATTCGAATATTTTACTCGGTCCCTTGAATTTTGTATTAAAAGAATGTTAAAAAATCATGGATAATTCGAATTTTTCATACGATTACTTCTAAAATATTAGAGTAAAATCTGTTCTCGAGATTTTTCTCAGCTAAAGTGCATTATTTTTTTTAACAGTCTTTCAAAAGAAGGATAAGGCAATGCAAGAATATTTCCTATATGGTCCATATACATGAACTTCAAGGTTTTTTTTTATTTGAAAGCCATGTCTAATGTAGAAGATTCTATTTTTATATCATTTGATAGGTTGAAGTCATATGCTATGACACAAAGATTGTACTTAAAACAAGCAATCAAAAATATCTGACTATTTTTTAAAAAGTGTTGAATAATTAAGCTTGTAAAAAAATATTAATTTAATGGGATGTAGCAGTATTCTTAGATATAAAGTTTGCG
Source organism: Salticus scenicus (assembly GCA_963930645.1). Lineage (NCBI taxonomy): Eukaryota > Metazoa > Arthropoda > Arachnida > Araneae > Salticidae > Salticus > Salticus scenicus. The sequence goes on along the minus strand of OZ005650.1, from coordinate 90,106,493 downwards.
TTAAATCTTTGATCGTAGAGTTTTATTTTTGGAAAAGTCATCACTGTGATGGCACTCATTTCATCGCTCAATTGACTTCTCACTTCTTTGTGTTGCCAAAACTTTGTACTTGGATTCTACCTATTATGGTGGGATTAGTTGCTTCACTTCTGAATTCGTGAGGTTAATAGTGGTTCGCACAGTAGACATACCATACAGTATATTATGAGGATACATACAAAAAAATTTTTTTTCCAGATATGTAGTTATTTCAATGCATGCTTGCACATTGCCTTGTTTGTTTTATATTTTCTTACACATTTTCAATGTTTTTTTTATTTTAGTTAAACAAGTTTATTGTCCACTATGTGCTCAGGAAATCAATATAGACGAAGCTGTAGATCATTTGTTTTTAATGGAATACTCTCAGAATTCAGATAGTTTGCCTGAAGAAAGCACTTATCCTTGTAGTTGTGAAGAAGGAAATGAAGGTATAGCCTTTTGCCAAGAGTGCCAAGATTGGCTTTGTGAGTCTTGTGTGAATGCTCATCATAGAGTAAGAATTACTAAAGACCACACTGTGCGTCCCAAAGAAGAAATGGAGGGTGAAAGTACGACTATGCAGAACCAGAAGTATCTTCTATGTCAGGTTCATCCAAAGGTATTTATTTGCATTTAGTATTGATTAATTATTATTATTAATTATTATTTTTGATATTTATAAGAGTAAGTTTGATTTGTGATACTTTTCAACTTCTATTTTTAAAGTATTCACAAAAATAAGTTGCTGAAAAAGCAACTGTGATAGAAAAGTCATAATGTTTGGAAATTGATTATTTCATTCCTCAGAGATGCTATAAATGATAAAGATCAGAGGTCTTTTTTTTTTTTTTTTTTTTTTTTTTTTTAAATAATAATAATAATCAGCCATTTAAATGAATTTTTTTCAAAAATCATGGGACGCTTTAAATGACTTAAAAAAAAAAAAAAAAATAATAATAATAAGATGCTCTGCTTAAAAAAAAAAAAAAGCAAGTTTTTGTGATACTTGCACAAAAGTCAAATGAGTTCAAAAAAAGTTTCTTTAGAAAATTGCATATTTCAGTAATCTTTTTTTTTTTTTTTTTTTAAGGGCATATTTTAGTAATTAGGTACCAAAAAGCAGTGATTTTGCTGACTTTTGGCTAAATAAGCACATATTTCAGAAATCAGTTTAAAAAAAAATTGCGAAATTTTTCAGTTTATGGTGGTGAAGTTTAGGGTGGTGAAAAATTTTTTAGTTTAGCCATTGGCAGTAAAATAATAATAATAAAACTGCATATTCAAGCAATTAGCTGCAATTAAATATGAATTTTTGTAATCAGTGGCAAAACAATAATACCTTTTGGCAGTCAGCCACAAGAATATAAAGTACTCTTGAAATCAATAGCAAGAACAAACTTAAAATTCCATATTGTCATCAGTGTTGAACCCATGCATAACATTCTCAATAAACTTATTCAAGAGAAGTTGATAAGGAAGTAACTATCAGATTTGTTACAGGCAAGCAGGTTTGTGCTCATGAAACTTGCTTTTGATAAAATTGGATTCTGAAAATAATTCCATATTGTGTTCTCATTCACTATGGACATGTTTGAAAATATTGAGCAAAATCAATTCAGATGAAAGGGTTTAAAAATAAAATAAAATACAAGGTATGACACAAACAGATTTTTGTCCCTGGGATCTGTCCCTGATGAGATAAATACTTGTTCCTAGTTCCTAAATTAGAGTCCTGCACAGGCCGAGTTTTACCCAACCCGAATCTGACACATTTTAATCGACCTGAAAACCGCCCCGAACATGCACGAAAGAATTTTGATGATCCGCACCCGATTTCTTTATACCAGAACCTGACCTGAATCTGAATGAAAATTAATAATTCATCTAAAAATTATGGAAAACATTTTTAATTTATAAAATAAATTTTCATTGACACACTGCTGGTAAATCATTTTAAAAAGAATTAAAAATATAATTACTAACGCACTAAGTTAAAAATAAAAAAATCTGAAAAATGGATTAATAATAGTTGTTAACTATTTATGTGTGTTATGTATTTCAGTGTACAAAAATGGGTTTCAAACTTTGTATTTGTAGTTTTATTGTTTAGCTCATCACACACATTAAATTAAAATAATGCTAGTTACTATATTAAATTAAAATAATACTAGTTACTATATTAAATTAAAATAATACTAGTTAATGCCATGTAAACGTCAGCTCAACTCATCAGAATTTATAGTCCTATAATTTCTTAAAAACATCTACAAGAGAAAAAATACTAATTATCGGTTTAAATTCACAATCTATTTCAAAAGGATGTGAGTAAACGAAATAGCTGAATCATACATTTGGTTACTGTGGGAGAAAAGTAGCTTATATTCTAAATAATAGTTGCTTTTTTTTTTTTTTTTTTTTAATTGTTGTAGTCAGATATGGATGTTTATTTTACTATGATAATTTGGGTAAGCATATATTCATCATGAGTATATAGAGCAAACAAATTTCTGCTTTATTAAGATAAAAAAATTTTTTGAAAGATGTTTGCAAGTTGACCCAATTTGTTGAAAAACCAAACCTGAACCCGATACGTGGGTTGGATCGGGTTCAGGTAAAATCGGGTTATCCGACCCGATGCTGGATTATCCTACATAGATAGATCCTCGGAAATGCTTGCATATTTTTTTCATTTTTATGAACTTGTGCAAATTTTTAGCAAAATCTGTTGGTGGACATTAATTAAAAAGTGGCTGTGTGATTAGACTTGTTCTGATAGAACACCTCAATGTAAAATAAAAGCATGTTATTTTTTAATTGAGTACCATTAAATTTATTCCTATAATCCACAATTACCTAAAATCTATACTCTTCACTACAAAAAAAAAAAAAAAAAAATTTAGAAATAATAAATTGGCAGGTGTGCAGTAAATGGAATAAAAAAGTTACTGAGTTTTAGGTTAGAAAGAAAGAAAGAAAAAAAAAAACGTGTGGCACTCGGAGACTGCCGCGGTAAAGCTATTGCATAGCATTTTTTATCAACTTATGCAATTATAATTATTTATTTATTTAATTTATGCAGTATTTTTTTTTCTTTGATATTAATTCAAGTTCCGGGGGAGGGGACTCATGTCAAAGTTGTGCCTTGAGGGCACTCATGTCAAAGTTGTGCCTTGTGGGGGGGACTCATGCCAAAGTTGTGCCTTGGGGGGACTGATGTCAAAGTTGTGCCTTGGGAGGACTCATGTCAAAGTTGTGCCTTTTGGGGGACTCATGTCAAAGTTGTGCCTTGGGGGGACTCATGTCAAAGTTGTGCCTTGGGGGGACTCATGTCAAAGTTGTACCTTGGGGGGGGACTCATGTCAAAGTTGGGCCTTGGGGGGACTCATGTCAAAGTTGTGCCTGGGGGGGACTGATGTCAATGTTGTTCCTTCGGGGGGACTGATGTCAAAGTTGTGCCTTCGGAAGACTCATGTCAAAGTTGTGCCTTTTGGGGGACTCATGTCAAAGTTGTGCCTTGGGGAGGGAACATGTCATAGTTGTGCCTCTCATGTTAAAGTTGTGCCTTGGGGGGATTTTAATAAATGCACTTTGTTTATTCATATTTAAAACACTTTATACACAAATTTTACGCGTACAGCTATTCACTGTTGTGCATAGATGATAGATACCTATACACCTATATAATTTCTCACAAACAGCTGCTTACGTATTCGTCCGAGTTCGGAGCAGCTCGTCTGGATCCGTGCGAGCTTCGTACAGTCGTACCATATACATACACGTTAAGGTTCAACTAGTCGCGGGCTCGAACTCATTCGTGGACGCGGCCAAAAAGCACGCTAGCATTGTGTCTAAAAGAGATAGAATCAGTTATGAACAGTTAGCAGCTAGTCTACACGCATACGTCTAGTCGCACGCACAGAAACACCGTGCCGAAGTCTGCCGAACTGTGTTAGGTTTATTTTCGTTACGGAATTTCTCGATTCGGTCGCCGCGCTCAAAGCCCGCGATAAAAGCTATGCAATAGCTTAAAAAAATATATATATATATATATATATATATATATTATAGTTTTAAAAAATTAAAGAACACGCTTTTATAGAAATGTGAACTAAAAAGCACAAAATGACAAAATATCTATCTTAGTATTAAGATTCAAGGTAAGAGAAAATCGTGTGAGTGATACACCGTAATATTTACATACATTTAAATCTTTAATTAAAATAACTTAGAATTAACAAAAACCATTTTTAAAAAATTTCCCCTGACGGGGATCGAACACTGGACCTTTAGGTTCGTAGCGCGGCGCCTTACCTCTACGCCATATCGTTCACGAAGGGGAAGTATTTTTTTTAACCGACTTCAAAAAATTGTATGAAATGAAACTAAATTGCGCCAAAAAGTATAAAATAATTTCCTTCGCCAAACAACCTATAACACTACAATTAATCATAACTTTTGAAGTCGGCGCAAAATTAAATAAAATATGATACCTTTATTCAATACAAAAATCGAATCCTATTCAAACTACACATCTCACATTGTCACCTGCAAAACGCAGCCGAAAACTATCTTGATTCAAGAAAACAAATAAGATTTTGTAAGCAGCAAAAGTTGGCGAAGATGCTGGTATCTGACGTCCTTGGTGAAAGAAAAATCGCAAAATTATCTGGCAAACATATTTAATTTCTTTGGGATATCATGATTAATTTGATAAGGTATATTAAGAGAGTAATCAAGAATATGAAACAATACTTCGTACAAAATGTATTGTGAAAATATACATCTTGCGTGTATATTTTTGCAATACGTTTTCAACGCCAAATCCAAAAGCCACCAAGGATGATAGTTATCAAAGTTATACCAAATTTGCAAAGAAAACTCTAACTTCGTAGAAACATAAATTCTGCATTGTGAAAAATGTCCACTGTTCTGTGTAGATGCTACCAATGGACCAATTGTATACAGTGAATACAATAATAAAGGAAACATGAAAATGGATCATTCGAGACGACAGCATTTGTTGCTACCGATCTAAAAACAAACCTTTAAAAACTAATTAAATTTTATTTAATTTTGCGCCGACTTCAAAGGTTATGATTAATTGTAGTGTTATAGGTTGTTTGGCGAAGGAAATTATTTTATACTTTTTGGCGCAATTTAGTTTCATTTCATACAATTTTTTTTTTTTAATAGTAGTTGCTTTTTGGATGCGGTTCTATTTTTTTACAAAAAGATTTTATTTCACAATATAATTTTTTTGTTTGCTCCCAGAGAAGTTACAAACAAACAAACAAACAAACATACATACATACATACAGGTGAAGCTAATAAAAGCGTGTTAAAAAATACTGCATTTGTGATAATAATAAAATGTATGTATATAGAGTACTCACTCATTTTCTTTCACTATTTTTTCATCACTTCCTTCATTAATAAATGCACTTTGTTTATTCATATTAAAAACACTTTATACACAAATAAATGCACTTTGTTTATTCATATTAAAGACACTTTATACACAAATTGTACGCGTACAGCTATTCACTGTTGCACATAAATGATAGATACCTATACACCTATATACTTTCTCACAAACAGCTGCTTACGTATTCGTCCGATTTCGGAGCAGCTCGTCTCGATTCGTGCGAGCTTCGTACAGCCGAAGTCTACCGAAGTCTGCCGAACTGTGTTAGGTTTTTTTTTCGTTACGGAATTTTCTGATTCGGTCGCCGCGCTCAAAGCCCGCGATAAAAGCTATACAATAGCTTAAAAATATGGAAAATTGATTTGGTGATCAATTGGTTCTCTTTGTATTGATAATGTAAAATCCCCCCCCCCCCTGCCCTCATTCTTTATTATTATTAGAGAGTAAAAGCTCTTGTAAAATAGATGTTATCAGTGTTAAAATATTACCATGGTCGTCGGCACCTAGGAGCAAAGGGGGGCACTTGCTCCTGGAAAATTTCAATATGTCGAAAAATACGTTTTCAAAAATTAAATTTAAGGCTTTAATACTATATACAGTCAACTCTCAAAAATCCGCAACCCTAAAATCCGCAATTCTCTAAAATCCGCATATCATTTGCAATGTAAACAAACATTGTCACAATTGATTTGTTGATTAGTGGATTGCAAAAATTCAGCTGTATTAAGAGACAAATCAGTTTTTAACTGGTGCTGATGAATCACCAATCACTCAACATATTGCAGAGGAGGAAATGATAAGTGTAATTATACATAATTATTAAAAAATAAATGATAATAATTTAGACGAAAAGGAGAAAGACAGTTTTCAAGAAAGATTTTCTCTCATGAAGATAAATACTCAAATTTTCTCATAGCACAAACTTATGTGATTGACCAAGAATTGCTGACTTTTTTCAGGTTATAGAAAAATAAATATGTATGAATATTCTTACTTAAACTAGTATTGATCAGACTTTTCAAAAATATAGATAATTTGTAACTAAAATGTGATACATAAAAATTGTTCTTTAAATTAAAATTTCACGAAATATTTGTACATTTATTAGACACACTTTATTTCAGCATTGCATATATAACATATAAATTGTATCTTAAAGATTTGCTACTCAAATGAGATTCTAAGATGTAAATAAAAGAAATTACTCTAAAATCTGCAAAATTCAGAAATCCGCAAAACACTTCGTTTTAAGCTGTGCGGATTTTTGAGAGTGTACTGTATATCATTAGATTTGATCAGCCAGATGAAATTTATGTCACAGACGCAATAAGAGATTAGTGCCAAATTGACCCTATCTGCATTCACAGGTTGGCTTTAAGCTTTCCTTGCAAATGGAGTTCAAATTGACCTGACAGTAAGTTTTTCGGATTCGGGTTAATTCAGAACAAGCTCTATAATTTTTAATAAGTAAAATATGTTAGTTTAAATAACATGCTTAAAAATTTGTTCTAGAAGATTCTTGTACTCATGCTTGCTTAATCACCTTAATCAATCAATCAACCAGCCATTTGAGTAATCAATCAAGCAGCCATTCATAGTTCAAGTTTTAAAATATAGTGAAATTTTGCAGTTTTAATTTTGCCCCCTACTGAAAAATTTTCTGGTGACGCCACTCAGTATTCATTAAATATTTTTATATGTAGTTCTCAGTTGAAATGTGTATTCTAAAACTTTTTTTTTTAAATGGTGTTTGTGTGTTATTTTGCGATAAATTCATATCATCTAGTAGTATTTTAAACTACAATGATATATTTTGCAACTTTAAGTAGTACTCTTACAATAAATTATAATTTTTTTTTTTTTTTTTTTAAATATTGTTATATTTCTCTCTCTCCTTTTTTTTTCTTTTTTTAAATGTAGGAGCAACTGAAAGTATACTGTGAAACCTGTGATAAATTAACTTGTCGAGATTGTCAGCTGACTGACCATAAAGCCCATAAATATCAGTTTTTAAGTAAAGCTTGTGAAGAAGAAAAAGACCATATAACAGAACTTCTGACAAAAATAAGAGAAAAACAAGGTCACATGGAAGAAGCAAGTGCTAGCTTAAACAAAAGGCATGATGAAATTGTTGAACGGGAAACTAACATTTCCAGCGAAATTCAACTGTTCGGCATTAAGTAAGTTTCTTTTAAAAAAAATTTACTTTTGTTTTATAATACGTGCATTAAAAAAAAAAAAAAAAAAAAAAAAAAAAAAAAAAAATCAATTTCCAAGTAAACACTTTAATGCTCAGTATTATATTTTCTTTTGAAAATTGCTATTCAAAAAATGCTAGTATACCTGATCATAGAAATACTGTATATCCATGTATAAACTGAGAATTTTCAGAACATTTTATAAGCTTAAAGTAGAGGTATATCAGTTTATATACAAATCCTCTGATCTCTGTAATAATACATAAGTAATAGTTAACTGAGAGCTGGCCGCAGTAGCCTGGTCGGTAAGAGCAGCGAGTTCGTGATCGAAAGATTGCGGGTTCGATCCTCGAGCCGGCTGAAGACTGTCGTGTTCGCTAACGGCGACTGGTACACGTTAAATTCTGTCGTGGTCGCAAAGTCCTCCAAGTTCCCATAAAAAATTATACCTCTGGGGGTACCGGAACATGGTTTAACTCGCTCTAATCCAGATCAAAATTCTAGTTTCTGTTGTTTAGCTGGTGCTGCCATCTTTCACCAGCTTCTGGAGCTAAAGTCGTACTTCCTCCCTATGGGGTGCTCCTAAAAAACGGCAGACTCACCCCTCATGCCTTAAAAATCTGGTTAATTCCACTACCGGGGCTCGGAATTTCCGAGTGGCACACGACAACAACAACTGAGAGCTAGCGATAAAATGCCTAAATATATGTTTTTTTATTTCTTTAATTTACATTCTGTTAATTCATAAAAAAAAAAAATTGTTTTATTTCTGAAATTGTTTTTGCAGATCTTCAAATTCATATTTGATCATTGGGATATTTGCTTGCATATCAGTTTGTTTTTCATTAATGAATGTCATCCTCTCTGCCATTCATAAAATTATTAATGTAGAAATAATGGAATGTTTTCTAAATTCAGATTATGAGAGTTGGCTTTTATACAAGTTTTTAACTTTGGATAATTTTTTAATGAAAGAATGCACTCTCAGCTTATACACGAATCAGTTTATATCCAGAAATATCCAGTATATATATATATATATATAATATAAAATTACCATTTATAATTTTTGTGAAAGTTTGGTTATAAGCATCTATGTTAACCTGATTAAATTGAAATAATGGTTAAATTAATAAATGAATATATTTGTTAATAAGCACTATAAATTGCAAAAACTCACAACAGTTGTTTCAGGTTAAACTAAATGCATGACCCTTCTACATTTGCAAAAACTAGGCACGAGTGCTTCATCAAAGTCGCGAGGTGCACTTGCAGTTGCACCTGTTAAGAAATTTACTTCTGCATATAGTTTACCCTGAAACATTGTTTGTTAAATTTCGAAATAGTAAGTGCTGTTATCTGCTTTATCTGCCAAACAGAGAAGTAATAAAAGTTGAAAAATTGTTGCATAAAAAATGTTAAATGTTTGGGTTTCGCTGTGAAACCAATTAATGTTAATGGGTTAAAAGTATATAAAAAAAATTGTAAATTTCTAAAATTGCTTTATAATTTGTCAGTATTTTTCATTTCTAAGTTAAAGAATTTCACTCTTTATTCTTTTTTACTTTTTCTCACCCATATATGGTAGAGAAAGTATTCTTTGAGATCAGTGTTTTCAAATTTGAGTTTTTACACTATAATTACTCATTTTGAGAGGTTTCCTGAATCTGAAAATCATGTGTTTAGCTGTTGTTGGTCTGTGTGTGTGTTTTATCAGCAAAACTGAAAAACAGGTATAAGATAGTAATTGGAAGTACTTCAAATTCAGTATTCTAAATCTGTATCATATGGGGATATTACTTGAAATCTTGTATGTTTTATTGAGATCAGACAAGTGGTTCGTGTACAGAGACATACACAAAAATTTAAATACATTATGCTCTGGATGAAACTTTTTGTTTGTACATTATAACATCTTTAAACTGCACAATGAAATTAACATTTATTTTTAATCATCTTAGCAGCCAGCTGGTTTGAAACATCATCTGAAAATTTTGTTTGTGGCAAACCACTACTAGAAAACAATATTTTTGTGTCTGACTGCCGAAATATTGGATTATTTTACTGTTAATTGACAAAAAATGCATTTAATTTTAAATTAATTTTTGAAACAGATAATTATTTTCCCACTAATCAGCCAAATTTGCTGCTTTTCTCTAAAGCAGATTGCCAAGATAAAGTTTATTTAGCTGTAAATGAATAAAATGCAAGTTCATTACTATTATTTATTTATTTAATTTCTTTTTCCCTGTTTATGCCATATCAGTTCATGTGGTTATGGCATATTTTCATTTTGTTTGTTTTCAAGAAATGTGATTTTCTTGACTGAATATTTTAAAAAGAGGCTTTTAAATCACCTGATTTTCAGTTTTGTGATTTTTATGAAAGGTTCATTTCTAGATCATCAATTTCTATCAAAGTTCGTAAATTTTGCCATGTAAAAAAATATGTATGCAAATTTTTAATTTTTAAAAGCATTATGTAGGGTTCTCATCAGAAGTAAAAACTGGATGAGTATTTCTCACCTATACTTATAAACAAAGTGCGATTTCAAAAAAGAAGGTGAAAAAAAAAAAAAATAAAATAAAGAAAAAATAAAAAGGTCTGGATTAATGTGAATTGTTAATGATGCCTAATTTTACAGCTCATTGACATGATTTGAGTTTAATCGTATTCAACTGCTTAGCTATGTCAATTTTTTTCTACTGCCAATCACTGAAATAAGCAGTTATTACACTGCAAATTGATGAAAATTACTTTTTTTTCCCCAGTACGAGATTGTTTACCTAATTCCAGTTTTACTGGTGTACCAGTGTAGAAATATAATGTATTTTTGCAGTTGATCTGCAAAATACAGAATTTTCTTATCCAAGTTTTAAAAAAACTTTTTAAAATCATTCAACTTTTGTGAATGGTCTGATATTCAAAAGAAAATATACCTGTAGCTCTTGAAATGTACTTTTTAAATATTGTTATTTATGATTAATAAGAGAGAATGAATTGTGGTGAGTTGTTTTAGTAGAACCGAGCACTGCAACCATACTACCTTAAGGGCGTATCAGACCCAGCAACTTTAGAAACAACCAATTTTTGAGCCGACTTTAACGCCGATTTTTCCTCGACGAAAACACCATAGAGGTTACAATAGATGGGTGAAAAGTTGGATGAAAGAAGATTAACTTCTGACACTTATCACTTTTCTTGGCGCAAATAAAATAAGCAATGATTAGTGTTAAAATTCCCTTTCATTTGTGTAAAATATGACATTATTATTTCTATTTTGATCTTTGTTACAACTATTGTCATAATGCTATACGAAAATAAAAACGATTAATCCAAAATTCTTATCATTTAACGGTAAAATAAACGTCCTTAAAGATAATATTTCTTCTTCAAATCTTCACTTTAAGCGATTCCCGTGTTCCGCCATCTTGGAAATATTACGTATCAAAATAGCGCATCCTGATTGGATGAATCTGTGGAAAAATTGTGTGTGGAGACAATTTTATCAAGACAGCTCTGAAAAAATTGGGCACGCTATCACATTGGGAGTAGAGACAATTTTTTCCGAAAAATCGGCGCTGATCAGTGGTTGGCTCTAAAATCGCCTATAAACTCGCTGTGTCTGACACGCACTTTATAAAACTAGAAATCAGGGTTGCTAGTGGTTTGTGAAAGTCATAAAATTAGCAAATTTGGACAAATAAGGAAAATTTAGGAAAAGAAAATTAAAATAAGCCATTGATGAAACATTAAAAGCTTGCTATTTTAAACCACTAAATTATTTGTTAATGTCATATTTTCTAAGAAATAATCAGTAGAAGTTGGGGAAAACAACCAAAAATAATCAGGGAAAGTTAGAGAATTCATAAAAGTTCAAATGCTAGCGAACTTGGTCATTGGCAAATTTGAAGACATAGAATGGAGGTCATTCCCTCACACCCACAGCTCAAAGAAATCAGGCTATACTAAAATTTCCAAGGCTGAAGAAAATGTCATTTGTAGATACATTTTCTTTTCAGAGTGCAATGGAAATTATTAATTTCTTTGGAAACATAGTTTTTAAGTGGTTCTGTATTTCTAAGATTTTTTTTAACTTTAATGTTTATTTGAATATTTTTTAAATGTCTAAGCATTTATTATAAATTAATTGCAGATTTAACATTTCCATATATATATATATATATTTTTTTTAACAGGTTTATAACAGATATTAATAAAAGGGCCAAAGCTTTGTTAAGTGATCTCAACAAAATTTGTTCTGACAAAAAGAATTTATTAAACGTTAAAACTGAAGAATTAAAATCTGTTTCTAATAGATTAAAACACACTCAAAAATTTGCTGAAGCTGCTGTGTCATCTGGCAGTGAAACAGCTCTTGTTTATAGCAAGAAACCTATTATGAACCAGGTATTTAACTCGGCATTAATTTTATGTATTTCTTACTTAATTGAAGTATATTAATAACAGCTTTACGTCTTGTTTGTTCTTTGGTAATTTTTTATGTATAATTTCTATTAATGTTTTTAAAGAAACTCTTAATTTTTTCTGTTTTTGATGCAAGTTAAATAATCATAATAAAAAGACATAAATTTAGATTAATAAATGTGGTGATTACATATTCCTTTCTTTTCTTTCTTTCTTTTATTAAATGAATGCATGACAAAGAAATATTTCTATGTTTATTGTTGATTTTTAGGGCAAGAGACCTACATCTTTTAGACACACAATAAACCATATGAAAATAATTTATTTTTCTTCCTCTTTGGCATCAAGTAATATATATTGAAATAAAACATGCAAAAGAAATTTTAAGAAATTAATATTTCTTTCTTTTTATTGCTTTTTGTACATTTAAATCAAAAGATAGCTATTATATTTAATATGTAGAATAATAATTATGTCAAATGAGTGAAAATTACATTGACACAATGTTAGTGATAATTTATCCCTTTTGTATATACAGAGGATGGTTTGTGGTGTTTGACTTGATTCGTTGGGTGATTACTGAAACTATATATATTTTTTTTTTTTTTTTTTTTTTTAGTAGAAGGAAAATTATATTTGCTGTGTGTATCATTAGTTTCTTTTCTTTCTTTCTTTTTCTTCTCTCTTTTTTTTTTAAGTTTTATTTGTTTGAGTGTTGTCCTTGTTTCACATAGTTTTCAGTTCTTATATTAAATCTATGTGTTCATTTCTTATATAAAACATACACAATTTATTTACTATGTATATGTATATTATGTATTTTGTGTTGTCAAAATTTTCTAGTTGTGTGACTTTTTTTTTTTTTTTTACAATTGTATAATTTATTTTTATTTTTTCAGTTACGAAGAATATTGCGCCATAAGTGTGATGTACCAAATCCTAATCAAATGGTTGATATACAGTTTAAGTATGAAACAAACTTTTTAACTCAATATATAAGCAGTATGGGAACAATTTTAGTTGATTCCCAACCTATTCCTGGTTCATCATCAAATACAAATGTTATGTTACCTATGCCTCAATCAGTTGCCCAAAGTCCTGTGGTAAGTTCAATTTATTTATCCTTCTTCTATACTTTAAGCATTTTTTTAATCTGTCTAGAATATCATTGTCTGGAGATTATGAAATTAAATTGCTATTTCTCTAATTGCCTTTGATGATAATTTTTTTTTTTTTTTTTTTTTTTTTTTTTTTATAAATTTAATTTTCTACGATGCCATTTATTTGAAATTAAAATGTCTCTTATCCTGTAAATTTGCTAAAAGTCAAAGAACTTAAATTCAATTAAAATATGTTAATTTCTTTGCTATACAAACTTGAAATTTAAAATGGCTAAAAGTCTATCTTATATTATTATTATTAAATATATATATATTAACACAATAAGTATTATATTAATAGTAAATAATTTTAATGAAATATAAGTAATATTAGGTTAAAGTATAAAGTGTCACTGAATATAAAGTTTATAGATTTTATTTATTTTAAATGAATATTTGATATTTTTTCAGCCTAATCCACCTCAACCTCCTCAACCCCGCCAAGCCCCTCAGATGCAAGTTAATCAACGAGCCACACTCCAATCGCCTGTTCAACAAATGAATCAGCAACAGCAACAAGTAGGACCTTATGGTCAGCCTCAAGTGACTTCTTCTACAGATATGGTGCGAAATAACAACCCACAAATGAGGATGATGAACAATCAGATGAACTTTAATCGTGCTAATCAGATGCAACGTGCACCTGTGCCTGCTCAACAAACTAATTATCAGATGCAACAAAATGCAAATTATTCTCCTAGGCCAATGGTTCATCAAAATCCTCAAACTCCAACTAGACAACGAGCACCGGTTCAAGTTCAAGCACCTCAACAGCAGGCACAAATTCAACAACAGCAGCCTCCTCCACCTTACAATAATAATCAGTTACCAATACCTTTGAGAACAAATAAAAGCATTTCAGTTACTACATTACCTTCTCCTGGGCCTTCTCCATCCAAGCAAAGGTAAGTTATAACACTTAATGTTGTTACCTATATAAATAATATTGATTGTTCCAAATAAAAACTGATTTTTGCAGGCCTCTTGTGTCAGAACAACATAGCATATTCAATGAAAATTGTAAAACTGGAAATTTTACCTAGAAGAAAGGGAAACTTAAATTCATTCCTTGATGTTATATAATAGCTCTATTAAGAAAATAAGTAAAAGCTTACAAAATTTACATTTTAACAATAACATGTTTCCATATATTGTCCACCATTATCTGCTACCATCTAAAAGTCTAAAGTTGTATGTTCAATGGTTGAAACTAATTGTATAATACATGGTAGTATTCTCTCTCCCCCCCCCAGGAATTTAGCTTTATATATATTTTCTGATTTCAGGATTCTTTTTTATTCAATTATTACTTAGTGACTATTAAGAGGAGACTGTTGTATAATCAAAATTTGGGAATATCTTTTATAATAAATTTTATTTCTTATTATTTTATTTCTTTTATTTCAGGATTTAAAAAAAAGGGTCATCCTAGTACTGTAGAATGTAAATACATGTGACAAGACATGCTATCTATAATCCATTCTCTACTAGTGTTGTGATTCTACAATTATTTTTATTTTCATTACTTACTGTAGTTGGGAAATGGAGATATACTGTATTTGGTCAAAAATATGATGCCGAGTTTACAATTGATTTGCATGTTTTTAAGGTCTTCTGATCCGAATAAAAGTATTTTTTGAAAAAATTGTCTGTGTGTATGTGTGGGGAATCTTCTAACTTTCCAACTTACATCACCAAAATGTGGGGGTAGGGGGGGGGGAGAAGAACGATGAAATTTCATTATTAAGACAGGTCAGATATATACATGATTTTTCCAACTTTTGATGAAAATTGGAAGTAAGACTTTTAGTCTGTGTCTAAAAAATTGCTCTAATGATTTTCTTCAAAACTAGTTTTAATTACTAGTGAGCAGATAAGTTTACGAAGTTTTGGTGAAAATTGAAAGTGGAATTGAAAGCTGGTATCTCAAAAACAACTCTAATGATTTCTTTCAACTTTGTCACATAAAACTCTTTTCAGATGTGTTTTTGCATGTATTACTTGTTACAACTGGAAAATTGATAGGTGTTGTGATTAGATAGGTCAGTGTGCCTTTACGAGGTATGGTATTTGTTACTACAGAAAAATTGTTGAGTGTCTGATTGCATTGGTGGACCTAAGCCCCTCCCCCTCAAAAAAAAAAAAAAAAAAAGTACTGACATTCACAATTGAATATTACAATTGTAAACTTTTCATTAATCTGGAATAACATCTTAAAAATCTTAGCGCCTCCCCCCCCCCCAAAAAAAAAAAAAAAGGATCTGCCACTGTCTGATAGATAAAGTAAATTTTGTCTTCTGACCATCGCAATATCCAAAAAAAGGTTTATAATATATATGTAATAGATAACTGGGTAATGAAAGTCATTTGGTTGTTACACACCTGATTTTTTTAATAAAAGTTTTATTGTTAAATTGAATTTATTTTTTAATCAATCAAGAAATATTTTGTATTTTTAATAATAGTAATATATAGATACATAAAAAAGAAGTATAAGTATTAAAAATTGTATTTCTCTGTAAAAATAGATCTATAAAAAATCAGTTGATAATTTTTAAATTAATGATTACAAAAGATGTTGTGAATTGCAGTGCTGTGTTTTTGCAATGATTTGCATTTTTTATAAAAAACAAATCTTTTCTTTTAGTTTTTCATTATAAACATAAAAAGAAAATTTTGTTTATTTTTAACTAGAGGTCGATCCAAGTGAAAGTTGGGGTTATTTAGTTGTATCTTCACAAAATTCAAATCCATAACATAAACATGTGCCCCTCTTAAAAATTCAAATTCATAGAAGCAATCCTTTTTACAAGATTTTGTTTCATGAAAATCAGTATTTCCAATGAATGCCTGTACTTAACATAATGAAACATATATAGAGTGTCTGCTAAAATAGAAAGATTCCCCCTCCCTCCTTTAAGGGGGAAAAAAATCACAAAAATATTTTTGTTTTTCATAAAAATGGACCTCAGGATTAAAAACCTGAT
Organism: Salticus scenicus; assembly: GCA_963930645.1. NCBI lineage: Eukaryota > Metazoa > Arthropoda > Arachnida > Araneae > Salticidae > Salticus > Salticus scenicus. The sequence continues at coordinate 90,090,274 of OZ005650.1, read as the reverse complement.
CAACCCCTGTTAATAGTGTGAAGTATGTTTGACATTTGATGAGTTATGGTAAAAAAAAGTCAAAAGTTTATAGTTTGGGGCACTATTATTAAGTATCTCCTTTCCTTTTGAATAATTCAATGCATTGTGGCATAAGTGGCAGTAATTTCTGAAATAAGCTAAATGTTTGTGCTACCAATGTATACAGAGGTGCCAACTGTACTATAAACTAAAAATAATTTTCATACCATTATTTAGGAATAGTAAAATTTATCTTATTTAATTGTCCATAATTATTATAAAAGTTAATTCATAATTATTATTAATTATTACTATTCAAAAATTTCAGTTTGAGTGTCATGGGCTAGGGTTCTCATCAGTGGTTAAAAACAGGTGAGAATTTCTCACCCTTACAGAAAAAATACTTTTGTGAAAATTTTGGATTAAAGTAAATTGCTAATGATATCTAATTTTACAGCTCATTGGTATAATTTGAGTTTAATTGCATTTAACTGCTTAAATATATTCTTTTTTTTTTTGGGGAGGGGGGGGGACCTGCTGATTACTGAAAAATAGGCAATGATTGCACTGCAAACTGATGAAACTTACTGTAATTACGGTGAGATAAGCCACCCCTGGCATTGGCGAAAATTGATTTCAAAAAAAAAAAAAACAGAAAGTCATCGGCTATGCCGCACATATTCACCAACGTAATAGGTTTCTCATCATTTTAATTTGAAATAATTTTAAGCATGTAAAAATTAAATTATAAAAAAGTAATAAGTATAATGATAAAAAGTAATAAAATTAAAAATAATTATTAACCTTTTCCTTACGGGTGGGATTTCCTCAATCCCAAGCAAAAATGTGTTTAAGAATATGGGGTTGGAATTTTCTTTGTTCCCAACATTTCTTTCCCTAAAACATGGGGTGTAGTACCCCATGCTTAAGGGGAAGAAATATTTGGGACAACAGTGATACTAACTCCACATTCTTAAACACATTTTTGCATGGGATTGCGAAAATCCCGCCCGTAAGGAAAAGGTTAAGTAAATAATTATTTAAGTTGATAATAAAGATAATACAAAATCAATCTTACAATTCATAATCATAAACTTCCATAACCCTCTTCATAAAATTATAAAATAATACCTTTTATTATTGTTAAAGAATTTTTTACGTTGAATATTATCTTTTTTTTTTTTTCCTTCAAATTTTAAAGAAATCGTAATTTAAGAATTCAATAGCATTTAATATTTTCAATTTCTGAACAATACACATTTTTTCTTTGTTTTCCTTTGTATTAGCTACCCCACAGTTCATTTAGACTTAAATTTTTTGAAAATATACGCCAATTATTTATCCACAAAAACAAAATAAAAAACACATTTTTTAATATGAAACAAACTCTATTATTTCATACAGCAGATTGTCGATCAACTTTCACCCTTGACCTTGAGAAACACATCAACTGATAGATAACTTCGTTATTCATTAGAATAAATTATAAACGCGGCAAAAGAGAGTTTAAAGAGACATTGGTACCAATTTTTGGCATTCTCTCTTTTATTTTTCACAAAAAGAAAAATTTTTTACTTCCATTACCCTACTACCATAGGTAATGGAAGTATTGTATTTGGTTCAAAAATTCGATATTGAGATTTCACCTGATTTACACGTTTTAAGGTCCCCTGAGTCCGAACAAGTGGTTTTTGGCAATTGGTCAGTGTGTGTGTGTATGTATGTGCGGAATCTTCTGGCTATCATATCTCCAAAACTGATAAAGATAGAACTACAAAACTTCAGAATTGAGACCAAATACTGTAGCAATTTTTGCAGAAAAAAAAATGACATATGAAGGAAAAATATATATCTAAAATGTATGAAGGAAATAATCTGGTTTCTTTACATTAGTGTATTTCATCCACTGATGATTTTTTTTTTTTTTTTTTATCTTATTGGTCATTGGTGTTTCAGTGATCTTCTATCTGTTGCTTGGCTTCTACTATGCTTAATAGATCATCTTTATTATATTTACATTTAAAATTAAACCTGCTGCAATTGCGCATAAATTTTGAATGTATTTTGTGTTTAATAAAACTTATTGCTTTATGTCATTTAAATTATCTAATATATGAATTTCATATATTTAGATTTGTCTTAAATTGGCATTAACACTATTTTTTGTATTATACACTTTGTATAAAGCTGCATTTGCGCTCTTACAATTTGTATTATTTCTGTAATTTCTCTAATTTTTTCCATATGTTATTTATTGATTTAAAATTTATATTATATTATGATTCTTGTAGTGTTGTGAAGTTTTGCGACAGTATTATGTCACTGGCCCTGGATCCTTTATAACTAACTGTATAGTTGGCAACTTACTTAAATAATTTATTCTTTAATTAGATAAATATCTTTAAAAAAATATGTTGTGTATGTATAGTCGAATATTTAATTCTAATTATTATTTAGCATTTTGTGCCTGACATTTTGTGAATTGTGATGGTTAGTTTTTCTTACTTTACTTTCAAAAAATGGGCGGAATTTAATTTGTAATTGGAACCAAATCAATAGATTAGGTCAAAGGAGGTTTAGTGTAAATATGTACATATTATTTAATTATTATTATTATTATTATTATTATTTTAGTTCTCTCTTCACTTTTCATCAATCCAGATACTTATTAATCAAGAATAAATTTAATTAAGTAATTGAATTTGGTATAGCCCACTTTCGATAAAACTAATGTAAATACTTACTTGCCTTGTGATTTTTAATATACAAAAACATTTTTTCTCTATGACTATGTTTAGTAAATTTTTAGATCCTGGCAAAAAATACTTTGCTTCACAGCAGTATTGTGCCCGGTACAAGGATATTTATAGGGATATCCTTGGATCGACATCCAGTTACCTATCATCTCCTCCTCCTTTACTTCAATTTAGAACATGCGGTTCTAATAGATGTAAAACTTGCCCTATGGCCTCTCACACACAATTGAATAATAATCAATCTTTGGTTCCATTTTGTCAGGCATACAATGTTATTTATAAAATCAGTTGTGGTCATTGTAAACTTAGTTATATTGGTGAAACTTCAACTCCTCTACATTTACGCATTAATCAGCATCGATCAGATTCTAAAAACCTTTCAGCTGCACCTTCTAAATCAACTATAGAATTACAACATTTTAAATCACATAATTTTAATTCATGTACCATAGAGATTGTAAAAATTCAGAAAAATAAAAGTGAGCGTCTATTTCTTGAATCAAAATTTATGCAATATTATAATACAATTTATCCATATGGCCTAAATTCCGAATACTTTAGTAAAACTATTAAAGCATATTCTAACATCAACCCTCTACATGATTATTCGACTATTTATGCACAACTCAATCACAAAATTAATAATAAAACTTCTAGAACTAAACGAGGTAGTAAAAAAACAGATTTAATCTTTTCTAAAAGTGCCATTATTGAACTCATTTCAGATCTACAGACTAATTACTTATCTAACTATAACTGGTTCATTATTCGAAAATTTATTTTTGCAATTAAAAAGAAATACTTAGTAAACTTTCTGAATGTCTTTCAAAGCCAATCCTATAATAAACATTTTTCAGACATTTTTTATGATATTATAATGTACAAAATCAAACAATTTAATTTAAAAATTAATAAAAAGCCCAACAAATTTAAAACAAATACTCAATTAATTGTGAATTTTACAAATCAAATATTGAACAGTATTAACATTACGTCTATCATTAATGACAAAGAATGTATGTTTCCGATTAAAGATTTAAATCTACCTCGTACCTTCAAATATCCTCTTCCTCTTGGAAGAAAGATATTCAATTATAATTCTGTATCTAAGTCTACCTCTTTTACTAACACTGTAACCTGTAGATGCAATGATCCTTCTTTCTCAAAATTTATTGACAGAGACCATAGACACATTATCACAGGTAATCTCAATATTATTGACAATTATCAATTAAAAAAATTCATGAAATTTGGCACCAAATTTAGACTTCCAGTTAAAACTAGCATTCCACAAATTTTACAACAGTTTTCTTATGACCTAGATTTATTTATTTATAAAATATCTATTACTCATAATAAACCTATTGCCTACTTCACTCAATGGAAAGTTTTAGTGTTACAAAAAATCAAAAATGCATTATTTATCAATTCTTCAAATCTGGTGTTATTTAAAAAATCTGTACTTCTTAACTCAATCAAATCACTACAGGATGACTTTGTGATCACTTATGTTGACAAATCACCTAATAATTATGCCATTATTTGTAAATCCTACTATCTCTCTATTTTAAACTCTTCAATCAATAATAGTAACATCTTCAGTTTAACTAATAATAACCTTATTATTAATAACCGAAAAATACATAATTACTATAAACTACTTCAACTTCCCTTCAATAACTTTAATTATCCTTATATAGTTCTCATACCTAAGTTTCACAAATCTCCAATTAAATTTCGCACTGTCACTGTTGGGTGTAACACTTATAACAACAATGCTAATAAAGCTCTACTGGATATTCTAAAACAAATTTACAAATGTACTTGCAAAGTTGATAATTTACACTGTCTTAAAAATAGCTTTCAATTAATTCAATACATCAAATCGCTCGATTCAATAGACAATATTATGACTTTTGACTTTCAAGATCTTTTCAATAATATTGAGTTATCAGATCTTAGTAATATCATTTACAGTCTTTTTCAAGAATATAAAGCCAAATTAATCTTCCTTACAATTTTAAAGAAGAAAAATTTAAAACACTTCTTAACTTTGTTATCCATAATAATTATATCTTCCACAACAACGATGTCTATTTGCAACAATTAGGCATTCCACAAGGAGGTTGTAGCTCCAGTATTTTGGCAGATCTCTATCTTTATTATTATGAAAAGCAAATTTGCAATGATGATGTTCGATTTTATCGTTACATCGATGATATTATTGTATTTTATCTCAACAAGAACTCACAAAATGGCTTTTCCTTCAATTATCCACCTAATTTAAAGCTAACTCAAAATACTCTGACTAATCAATCTATTAACTTTTTAGATCTCAAAATAATCATCGATGGTAATAAACTTTACACAGATATCTATGACAAACGGCAAGATTTTTGTTTTAATGTAAACTTATTTACACATTTTAATTCATGTCTGCATCTTTCGGTATTTAGAAACATCATCATTAACCATTTATTTCGAATTAATAATTTATGCTCTGCAAAGTTTAAAAACAAGAATATTAATAAACTGATCACAGACACTGCTAAAATGGGTTTTCCTAAAAATTTTGTATTTTCTATTTTATATCCTTAACCATGTCTCTGTCAGTACAAAAAAAAAAGCTGTGTACACTCTTGTGTATATCAACAAAAAAAATTATAAAATAATAAAAGACAATAAAAAAGGTGGCGGTTGGGTGGGCAGATGTTTGATTACGGAGGTGGGGTGGTGTCAGGGGCCAATCCAGGATTTCAAAGTTAATACCTATTTTTGTGAAAAATAGGTGTGAATTTTGTGAAAACTATATTTTATTTTTGTGAAAAATTGCAGCACACTCTTTTTCTGTGTGTGTGTGTGTGATGGGAAGGGGGGGGGGGAGGAGTTCAAACTAAGTACAATAATAAAAATAACGCTTAACAGTTGGTGTGAGGCTTATAGAAGAACAGGAATCAAAACTCACTTCTCTCTGAAGTAACCAGTTCAGTAGAGAGAATGTAAGTAGGAGTCGTTTTTATTTGTGCTATTATCACTTACACATGAATTGTACAAGGGAGGATAGACAAATCACCATACAGTCATCAAAGCGTAGAACCACCTGACGAATCAGCAAACAGTACACTATGGCCACAACTCCAAAGCATGTCTGTACAGATACATGAAAGAATCGTTTTGTTTACTTACGCTACACCATTTTTCGCCCGTAAAAAACACTTGTGTGTAGATTAAAACCAACATCGTGTATGATTCTTGCTTCGTGAATCGCATCAACAGAAATGCACGAATAAGTTACTCTTCTTTGAAAATGTGCTATTTAAGACGCCAGATTTTGCTGGGATGACTAAGAGTTTTGTGAAGGACCGATTTCAGCTGAATGATTTTTGTGAAGGTACCTTTTTTGCCAGATTGATTTTTGTGAAGGTACCTTTTTTGCCAGATTGATTTTTGTGAAGGTACCTTTTTTGCCAGGTTGATTTTTGTGAAGGTACCCATAAAAGGTAGTAAACTCGACCTGTATTAACCCCTGGGTGTTGTAAGGCTGGATGGTTGGGTGGGTTTGTGAAATTAAATTTAAAAAAAAAAAAAAAAAAAAAAAAGTAGAAGGCTTGTTGCATTTGCTTTGTATTACTATGCAAACTTTCATTTTCCATTAAAATTTCAGTTTTTTCCTTTTTGAGTTGTCAACTATATTTAATGTTCTAATTATACTGTTAAACACAATGTGATCAATCGGTGAATTTCATTGTGGCTTCGTGGTTACATTGTTGTTCATCTGCTTTGAAATTTGCATTTTAAATCCATATGGTTCCTGTTCTGGTTGTGGCAGGCTGGGGGAGTGTTGCCGGCATAAAACTAGTGTAACCCCACAGGCAAGTCACAAGTCTTGCCGCCTGCCTCCTTCTTCCTACGTTGTGTTTCTTAGGTTGTTTTTTCATTAATTTATGGTTTTAAGTTAAGATTTGTTGTTTTACTTTATTGATTCGTTTGTTTTGCAGGCTGTTAATTAATAGATCTGGTTTCTTTACAGTAGTGTATTTCATCCACTGATGATTTTTTTTTTTTATCTTATTGGTCATTGGTGTTTCAGTGATCTTCTATCTGTTGCTTGGCTTCTACTATGCCTAATAGATCATCTTTATTATATATATATATATATATATATATATGTGCACTTTAATTTTGTATTATATAATGAATAAGTAAAAATAATAAAAATACAAGGTGACTACAGTCATTATGTTTGGAACTTGCTTAAGTGTTTATGTGTTGTGCAATGATTTTTACAAGAATGGTTGTTTAGTTTGATGTTTGTTTCATATGACTTTATGTTTGAAACATTATTAAATGACAATTCACAAAGACAATGTACGTTTGTATTTTTTCTACCTATCGACAATAAATACATGGCTAGGATTTTCAATACTAAAATTCTTGCTGTTTATGAGAATCTTTTTTATGTTGATAACTGTTTGTGCGAACAAATATATGATGTGAAACTGAGCAGGATGTACTTTTGTCAACTATTTTAAATTTTCTTAAAAAAAAAAAAACAACTCTGAATTAACCTTGATCTTTTCTTTAGTAAAGTAAGTTTATTGCTACGTTAATTTGGATTATCTTTGTTTATGAGTTTTAGTTTTGGTGTTAAATCATATCTTATTTATCACTCATGAAAAGTTTTCCCTATATTTATTATACAAGTAATTTTTATAATTTATTATTACTGTTATTTTATTTTATTTTTAGAGCTATTGCTCCTCGATCAAATATGACGATCAATTCTGTAAATAACCAAACAAATAATCAACGTGTGAGTGCAAACCAAGGAAATCAAGTGAGAGGAAATCAACCACAGCTAATTGTTTTAGATGGAGACAAGACACCTAATATGTCAAATACCACTAGGCTAACTCATTTCCCCAGTAATCTAGCTGCAACACTTGCTGCCAATCCATCTCTTCAAATCCAACCTGCTACCAATAACAATTATTCAAGTAAGTAATTAAAATGATTTTTATTTGGGGGGTGGGGGTGAGGGGTTAATATAGTATGAAACAGTGCTATAATACAGGGCCGTATCCAGAGGAGGAGGGGGGGGGGAGCTCGAGCCAAATCTGAGTGAAAGTTGGGCCTCTCCCCAAAATTTTTTTCTGGATACGGCCTTGCTATAATATAGTATTAAACAGGTTATAATATAGTATGAAACAGAAATAAATAAAAAATAAAGCAAAGTGTATTTTTATTTTTTTATACATCTAAAATTTCTGTACAAAACAAAATTTAATTTAGAATAACAAGACTTTTTTTTTTTTTTTTTTTTGTCAAGTCTTCCATAAAGACATGTTGTAACTGTATTGTTCTTTAGCATTGGTTACTAAATTCATTTTTTCTTTTTTTTCCATATGTGTTCTCATTTTTGTCTAGAAGCAGTCATCCTGTAGTCCTAATAAGAATTTCAACTGTGGTTGAAAAATTTGCAATCTGCATTAAATTTCTCATTTTGTCTCTATCAAAAAAAAAAAAAAAAAAAATTGTTACAAATTTGCTTTTTTATTTTAAAACTCTCCATGAAGGAAAAGAATATTTTCATTGTGATTTTTACCTGCATTAAAAAAAGACATTTTAGAAATTCAGTTCAGGTCAAGATTTTGTAGGATTATAGTATATTTTTGAGAAAATAATATCATAAGGTCCTGGAAAAAATGATAAGGTTGATTAAAAAACTAGTTAAACTAGGATTTATGCAAATTTTTCGGATGGGAAAGCAACAAAAATACAAAGTATGCAAATGATTTGTTAATTATAATACACTTTAATTAAAATATAATTTAAATTAAATGAAGTAATTACCATATTAGATATTTTTCTTGTTTGCTGATGGAAAAAAGTATAAGGTCGTCGAATTTTTTGGAGGGACATGCAAATTTTCTGCAGTCTGAGAATGCAAGAAATAGAAAAGGTGACTTAACAATGCAATTAGGGTTACTTTAGTGTTTCTCAGTGCTATTGGCAATGATGCCGAGGCAGAAACAATTGTTGATGCAGAATGCCGAAAAATCCTTGAAATGAAAGCGAATGGGATGAATGATTCAGCTATTTCCAGGTCTATCGGTTAGTCTAAATCGGCAGTCAATAATTTTTTAAAAAATCTTTTAAAATATAATAAACGCAAATGCTTAAGAAGACCAAATGCTCTTTCAAAGTGCCAAAAATGGACTGTTTTTCGATGGACGTGCAATTAAAAAAATAGTTCGTAGTTTAAGTCTACCATGTACTAGCCGAACTGTCTAGTGTTTTAAGTTCCAATCCGAGGGCACAGTTCGTAAAATTAACACCTTGTCAACACTTGACAAAGAAGCATAAATTAACTCGCTTAGAATTTGCTAAAAAATATGTTTCGCTTGGAGATAAGGGAAAGATTTTCTGTTTTGGATGAGAAAATTTTATTTTAATGGGCCAGACAGCTTTAAAAAATAATGGTATGATATTTTAAAAAAATTAAACCCTACTTTTCAAAGCGGTGATATGGTAGGGCGATTAGTAATTGTATGGGGAGCATTTTTTAGTAATTGTACGTTACCAGTTGTGGTAATTTTTACCTAAATGAATGCAAAAACTATGCAAATGCCACTCTAGTTATATCAAAAGATTGGATATTTCAGTCAGGATAATGCCAGTATACATGCTGCTTCTTCAACAAAAGTTTGATTTGAAGCTAATGTGGTCCGTCTGCTTGATTGGCCATTCTGCATTCCTCATTTAAACCCATTGGAAAATATCTGAAGCATACTTACACAGTCTGCTTATAAGGACATATGACACCATCAAGGGAAAGGCAAACTCATCAATGCGATCAAATATACAAGGAAAAATATCAAAAAAGAAACTTGAAGAGCTTGTTTCCAAATGGCGTTAAGTCATTTTTTCCAATTCTTGAAAAAACGCGATTTTGTTATGTAAGATTTATTATTGAATTCAAGGAAAAGCTAATTTTCCCCAGTAATCTATGGATGATAATAACACTAAATTATATGGTTCAAAAAATCCTGGCAGTATAGTTATTTAGAAATAAAAAAAGAAAAAAATGACTTAACCCCTTTTGAAACAAAACTACGACTTACGACCTTTTGGCACAAACAAATAATGAAATGAAATGACTTACTTCCATTTGAAAGTAATCCAAGTATTTTTACTTTCCGAACACTAGTGAGGAAAGTATTGTAATCATGTCAAAAATTCGAATTCGAGATTTTGATGTTTCTATACATTTCGAGATCCCCTGAGTCCGTTTTCACTATTTTTACAATGATGCATGTATGTGTGTGTGTGTGTGTGTGTGTGTGTGTGTGTGTATATGTCTGTGAGTGAACACGCTAACGTCTAAACGCTTTGTTCGAATGAGCTGAAAGTTGGTACGTATATTGTAAGTCACCATAGTACAAACCCTATTGATTTTGGTGAATCTAGGCACTTATAGTTTTTTTATAGGGACACCAGGAAAAATTCTTCATTATGGCCTATGGGGCCAAATTTTTAAAAGTGCGATAGCGTCTAAACACTTTATTAATTTGAGCAAAAATTTTTTACACATGTTATATGTCACAGTTTCATGAACTGTATAGATTTTGGTGAATTTAGCACTTAGTTTTTTTACAGGGGCATAAAAAAATTAATTCTTATCATTATGACCAATGGGGCCAAATTTTTAAAAGTGTGATAGCGTCGAAACGCCTTATTAATCTGAGCAAAAAATTTGTACACATGTTATAGGTCACAGTTGCACCAACTGTATAGATTTTGAGGAATTTAACACTTACAGTTTTTTTACAGGGACACAAAGAAAACTTTTTTATCATTATGGCCTATGGGACCAAAATTTTAAAAGTGCAATAGCATCTAAATGCCTTATTCAATTGAGCTGAAACTTTATATGAATATTATAAATCAATGTTGCACTAACTGTAAGCATTTTGGTGAATCTAGCATATATAAGTTTTTACAGGGACACAACAAAAAATTCTTTATCATTATGCTCAAAGTTCAGTAGCGTTAAATAAAACATTGTGTAATATATGGAAAAAAATACTCAAACACTCTATTATGGTTTTCTCTCTTTTGTTTGTTTAAGAACTCCTCTTTCTTTACTTTATCTACAAAACTGTTAATTACTCAATGTTCGGAAAGTCAAGTGGAGTCACTCCAGATTTTCTTTTCTTCATGTAAATACAGCATAACTTTTAGCTATATAATTTTGGAAGGTAGTCAGTTACTACAAATCTTCATTTACAAATTCTATTTCTCCATCGCTATCATTATTTTCACTTATGTTAACGTTAGCTGTATCGTTGCAAGATTATTCATAAAAATAAAAACTTTTGTGGAATTTGTTAATTCCTAAAGCTTCAAGTAATATAAAAACATCTGTTTTTTTTTTTTTTAAATATATGCTTGTTTTATATTGCTTTTTCGTTTTATTTCAGAAGGGACGCACGAAAGAATTTTTTTTCCTCGTTTCAGGATCTTTTGACAGCAAAACGAACTACAGTATGTTGTCTTGATTTGTATTTTTTCTTCTTTTTTTTTTTCTAATACAGAAGGAATAAATGTCTTTTTTCGGGGTTCCAAATCCAAGATTAAAATCTTTTACAAACACATTATAATAAAGGTTATAAGTACACTCCTCTTTATATTTTTCTATGAAAAAAAAAAAAAAATATATATCAGGGTTCCCACGGTCCTTGAAAGTCCTTAAGAAGTACTTGAATTTCATTTTCTTTTTCAAGGGCCCTTGAAAGTATTTGAATTTTGTGGAAAGTCCTTGAAGATCGTTGAATTTTCCACTCCAATAGATAGGCTTAGCACAAATTCTGTCAATGCTAAACTGTCTCCATCTCCACATGCGCACGCCATTGTCTAATATATATAATGATTTTGTCATAAAATTCTTATTTCATTGTCTTGCTTTTGCATATAGTTTCAACCTTTTTTTTTTTTTTTTTCTTTTTTTTTTTTTTTTTTCCAGTCTCATATCTGTTTGATGGACTGGTCATTAATTTTGAGCAAAAAGTGACTAGACCAGGACTCAAACCTAAACACTTTGGAATAATCATAATGATTCCAAACCTTGAAGTAATCGTTTTTGGACTCTTGTAAAAATTAATTTGGCCAATCCATCAAAAATGTATTGTGAAAACAGGCAAAGTTATTCTAATTATAAAAAAAATATTACTAATGAAAGTAGTTACTAAAGTTTTGTGTATATACCTAGCGTTCTGCGATTTTCTCCTAGTCCTTGAAAAATTTCAAATAGGTCTTGAAAAGTACTTGAATTTTTTTCTTTTTTAAGAGTGGGAACCCTGTATATATATCTCAATGTGAAACTTCTACAATAACATTCTTTTCTGTACTTTTGACTTTTGACGCAAAGCCAGACAAACCACATGATCTCAAGACACACTACAATTGGTTAAACTTGACTTAATCCCTTTTGGCACAAAACTTACTTGTGACTTAATTCGTTTTGGAAAAAAACATGGATTTCACGTTCCGTTTTCAGTATGACAAATCTTTGTTTGGAACTTTTACTTATTGAAAATACATTGTTAGACATGTCCTGCGACCTTTTGCATCGAAAAGTCAATTTTTGAAATTTTTGACTTAACGCCTTTTGGAAACAAGCTCTTCAGTTCATCTCGACCTGAATGAACAATGACTGATCGACTGATAAATGTCATTTGAAAAAAAAGGTCTACTTGTAGGATGTTGATTTTATATTTTCATTCACAATGCCTCGACCTTATAATTATTTCCAAGATGAAATGCCATCAGATTTCTAAATTGTCATTTAATGCTTTGAATATATATTACATACATGGACAACGTGGTATTACAACGTTTACGTTTTTAATTGCATTTCTAAGAAAGAGTGATATTAAATTTTTCGAGTTTTACTATATTTTATACTTTTTTTTGTTAATATATTTTGCGACCTTATACTTTTTTCCAGGGCGTTATTAAAATAGCAAAATGTGCTAGCCATTGAATCTCAAGTTTCCCAAAGCTTTCCAGAGTAAGCGTATTCAACACAGTGGAGCAATGAGTAGCGTACTACATCATCAATGGAGTAATGAGTAGCGTGTACTACGTCATGGTTGTATCACTGATCGATGATAAAGCCATCTAGGGCAGGCGGTACATGAACTACTCAGGCTGAGACTGCGCATGATCGAATAGAATTTGTTTACTCGTGCGATGCTCTATATTTAAAATTAAAATAGAATTGTGTTTGAACAAATTCACATCTAACAGAAAAATTCATGTGTTTGTAAAATATTCATATTTTGCATATTTTCTGGTATTTTAATAAGATCAGGGTTCATGCAACATTTGAAAAAATCCCACTTAAAAAAATTATATATGCACGCTTTTCCCGCATTTATTTTCCCACTGTTTATTAACAAATTAGTACAGAATTCCTTGCCTAACTTTTTTTTTTAAATGCCATTTAATGGTGAATAACTAATTGATACCCCCTCCCCCCTCCTTTTTAGAAAAACAACAGTCAGACGATCAGCTTTTTTTTTTTTTTTTTTTTTCCCCCTATGTTTATTTATCTTCAATGAGCGCAATCGATTTATCACTGAAAAATGCAGTCTGGAACTACTTTTAATTATCACAGCTGTCAGCTCACTGTTGAACTGAACAGTGACAAAGAAATATTTTTTTGCCACGCCGCGGCAGTCTGGTTGAGGTGAGAGGAGACAGAATTGATTCAAATCAATGATCTCTTCACTTTGTTTTTCTTTATAGAATCCAAGGGTGAGAGAATCGGACATTTACTAGAAATGGGAAGTTTCAGATGAAAATTACAATATTCTTTTTATTTATGTTCTCTTCCCCCCCCCCCCCCCCACACACACACACAAGGAAACATGGGTTAAAGAGTGATAAAGAAAAAGAATCTTCAATTTTAGATTACATTTTGTGATTAACACTGTAAAAAAAGTTTATTAATGATAATGAAATAAGAAATTTGTAGGTTGGATTGACTTTTTTTTTTTGAGTATTGGAGTCGTAAAAATTTCCAACTTCCGGTTTTCGATGGATTTACCCGTTTTGAGAGATCAAGAACATGATTTGACCATTTTTAGAAAATATCGGTGTGGGTGACAAATTTTATGGCGATGATATATCAAGAACTACTGCAGAGAATTGCGTATAAATTTTTATGTGGATGCATCTTGACCTAAATTAGTGCCTATCAACTTTTTGGTGTCAAATGTTCAACAGGTGGCGCTGCTATACAGCGATTGTCACAATTTTAAGAAAAGCTGTATCTTAGAAACTACTGCATAAATTTGCATATAAATTTATATGTAGATGTACTTCGACCTGAATAAATGTTTATTAAGTTTTGGTATTGATTTCTCAACAGGTGGCACTGCTATACAGTGATTTTTACAATTTAAGGGAAGGCTATATCTCAGGAACCTACTGCACAGAATTATATATAAATTTATATGTACATGCACCTTGGCATAAATTAGTGCCTGTAAACTTTTGATGTCAATCTCACAACAGGTGGCGCTGCTATACAGCTATTTCCGTAATTTAAGGGAAAGCTGTATCATGTTCTATTGCATATAATCAAACAAAACTTCATATGTTAGAAGGATGTTATGCAACAATATGCTAATTAAATTCTGATGCATATTGACTTATAGGTGGCGCTACTATACTGCAATAGTATTTTCCGAGAACTGGAAGATAATATCTCAACTTCTATGGCGTATAACTGTAAGAAATTTGAAATGGAGATAACCATTATGAAAACGCATTTTTTTAAGATATTGATTATAGAGAATAAAGCTGTCTTTCTTTAGATATTTTGTGTTGGTTTGCTCTAAGATGAGAAAATCGTCTGCATCATGGTAGATAATTTTAATAAATTATTTGTACTGAGTGAATTTGTTAGCTTTTATTTGGGTACTGCAGCCACTGCACAACGAGAAGTGCTAATGTCAAGTTTAATTTGCAACATTTTTTAACATCGTGTGAACAAGCTTACTCTGGAAAGCTTTGAAACTTCCTAGCTGAATCTTAAGTACTAATTTATTGTTCTTTCTGTTGAGTCTTTAGGTTCTAGTGTCCTTGGTTCAGTACTGTTCAAGGAAATGTACTTTATTTTATTATTTATTATTATTATTATTATTATTTGTAAATTATTTTATAGATTTTAAACAAGTTAAAATTTGAGTTTAAAAGTTATGAAAAAATTTATTAAACATTTAAATTTCAAAAATATTTAGTATAGGCTTATTAAAATGAAGAACTATATGAAAAATTATCTTTAAAGCATGGGGGAGGGGGGGAGTATTTTGTCTTATCTCATATATAATAATAATAATAATAAAAAAAAAAAAACTAGCCTCATAAAGAAGTTTTTTTTTTTTTTTTAAGTGAAAATCTATTTGAAAAACAAAATTTATTAGCATTCTAAAAAAAAAAGTTATCTTTCCTTCAAAAGACTGAAAAATTGCAATGTAGAATAGAGCATTAAATCAAACAAATTTGAGGTGACGTTGTACAATTGACTATTATAAAATTAAAAAAATTCATCTCAGTGGTTTGTTTCATAGATATCCTGATGGTATTCTAATACAAATATATTTGTAATTGGACTTAAATAACCTGTGAAATTTAAACTCCACCCTATTTACTGAATGAACCATATCAAGTAATAGGTATTTCAAATTTGAAATTCCTTATATGTATAGTTAAAATTGTTTGTAGCAAAAGTAATATTTGAAATGCAGTCAACTTCTTTGTAATCCTGAATTAGGTGTATTTCATTTCATTTAGTTAGATGATGTATTAAATTGCATTTAAATTTCAAAACTTAATGATTTATAGTGGTTATTAGATATTTATTAGATATATATTAAAGAATATATATTTAAATAATATAAATTTAAGATTTATTGGAAAATAATATTTGTAATTATAGTTTAGTGTGTTATGTTTTTCTCAGGTTATAGCATATTAAATTCTGGGCCATTATGTTTTCAAAAGATATTTTTACTTTTATTATTGTAAAATTAATATTAGTGAGTAATTCTTTTTTGCAAGTGGGTGATATACTGTGGTGTTCACTTTGCAAACTTTTTTTTATCACAGGTTTCTTTGTTATCTTTTAATTTCCAATTTAAAATTTTCTGTCTTGTGTTATTTATTTATTTATTTTTAAATTTTTTTTCATGACAGTAGATGGAATGGAAATAAATCTTTCAGGAGTGTTATAAAGGAGATTTTTCATGTTATTCAATTTTCAGATCAAAAACCAGAGAAACGGCTGTTCTTATAAGTTATCTTTATAAAATTGGCCAATTAAATTGTTGGGCATCATTAAAAGCATCATTAGCATCATTAAAAAAAATAGGCTGGGAAGCAGTTCATAAACTTTATTTTACTTAAGGGCCCTCTTCACGCACCGCCGCCGGAAGTCGAAGCTAATGCTATTCTATGGGAAAATTTTCTTTACAAATAACTTATTAACTAATACATATTTTTAATTTCTGTTTTCACATTCTGAAAATTCCCAGCTGTTAAATTGACGGACCTTTTAAAAAAAAATATTTTTTAAATTTTTAATATTTTATTTTGAAGCTGCAAAATACGAATTTTCAATATGTGAATTTTTTTCATTTTGCAACT
Organism: Salticus scenicus; assembly: GCA_963930645.1. Classification (NCBI taxonomy): domain Eukaryota; kingdom Metazoa; phylum Arthropoda; class Arachnida; order Araneae; family Salticidae; genus Salticus; species Salticus scenicus. The sequence goes on along the minus strand of OZ005650.1, from coordinate 90,073,802 downwards.
TCAAAATAAAATATTAAAAATTAAAAAAATACATTTTTAAAAAAAATCCGTCAGTTTAACAGTTTTGAATTTTCTGAATGTGAAAACAGACTTTAAAAATATATATTAGTTAATAAGATATTTGTAAAAAAAATTTCCCCATAGAATAACATTGGGTTGGGCTTCCGGCGACGGTATGTGAAGAGGGCCGTTAAAAGGTGTTTTGGGGATATAGGTTGAATTGGAATAATGTCTGCTTTTTTAGCTTCTTGGCCAAAAATTGAACATTGTGTAAAATCTTTTTAGTATCATTCCTAAAAGTTTTATTTTCATTTGAAATAGCCATGCGAAAAATAAATACACAATTTTTAATTAGAATCAATACAAAGTAGAAAGTTTCAAAATAGAAATAAAAGACAACAAATAAGGTTGCACCCGCAGTGCATCACTCCTTTGTTGAAGTAAAATTGTTCTAGAGTGATAGGCGTGTCTTTTATAAACAATGAATATATGTACCTTTTTTATATAATTTTTTATTAGAACATGCATGGAATTTCGTGTACATTATAATCTATCAGCAGAAATTTATTGAAGTGCAACATGTTTTTTATACAGTTAAAAGCTGTGCTATCCAACATTTAAATAATGGGGAATTTATACATAGCCAATTTACAAGTTGGATGGACACTGCAAGTCAGGTCTGCATGAGGTCAGGTGTCACATGGCTATATGGTCCTAATAAAAATCTAAAGATACTGAACTAGATGATAGCAATTTCTATAAGAAAAAAAAAAAAAAAAAAAAATATTTACATTTTATTAGACTATCAGCAGGGTACAAAATCATATTAGAAGGGTTGTATGAAAACATTCAGGTCTATTGAAATGTATCAACATATTGACTATGGTTGCTGATAGTGTGTCAGCATCGTGATCTTGTTTCTTTATGCATTTGTCTACAAAGACAAGAAGACATGATTATTTTAAATCAATCTCTACTCATTTAGCATAGTCGAAGCAAGCATTCCTGTGCATAGAAAATTGCAAATTTGTATTAATATTATTTTGTGTAGATTGTTTTATTAGATGCCTAAATAAAAGAATGATTAATTTTACAATATATATATTTTTTAATATTATGAATCCATTTTCTATAAATAAATTTGTAATTATCCACATTTCATTATTTCTATTTGTAAATTTATTCTTTAATTTCAAATTTTTAAAATTAAGTTTTCTTAGTCAATTCAGCACAGGGTATCAATACAAATCGAAAGAAGTCATAGTCGACATATTAAATAAATATTGCTTATTTTTAAGAGGTGTATATATTATAAATAATTAAAATTGTCAGTTGATTTATACATTTTAAAAAGACATTTCTAATTCATGTAAATATATATATTTTTTTCTTTTCTGGGTGTTTGATAGAATAGGCACATTTTGATCCTTTATCATTTTTTTTTTTTTTGTGAAATGTGCCTTTTGCAGCCTATTATTACTATGTATGAGCCTCTAATTTGTATGTTTAAAGTATAAACATTATCAAAATCAGCTTCCACCTATCTTATATTTTTGTTTTACCCGATTTCAGCTTGTTTTTTAGCTTCAGCATTTTTAGTATATATTTCAGTCTAAAATAATAATAATAATGAATTGGCAGTTATGTTTAATAAGACCACAGTGAAATCCCTGTTTAATTTGTTAATATTTCTTGAACATTGTATTTTTTACATTTACAATAGATAAAAGAAACTGTGCTTTTTTTTTTTTTTTTTTTTAATTCTGCAGTGTCTTAAATCCATTTTTAGGCTTTCTGTACTATTTCGCTGTTTTATAAATTTTATAATTCCATTATTCTTATTGAACTATTAAAGTTAAATTTATTCTAATAATCAGTAGATTTTTTTTTTTTTTAATTTTAACAACAGTTTTGAAAGATTCTCAGGGAATATACTTTCAGGGATTTATTTCTGGAGATACTAGCGAGACGAAATTTCCTATACAGTAGCTGCTTCTTACATTATTTGACAAATAACAAAATGCAAAATATATTTATGATAAAACCAGGATAATTATAACTAATAGACAAATGTATATTTTGTATCTAAAGTGTTAATTTAATGTATAATTAATTATCTTAATAAAATGAAGCATAGAGAATTATATAACTTAAATATAACTCTTACAAGAAAGGGCTTTTTCTAGAGATAAGAAAATAGAGTAGTACAAAATAAATTTATTAAAGATATAAAATATTAAAGATTTTCATTTAAACTTTCAATAAGTTTTCAAAAGGAAAACTATTGTTCTTTACATTTAAAATATTTAAGTTTTATTACAATTCAAGCTTGATTATGATAATAAGCAGGTATTGGTATTATTTTCAGAGTTTCCCCTAAGTTTGAAAAAAGCCAGAGTGCTGCTGAAAAAAAAGGGGCCTATTTGTGGTGCTTGAAAAGAGGCACATTTTGATTTTACAACTAGTATGTTGTGGCCACCCCAAAACTTCCATCTATATTTTCTATACAAATTCACACAGTACACATTATTTATTAAAATTATTACTTATAAAAATTATTTTTCATAATGTCTGCTGACAATTGTCATCGCAAGAAATATTACAAAAAATATCTTAAGAAATGAATATTTTTATTTATTTATTTATTTATTTTTGTGTGTGTGTGTGTGTGTGTGGGGGGGGGTTATTAAGAATTGATAACTTTATTTTAAATTATTAACTGTTTGTTTTAAAAGTATTTGCAAGCTCTTTTAAATGATACCCATATTGGCATTTATCTCAGCCTCCCCTTCGATGGGGGACTCCCCCTCAGTGGCGAGAAGTGGTACTCCTACATATACAAACATTTTTTCCTAGTTAACTGTCATTGTTATAAGTAATTCTTTTTTATTTTATAATGATTTGTCAAAAAGAATTCTAATGGTACACATCTATAGGAATTTTTTTTCCTATACTGCCATGTTAAAAATTTGGAAAAAAATAGGATGACAGCACCACCTATTATAACCCAAATGTAATAAGCACCAGTTGTTTAGGTCAAGTTCCAACTAAATATTAAATTGGTTAAATTTTGTTCATTGGTTCATAAGATACAATGTCCACAAAATTTGTGATAAACACACTCACACAGACTGACAGATGGACATATTCAAAAAATGGTCGAGTTGTGTTCAGAATATCTCAAAACATGTAAACCCATTAAAAACTGGAGGCTGAAAACTTTCACAAATCTAATACTTATATAAGAAAATAAATATGGGCATGAGTATTGCAACAGTTTTATTATATTTATAAATAGATGCAGTGTTTTAGTAATTATTGGTGCCACCATAATTTTCACTTCTGTTTATACATTTACGAATAATCTTTAGTTTTTTATTATTGTTGGAGGCTATAAAAAATGTGTCCACAGTCCAACACTTACTAATTTTCAAGTTGCCATCCCAATATGAGGCCACCCAGATTTTTAATTGATATATTGTTAAAAAATAAATAAGAATGATACAAAATACTTTTTGAATAATATAAATTTTAAGAAATTTCTAGCTTAACACGTTCACACCGGCGCGGGCCAAGTGGCCTGCACTAGACTGTCTCATCGGGTGGCGCTGGCCACCGGTGGCCCACACTAGATTGTCTCATCGGGCGGTGCGTACTACCGGTGGCCCGCACTAGATTGTTTCATCGGGCAGCGCGTACTACCGGTGGTGTGCATTCGATTGCGTTAGTAGACAATGAATGAAAATTAAAATAATGAAAAATTAATGTATTTTCATTAAGAACATTTGTTTTTAATTACAATTATAATTAATAACGTATCATAAACATAAGTTTTGTTCAATAACATAAACATAATAATACAGTATTATAAATATAACTCAAATTCTACAAAATTAACATAATTATTCAATATTGTTCTATTTATAACATCATTATTTATTATTTTTTGTGTAATTTGTTAAAACATTTCAAGCAAAGTGCTGGCTGACTCTTGCAATGCCCACAATACATCTTAACTCTTGGAGTTTTGTTAGTGGCATAATCTCTGCCCTTTTTCTTGGACAAATTTTTATAGCATTCCTTGCAGCGTTTATGGGATTCTCTTGCAGATTTCTCATATGATTGACGAACATGTTTATTTGACGGTATATGACAGTATATTTGTTCTTTGGCCAAAAGGTGATCAATAACTTCCCTAAATTGTAACATGTTCATATTTTTAGTACCCCATCTTTTTTTAATATACCAGGCATTCACGAGAGAAGTTCCGCATATTAATTGTATTATTACTTTTCGGTACCATTTAATGTTTTTTTGTAAACAACTGTAATACCCCGATAGTTGATCTGATAAAATCAACACCTTTTTTTGCAATATTATAATCAAACACAGCATCGGGCTTTACTTTGCCATTTGTTCCTTGTACAAATTTACACCAGTGATTCTTTGAGGTAGTTAACATGCATCCTGGTCTTTTGTCAGCCCATTTCAGAAATTTTACACCGTTACGATTTTCAAAACTCATCATTTCACCCCTTTTTTTTTTTTTTTTTTTTTTGCCTGTGATGGTAGAAATTTTTTGTTTATTTTTACAGTACCACACATAAATGTATTGTTCTCTAAAAGTTCTTCACCCAAAGGGACACTTGTATAATAATTATCAATAAATAGTATGCGGCCCTCAAATAATAAGCCATTTAGTAATCTCATTACTAAATCATGAGAATGTGATTTTTTAATGATCGTTTCATTTTTCCCGGCATAAATTTCGATATTATAGGTGTAGCCTTCAGGCAAACACAATTTGTATAATTTTACACCATACTTATGTCGCTTGCCTGGGATGTACTGACGAAAACCTATATGTCCTCTCCATGGAACCATACTTTCACCGATAACGATATCCACAATTGCTTCAATAATGTTTTGAATTTTGTACAACCGATCTTCAGTTCTGGCTGTGGTATTGTCCGAAAAATGTAAAAAACGATCACGTCTCATTGCATTTTTTATGCGTGCATTCGCATACATGTCGTTGCTAGACCAATACAATCTAATTTCTGGCAATTGCACTACACCCATAATAAGCAATATTCCAATAAAAGTATTCACTTCATCTCTTGTAACAGACTGCCAAGGCCTGTTGGTGCATTCTACTGCTAGATGGAGAATCATTTATACATTGTGTAGCAAATTTATTTGTTTCTTCAACTATCAAATCTAGTATGTAATCTGTGAAGAATAGTTTGTATAAAGCAAAAGGGTCATTACAGTCAGTGTTTTCATATAAAAATTCCTCTTCTTCTGAATACTCATTTATTACTGAAGTTCTTTCTTTTACTTCCTGCCATTCTTCATCGTTATCCTCATTCTCTGATTTAGACACCAAATCTTCTTCCGTGGAACATTTGTTCACTTCACTGTTTACATCCTCGTCTGAAGAGGAAGAAAGTATCCGTAATCTTGATGCCTTTCTCCTGCTTCTATTTATAGATTCATCAGAATCCCTTATTTCCTTAGCCATGCTAACTATTTTTTATGAGGGCAAAAATTAAAAAAACATTTTAACCACCTTTCTAGTTATACTTACTAGCAGAAATCTGTGGTCAGGATGAAAAAACAGCACGTATTACACAATCTGCACCATAAGCACTCACTGTACTACTGAGCAAACATACAATGTGTTTGCAGGTCTGAACAGGGAAAAACCGTGCGCTGCCAGATGAAGTGCGTCATTAATTTGAGCACCGCCTCACAGCAAAACTGTTTTTTTTTTTTGTGGGGGGGGGGGGGGGGGAGAAGAGTGCTAAGAGGGTGTGGTTTTGTTTTTTAAGGGGCATCTAGGGCACTCATTGAATTCAGAAGGACAAACATTTCTTTTCAAAAACAAAAGATATCTTTTTTTCCACAGAAAAAGACATTAAAAAATCTTTAAATAAATTATGCTAATGCGTTTTGATTTGAATTTCTCATGTTGCACTGCAAAAAAGGAAAAAAAAAAAAAAAAACATATCTAGCACAATAATACTCAGATTTTGATAAATAATTGATATATTTTCTCGATAGAATACCAAGTAAGTAACCTTTTAAAGGTAACTAATACAAAAGCAAAAAAATTTTAGTTTTTAGTTTCTAATTCAAAAGTTATTCATAAATTAGTAATAGTTGTATATGTTATTAAATTATATAAACCCTCTCTCTTCAATAGAACCTGTTTTTTCTTATATTAGTCATTAGGAATCTATTGTGCTAACAAATAGAATGTTTTTTATGCATGAAAAAAAAAAATTTAATTTAGAAATTCATAATCGTTGTATATATTTCAGGAGGTGGCCGAAGATAGCTTTAACTCTGACAGTTATTCATCATTTTAAAATTATGTTGTTGTAAATGTCTTTTTTATTGCATCATTCAACCCATATCTTTAACTGGACATTCTTCATAAATGTTCTCATATTCAAGTATTGTCATGTATTATAAGATTTCAATCAAAAGGGATAAATATGTTTTTAAAATTGACTGTTTTTTTTTTTAATATCACTGTTATGATTTTGGGTAAATGCGTTAACTTTTGGTATTGCATTAGGTTAAATGACATATAAATAGTTAAATATCTTGCCGAATATTAAACATCTTGTTTTTAAAATATTCAGTCAATTTTCAACACATATATTCCTTTTATATGTAAATAACTTATTTAATAGGCACTGAACTTAATTTCAACATAATGAAGATTTTTTTTTTCTGCACTGTCATTATGGCAGAAACTGGTTTGGTCCTTTTTTTAATATTTGTAAATTCAGTGTCATGCATTTGTAATATAACAGGACAATGATAAATTATTTCATTGTTATAGACTGCAATTGGATGCTTTTTGTAGATAGGCAATGTATACATTGTGCTCTTAAAAAAAGAATTTTATTTAGTAAATTTTATTCATCTTATGTTGTTATTATTAATTTCTTTCTTTTTTTTTCATTTGGTACTGAACATTATCATTGTATCTTTTAATATGAAAATAAAGATATATTAAAACAACCTTTAGTTTGAAATATTTTTAAGTTTTTGCAATTGTTTTCTTTCATGGACCTCAGCCATTTTCTGCCTTAAAGTCAGTCTGCTTTGTTTGAATATTAGTTAGGCCATATTGAAATACCATAGTGCAATGCTAATCGTATATTATGATTATAATTAACATTTGTTACTTAATTTTTAAAAAAATGTATTAGTTTTAGTTTGTATTTCAAAATTCTGTTATATCTTTAGTTTTAAATTACCAGAGCAGACTGATGAAAAGGATTATGAAGTTGGCTGCATTCCATCCAATATTATTTCTGTTAAGCAGAAAACATAAATACGAAAGCACAAGGAGAACAAACTCTAAGCATATCCATACAATACGACAAATTTAAACTCTTTTTTGGACCAGAACAAGATACATTTAACTTGTATAATGAACACTTTTATTTATTTTACATGTAGGAAAAAACAACAAAAGTAAAATTTTCTATAGCCACAACTTTTTTTATTACCATAATCTTATTTGGCATTGTTTATGAGTAATGCATGTTTTATAAATATTAATTCTTTGATGGCTGCTTGCTGAACTAACCATCAGTAAGTAATCAACAAACTAATAGTTGTGCTGTTAGTGCTCAATATACACGTTAACCACTTCTCTAGCTGGCCATCACGAGGTAACTCGATGGAAATGTAGCCTTCCACACACTTCAGTGGTTGGTGAAGTGGTTAAAAGTGTCTTGAACATTTGCTGTAGTATTCATCTATTGGTAACTTTCTTATTCCTTGTGTTCAGTATGAAAACAATAATATAACAAACAATATAGTTTTATCCCTGTCTGTTCTAGCTGTGCTGTAGTTTTAGACTATAAAGTTTACCAATTCTTCAGATACAAATGATTGGAAGTATTGCAGAACTCTCTATGAAGAACTGATATTTATTAGAACTAAGAGGCTCTGCCTTCTGCTTGCTCCATGGAGGCTTTGCCCTGACTCATTTCAGTAAACAAACACTGTGAGGACTTTGCCTTCATACTCTAGATATCTACAAATAAAAATAGCTGTACAAAAACTTATACTGCAAAACTTTATTAACACATATCGCAACTATAGTTTCTATTTGGCTATAATGATTTTAAATTTTTAATGATTTAAGTATTACTGTATGTGGGTAAACTGCACAACTATAGTTTCTATTTTGGCTATAATGATTTTAAATTTTTAATGATTTAAGTATTACTGTATGTGGGTAAACTGCACCACAATAGAATATTAAATGTGATTAAATTTCTTTTCCTTATCTATATCTAATAGCAATTATGTGTGTGTGAATAATATCAGGAACAGCAAAGAATACTGGATATGGTCATTTGGAAGAGATAGTTATTAAAAATTTATAATATTCTATCCACTTGATAACATGAGAACATAAAAATTTAATAGCATGATAAAAAAAAAATTGTTGTGTGCAAACTATGTCACAAGATAATGTGGCCTGATGAAAACATAGAACATTTTTGCAGCTGACATCAATGCAAATGCATTATGGTTTTTTAGCATTGTGCTTGTAAAATGAAATTTGCATGATAAATTCATTTTTTTAAATGTAGGTGTGTTTGCAGAAATTTATGAATAAGTTATAAATATTTTTATATAAAATTTACAAATGAATATTTTTTTTATTTTATGCGTCTCTAGAATGATGAATCGAAAATTGAAAATAATTCTTTAAAACCCCAATTTTAGAAAAATTTCATGAAAGTTTGTAATAACACAGCTCATCAACAACATATTATCATAAAAAAGCTTTCAAGTCAGCTGAATTATAATTTTTAAATTTATTAAATGATTGTGTCAAAATATGTGAAAATTTTTAAGGTTTAGTCGAATATCAGTAACAAAAATTCTGATTAAAATAATCTGCATTCTTGAATGCACCATCAGAGAGACGAGAATTGAGGCTGTTGATCATGTAGTAGCAAAAAATGAATTAAATTTGCAAATGTAGGGCCATTCAAAAAATTACTTTGAAAGAAACTCTAATAAAAGCCAAAGAAAAAAAAGGAGAGGGGGGGGGGGTACTTTTAAAATTTTTAAATACAAATAGTTTATTTTATTTTTTCATCATCAAAGATTGAATAGTTTGATATTAGTTTTTCTTTTTTTGGTCGAGATACCATGGTAATTTTTAACTGTAGAGTATTCCTGAGCATTCCCTAGATAGAAACAATGCTACTTCAGAATGAGGGTTTTGTCAGAAAAACAATAAACAGAGGAAACTGTTTGAAAGTTAGCAACAAAATGATTTCTTAGTGTAACTTTTTAATTGATAACTTTTTTAATTAAAATCAGTTCTGCAAATACCTGGATTTTTATTACATTGAGGACCATCTTTTCATGTTGAGATAGAACCACACATAGTTCATTGTGTAGCAATCTGAGTAAGACCTCTTGCAATATATTTAAAAGGGCACATCCCTCAAAACTGACCTTTTTTAATAAATCACTTACAGTCTTTTATAATATATTGATTACAGATTTGTATTTTAAAAACAATTTACTATAAATATATTAAAAAATGTGTTATAATTTAAATTTTAAGTTTAATATGATGAAACTTATTATACATACAACGAATTTGTTTGGCATGTTTATATTGAACTGTCCCCTACTGGCGTAACAAAATATTTAAATTAAACATTTTGGCAATATTATGGTTGACATAGTTTCTTACAAATATATTTTTTCATTTTTTTGGTTTACTGCCAGGGCCTTTTAAATATTGTGGCCCTATTGTACTGTGGGCCTTATGAATTATTTTTAATTTTCAGTGTTTAGATCCTGTTCTGCTAAATTATGTTCAATAGAGAATCAGTTATTTGGAATAATTGGATGAAGCAGTTCTAGAAAATTAGTTGTTGTTAAAGTAACACCCATTGACTTGTACAGTGATGGAAAAAACTGAAAAACTGATGAAAACCCCATGTCAAATTGCAAAAATTTTAATTTTACTGAAAAAAAAAAAAAAAGAAACATCAAATAGTATTAACAGAATAAAAAAATAATAAATCTTAACATAGTTGTATAAAAGAATGTTTATATATTATATGCAAGTCATTTTTTTTCACAACGTAAATGGTGGAAAAAACTTTAAAACCACAAAGTTAAACATTAATTAAAGTATTGCATTCTAATTTTTAGTTTGTCGTGTGTTTTCCTTTCACATGAATTACTTCTAAAAGACGATTTTGGAAGGATCTTGTTATATTTTTGCATGTTAAAATCGATTTTTCATCCCATGCTTTGAAATAGCAGATTTGAGCTCAAAAACAGAATAGTATTGTTTAAAATTTTCATACACCTTGCGTGCAAGGTTACCCCACATGTTTTCTATGGGGTTCAAGTCTAGACTTTTGGCTGGAAATTCCATAAAACTTACATTATTTTTAGTTAGCCAAGAAATGGTTGAAGCAGATTTGTGCTCAGGTGCATTATCTTGCAACAAAATCAAATTTTGAGCCATAAACTGATTTTTTAATGAAACAAAATAGTTCGCCATATATCTTGATAGTCAGAAGAGTTCATATTACCTTTAGTGAATATAATATTAGTTTTATCTAGAGCACAGAAACCTGCCCAAGTCATGACAGATCCTCCTCCTTGCACTTGCTTTGAGAAATAAGTAGGATCCTGTCTTAAATCTTGCCAATAGTTTCACAAACCATCAGATCCATCTAGGTTAAACTGTTTTTCATCTGTGAACACTATTTTTTGCCAAAAATTTGGATTTTAAAACATATGCTGTGAATTTCAATCTTGCTTCAATATGCCATTTTTCAAGCTTAGGTTTGCTTTTTAATTTTAAATATTTGATGTTTTCCAGATGATTCAGGACAGTTCTAGCCGTTGAAGCTTTAGAACCAATTTTATTGCTGAAGAATTGCATTGTCTTTTACAGCCATTATTATAACACTTCTTTTCATTCTGGTTGATAGTTTTGAGGGTGTTCCATCTCTATTTTTTGTACTATATCTGCTTGGATCGACGAGAAATTGATGAACTACAGTTTTAGATCTCTCGATTTTGCTAGCGATTTGCCTTTCACTTATTCCACTTTCTGGAAATGCAAAATTTTTACCTTTTTCAATTTCTTTCAGTAATTTTCCTCTACCCATAATCTCAGTTGCTTCAACACTTAGCTAAATGATTAAAAAATGTTTCTTTTTCATTCTAACAACTGTCCCGCCCTAAACTGTGCAAATGTGACGTCATCTCATTATGCAAGCAACCACTTTTGAAGCTGGTCTTAAATTTTTTTCCATTTATTATATTACACATTTTTACTTTACTTTGAAAATAAACGTATGTTAAATTCCAAATTCGTATTCTTTTATTTCTTACATTTTTTATATTAAATGTAAAGTAACTTTCAAAGAGATTTTAATTTTTGAATGCAAACAAAAAAAAAATTCATTGGTGGTCTTAAAGTTTTTTCCACCACTGTTGAATACATATGTTGTTTCTAATCCCAAATGGTCCAGCATAGGCTAAACCATTTACATGAAGTCAAAAACTTCCAGGAAGTCAAAGTCTAAAAAACAATATTAGGTCTTTAAACCCTTGTCTTTTGTAAAATCCAAGCAGTTAAGGATGTGAAAGAGCAAGGCCGGTTCAGCTTTACACCATGAGCACTCCAGAAAATTTTTTTGGAGATTACATATAACAATTAAAATTAATGAAACTTTAAATTTTAATTTATTTGAAACATTTAAAAAAGTTTTAAAACCATTTTCAATTGAGATAAAATACTAATCAGAATTTGAAATGTATATGATTTTCTTGGAATCTTAATAATCCTACATAAAAACTAAAATCTGCCATAATCCAAATGCTTCAAATCCTGATTAGCCAATGATTTTAATGAAAAATCACGATTTTGTAATTATATTTTTGCTACTATAAATCCTCTGAATTAAACTACAGTTGAACCTTGTTAACATGAATCTTGAGTGGGATAAAAAATTTGTTCATGCCAGTAGTTCATGCTATCAGTAACTAATCTTCATTTTGACAGGGATTGTGGAATAGGGTGGGCCGAAAAAGGCCAAAAATTTTTTTTTTTCGAAATTGATTTTGGTATAGAATGAAAAAGTTGTGCAATGGACCAATTAGAACTCACAAGAATTTTTATCAAATGTAATCAATATTTAGCCGCGCCCCTCTGACATTGAAAAACGGAAGAAAAGAACAAAAAAAAAGCTTTTTTGGAAAAAGGCCGAAATTTTTTTTTTTTTCGAAATTAATTTTGGTATAGATTGAAAAAGTTGTGTAATGGACAAATTAGAACTCACAAGAATTTTTATCAAAATTAATCAATATTTAGCCGCGCCCCTCTGACATTGAAAAACGGAAAAAAAGCACGGAAAAAGCTTTTTTTTGGAAAAAAATATATTTTGAAAAAATATACAAAATATTTAAAGACATTCATTAAAAATGTTACATAATATGTCAATTAGAACCCACAAAAATTTGTATAATTTTGTTTCATTATTTAACCGTGCCCCTCTGACATCAAAAATTGGAGAAAAATGAAAGAAATATCGGATTTTCTGAAAACCTGTACTATGATAAACTATTCATTATTTTTCTAAATTAGTATTGACATAACTGATTAATTAATTAGTATTATAAATAAAATTTCTATAACTATAACTATAACTTTACTTTTTTATTTTTTTACTTGGTTAATTATTATAAACATATTTTTTCTTGTATATAAGCATATTTTCTCTTACATAGTAACAAAATAAAGATTAAAGCAAAAATATACAAATTTATGTTGGATTTAATAATACCTGTTGCTTATTGAATATTAGGTACTCGAATAATATTGTCCTTTATTGTCAAACGTTGGGAGTTCTTTTCTTGCTTGAAATTTGCTATGAATATAGCCATCCCTTGCAATCTCACCACAAACTTTCATTGCAGCTTCAGATACTAATTTAACACATCGTTCAACAGATTGCGTATGACATGGTAATTTTTCGAATGTCATTAATTGATTCTCTTCTTTTTTGCACATTTCTTTCAAGTCTTTATCCTTTAAATGCATTGTAAGAGGTGGCTCTGTTACAACACAGTTTGACCAATCAATTAAATCAATGTAGTCGTCTGCTTCGAAATTAACTTGAGGAGGCTTGAAAACTCGTAAACCATTCAAGTTCTTCATTTTTATTTGTCGAGCGCCTAGAATTCGCCTAACTGCTAGTTCCCGGATGTGTTTCCTGGAATCATGCAACATTGCTACCAATAAATTTTTGAGATGCGCATAATATGCATTGTTTGACAAAACTTTAAAAATAATTTTCTTAGCTTTGTCTGGAAGCTGCTTTGAAAGGGATATCATTTTCCAAAAATGTTGGGAACGATACTGGCGATGCGATTTCATTTTTATTTCAAACCACATTGGAGCATAAACCAGCATTACATATTTCACAAGTATTATAAGATTCTCTGATGGGCTTGGTGTGCTAATGTATAACCGCAACAAATGGTTTGCGGTAGTCAGCCATCGTGCATGACTAAGTTTACCTGGATTACTGTCAGTCAACATAGGAGAACTAGTACCATCTTTTATGGCTTGACAGATGCGATACAAATATTTTTGATCCGTACTTAGCTTTCTAATATCTTGCGGATCGAAATGCTGAAGTGTAGAGTCCATTTTATCAAATTTGACCACTGGATGTTTCTCACAGTCTTTTAAAAGCAATCCAATAGGTCCAGAATGTGAATATGGTCCCCTTGTGCAACCGTCTATTTCTTGAATAAGCTGTCTTAGTGGCAACTCATTGGTATGAAGCAAACATACATTCCATTGTAGTGGTCTTCCAATGTTTGTCTCAAGCAAACGTATTACTCCACCTTTCCATCCCGTATTTACATTTGTTCCGTCATATCCGATAACTGATAGGTTCTGCAAACTTATGTTATTCTTTCTTGTAAATTCTATAATACCTTCGGCTATTCCTTTTGCACTTTCACCAGCAGTTAACGATATATGACCCATATATTTGCTATCTGGTTCCTCTATTAATGCTACATGCGCTTCTGATGTTAATTTTCGATGACCATGTATTTGTTGAATAGTTTCATCTTTGCGCCCATCAAAATACAAACTCTTAATAGGTTTTTCTTCAAATAGCCTTAAATCATTTTCCCTTACTTTTCTTCTTTTCTTCTCTATTTCTCTTCTCACTTTGTTTTTATCAACTATATATGTTTGCTGCTCAGGCGAAACTAAATTGAAATCAGCCAAAACTGCAGTAGTAATTTTGGCCACTGCTCTACTTGAGGCACCAGTTAAATCTGCAGCCAATGCTGCATGAGGCATAGAAATTCTCATTTGATCTGACGATCTTGATGGCGTTTCAGTTTGTTTATGTTTTCTTAAAAGAGGATAAGACCACTTGAAATCTTGATCCGCATTTTTTGTATCCATTTCTGACTCAATCTCTAATTCATTATCTTTCAAAATGTTGTGATTCTTTATTTTGAAATCCACTAGTACTGGGCATTGACATTTTATTCTTGTTTGGACAATCGGATATTTCCATTTTTCGACGTGCTCGTTTTTGTAGTTGGTGGGTTGTTACTATATCCAGATTTCCAATAGCCATTTTTCTAACTGTCCTTTGATCAATTAAAATTCTTTTTCTCTCTCAGGAACTTTTAGTTTTTTTCGCAATTGCACGAATATAAACCTTTGCATTTACAAGCACAAATGTCGAACAATTTTGCGGCATCTGCTTTAAATTTCTTCAATTTCGATTGTAAAAACGGCGTATTCCTAGATTTAGCAGGTTTTATAATGTTCTTATATTTACAGTTGTAAGATAAAACCATGGCAGTAACTCGCTTTAATGATACAACAGGAATCGAAGCACGTTTCCATATATCGATAATTTTTTGTGCTACCGCTGCGGCCACAGTTCTTGAAAAAGGTTCTTGACTTTTGTCTCCCTTTATTTGCAATCTGATACTCTGATAACATCTTATTATGTCCTCATAAGTTGGGAGATAAACAGCATCAGAAGGGAATAAATATTTCCCTGTTCCAAACAGCGGACGACTTGAGTTTGCTCGCGTCACTTTTTTAATTACACGTTTCTCCATAACAACCGTTTCATTTGACAAACAAACGTAGAATGAAACGAAATCCAATATTTTATCTTATCTATTAGTTAAATTGACCTTGGAAGCAATGGGAGCAGTAGAACGCAATCTATTATTTGAAATCTGAACGAAAAGAAACAAAAACGAAAGTAGGGTATAAGATAAGCTTCAATTTCTTATGTGCATATATGTATGCTTATTATTTTTAAATAAGCGAATAAAAATAGAGTAAAATTATTTGAATTTTATTTGGATTGGTTCGTAGTAACGTATTATGTAATATTTTAGTTATATAGTATAAGTAGTTTCAATTTTTTTAAAATATACTTTTTTCGACAAACCCGGCTTTTCATTTTTTTCTCAATTTTTATGTCAGAGGGGCGCGGCTAAATATTTGGCAAAATTGATGAAAGTTTTTGAGAGTTATAACTGATTCATTAGGTAACATTTCTGCAATATACCAGAACTAAATTTAAAATTAATTTTTGAAATTTAATTTTTTGAAAAAAACTAATTTTTTTCTTTTTTTCAGTTTTTTAGCGCCAAAGGGGCGCGGTTAAATATTAAACAAAACTGATAAAATTTTTAGAGGTTTCTTACAGACCCATTACACAACTTTTCCGCACTATACCAAAATCAATTTCAAAAAATAATTTTTTCGGCCCACCCTATTGTGGAAGCAGTTCATGTTAAAAGTAATTCATGTTAAACGTGTGCACGTTAATGAGGTTTGACTGTATTAGTATTTGAACAATTCCTGTTATTTATTTTGGTCACATGCCTATTAGCGATAATCTTATTTCTTTCATAACTCCTTGAAAATGAATAAATATAAACTTAAATGTCTATCTAACATAGATGTTACTTTACATTGATAACAATTTTGTTTCATATTAATGGAAGGTTTGGCATGTGATTATAAAAGCAAAATAAACAATGTCTAGAACACCAAATAGAAATAATAGGAAAGCAGACAGCTGTTTCGGTAACATTTAGCCCACTGTCTTCAGTGTATTTTTGCTTTGTTTATTAGTAATTCTATTCATATTATAAAATTAGCTTGCCAACCTGCTGGTAGCAAACTGGCTTCTAGAACAGAAAGTTCTAGGCTCAAAACCTGGAAAAGCATTAATGTTTAAGTTCTTAAAAAAAAAAAAAAAAAAAAAAAAAAAAAAAGGTCCATAGTTATGGATTGATTACAGTTTGTTTAGAGTGCAAGACATGAGGCATTGTATTAGAACATATTTCTTGTATTTTAAAAGCAGTTAGTTCAAAGTAGTTTGAATTGATGATACACGTTTCTGTGTGTGTGTGTGGGGGGGGGGGGGACCATCTTGCTGAACTTCATGATTAGAAATTAAAGTTACATTCATAATGTATAAGTGTAGCTTTTATTAAAAAGCTTTCTTTTAAAAGTTGAATTTTCAAACAAACATTTTCTTAAATATTATTTCAAAAGGTCCCCTGAATACTAAATATTAGGTTTTTAGCAGTTGGGCTGTGTGTCTGTATCAGTAAACTCAAAAACAAATATTAATAGGAAGTCCAAACTTGATATCCTAAATATTCATCACATAGAGATGTTAATTTCAGTCTTTTTTTTTAATCAGTTCATGTATTCAGGAGGGCATTCAGAAATATTCAGATACACTTCTATATTTCTGTGGGCAAAATTCCTTGTTGATACAGTCTGTTCTTAGACTACATTAAAAAAAATGAAAATAACGTATTTTTGATAAGCGTGAAAGCATGTTTCTTGTAGAATATGGTATGAAAAGCATTCATCATTCTTTTACACGGCCACACAAAGATTTATTAAGGCCTACCTTTTTTCTCTGCATCTTACAATCTCCCAGTTTGCAGTTGCAAAATCTTTTGTTATTTTATAGAGAAATTTGTTAAGAGAATAAATCATTTATTATTATTATTTACTTCTGTTTTCCCATTCAGAAAATTCACAATTGTTTAATTTGTTCTTGTTTTAAAAGACTGATTTTTTAAAATTTGTAATCTTTCATTTTAAAAGCTAATGAAGTTTTAAATAGGCATTTTGTACATTTTTCACATACTTTACCTCCAACATAAAACATTAAAAATTAAGAACAAATTTAATGGTTGAGAATTTTTTGAATGGGAAAACAGAATTTAAAAAAATATCCGGTAATAGGTTGTTCTCATAACAAATTTCTCCATAGGGTAGCATATGTTTTGGCTACTGACAATTTGAATTTTGTGAATGTGAAAACAAACTTTAAAAAAATGTCTGGTAATAAGTTATTCTTATAACAATTTTTTTCATACAATAACATGTGTTTTGGTTGCTGACAATGATAAGCATAAAGTTCACTTGAAGTTTTATAGTTAGAATTTTCTCAAAATGCATTTCAAGTGCTGCTGTGCATTTCTGTTACTTTGCTAAGTTTAAGTACACTATGTGATGCGTATACAGTAGACAATATACAGTGCTACTCAAAATTAAGTACTAATACATTCTTTTCTGTTGGACTTAATTGATGAAAATGCTTTGTTAGATGATTATACTGTGTCCAGAAAAATTACTTGGGAATGATAATTACTAACCTTTACCCATATGATAGGCAAAGTATTGTTTTGAATTTTGCTCTATTAATATGAAAGATTTAATATTAGTAAATTATACCCGAAGTAATAATTGCTAATAAAATTTACTGGATTCAAATTACTGTTGTGTGCAAAGCTGTTTCCGGGGAGGGGAGGGGGGGGGATTTACCTCCTGGGGGGGAAAAATTGCTAATATTTGACACTTAATATTATTTAAAATTTAAATTTTTATCAGAGTGTTTAAACTATATTAAAAAATCTGGAGTGACTCCACTCGACTTTCCGAACATTGAGTAATTAACAGTTTTGTAGATAAAGTAAAGAAAGAGGAGTTGTTAAACAAACAAAAGAGAGAAAACCATAATAGAGTGTTTGAGTATTTTTCTCCATCTATTACACGATGTTTTATTTAACGCTACTGAACTTTGAGCCCATAGATCATAATGATGAATTTTTCGTTGTGTCCCTGTAAAAACCTATAAATGCTAAATTCACCAAAATGCTTATAGTTAGTGCAACAATGATTTATAATACTCATATAAATTTTCAGCTCAATTCAATAAGGCGTTTAGATGCTATCGTACTTTTAAAAATTTAGTCCCATAGGCCATAATGATAAAGAATTTTTCTTTGTGTCCCTGTAAAAAAACTGTAAGTGCTAGATTCACCAAAGTCTATACAGTTAGTTCAACTGTGATCTATAACATGTGTACAATTTTTTTGCTCAGATTAATAAGGCGTTTAGACGCTAGCACACTTTTAAAAATTTGGCCCCATAGGCATAATGATAAAGAATTTTTCTTTGTGTCCCTGTAAAAAAACTATAAATGCTAGATTCTCTAAAATCTATACAGATTGAGTATTTGTGACCTATAATATGTGTATAAATTTTTTGCTCAATTGAATAAGGCGTTTAGATGCTATCGCACTTTTAAGATTTTGCTCCCATAGGCCATAATGATAAAGAATTTTTCTTTGTGTCCCTGTAAAAAAACTATAAGTGCTAGATTCACCAAAATCTATAGGGTTCGTACTATGGTGACTTACAATATGCGTACCAACTTTCAGGTTAATCGAACAAAGCGTTTAGACGCTAGCGTGTTCACTCACAGACATACACACATACACACACACATACATACATCATCGTAAAAATAGTGAAAACGGACTCAGGGGACCTCAAAACGTATAGAAACATCAAAATCTCGAATTCGGATTTTTGACATGATTACAATACTTTCCTCACTATAGTGTTCGGAAAGTAAAAATTACCTCTAACAAAGGTTTGATTCATTAGCACTTTCAGGGCGGATCTGCCCTTTCTCCAGTAGCCATCTCATGGTCTGCTGTAGTTGAAACTGACTTCTGATTTTTTTACTTCCATTATCTTTGCTGACTTTTCATGAGGTGGCGCCACAACAGTTTATTGAAAACCTACATCAAGTGAAGAAATAATTAGTAGCCACAGTAAAACTCCATACAAATATAAAATTAACACAATCCAGGCATACATTAACTGCACAATCTTAATTTGCAATAACCCCACTGATTAAAAAAATCTGGAGTGACTCCACTCGACTTTCCGAACGTTGAGTAATTAACAGTTTTGTAGATAAAGTAAAGAAAGAGGAGTTTTTAAACAAACAAAAGAGAGAAAACCATAATAGAGTGTTTGAGTATTTTTCTCCATCTATTACACGATGTTTTATTTAACGCTACTGAACTTTGAGCACATAGATCATAATGATAAAGAATTTTTCGTTGTGTCCCTGTAAAAACCTATAAATGCTAGATTCACCAAAATGCTTATAGTTAGTGCAACAGTGATTTATAATACTCATATAAATTTTCAGCTCAATTCAATAAGGCGTTTAGATGCTATCGTACTTTTAAAAATTTAGTCCCATAGGCCATAATGATAAAGAATTTTTCTTTGTGTCCCTGTAAAAAAACTGTAAGTGCTAGATTCACCAAAATCTATACAGTTAGTTCAACTGTGATCACAAATTTTTTGCTTAGATTAATAAGGCGTTTAGACGCTATCACACTTTTAAAAATTTGGCCCCATAGGCATAATGATAAAGAATTTTTCTTTGTGTCCCTGTAAAAAAACTATAAGTGCTAGATTCTCCAAAATCTATACAGATTGAGTATTTGTGACCTATAATATGTGTATAAATTTTTTGCTCAATTGAATAAGGCGTTTAGATGTTATCGCACTTTTAAGATTTTGCTCCCATAGGCCATAATGATAAAGAATTTTTCTTTGTGTCCCTGTAAAAAAACTATAAGTGCTAGATTCACCAAAATCTATAGGGTTCGTACTATGGTGACTTACAATATGCGTACCAACTTTCAGGTTAATCGAACAAAGCGTTTAGACGCTAGCGTGTTCACTCACAGACATACACACATACATACACACATACACACATCATCGTAAAAATAGTGAAAACGGACTCAGGGGACCTCAAAACGTATAGAAACATCAAAATCTCGAATTCCGATTTTTGACATGATTACAATACTTTCCTCACTATAGTGTTCGGAAAGTAAAAATTAAATAAATTACATTAAAAACATAACTATCAAAGCAGGTTACCATAAAAATCTTGTTAATAAACTATATAGAAAAAGAATCAATAGATTTAATGATATTCCAAATCATCAAAAAACCCCTCTGAAATTTACTTTTTCTATTCCATTTGATCAAGGAGCCTCAATTAAAATTAAGAATACCGCTAAAAAATATAACGTAAATATCCCCATAAAACCAAATTCCAACATCTACCAGCTAATCCAAAATGATAAAGATTTAATCCCTCCTCTTGAAACCACTGGAATATATCAAATTTTTTTTTTAATTACACAGATAAAAAAAATAGGTCATTTTGTTGGAGTCACAAAAAGAAAAAATATCAACTAGAATTAAAGAATACCAAAACGATATTAAATATGGAAAATTAACAACAGCCCTTACTAAAGTCAACAATGAAACAAGAGAAATCGCCAATTACAACAAACCCGATTACACTTTTTACCAAGAAACCATCGAAATAATCAATGACCAATTAGCTTGTAATGGGCACGAGTCGTGTGCAGATTTGGATTGTTTGTGGTGCCACCTCATTAAAAGTCAGTAAAGAGAAAATCAGAAGTCAGTTTTAACTACAGTGGACCATGAGATGGCTACTGAAGAAAGGGCAGATCCGCCCTGACAGTGCTATAGCAAAATGAATCAGAGCTTTGTTAGAGGTAATTTTTTAATATATATATATTTACTTAATATTATGCACTGTAGCTTGAACCTTCTCTGAAATTTTTTTTTTCTGGCTATGGCTTTGATTGTGTGCCTTTGTAAATGTTACATATATGAAATAAATATAAAAATTAAAATACTGTTTGACAAACTAAAATCTACACTTCAGAAAAAATGATTTATACCTTTTTAACTTGTAATAATTTAAAAACTAATTATTGAAACAAATAAAACTGTGATGTTTGCATAATATCAAAGAGATAAAAATTTACATAAAACTTTATTTTTAAATATAATATAATAAACATGTACTTTGTATTCTATTATGATTTATTATAGGAAATAAACACGTTGTTTTTTAATATATGAAATTAAACTGTTTATTTGTTAGATCTAAACAATTACTTAATAAAAAAACATATTTGCATTTTTTTATTCCACCTTTATCTGGAATTACTACTTTAATGTGCAGTGGCATATCATTATATAATTTTTCAACATAAGCCTCAGAAATTTCACTGTGCCTAGTACCATCGATATTTTATCTAGTTCTTGCAAGGTTGTAGGCTACAAATTTCAAATTTCTCCTCCTTTCCCCCCCCCCCCTCCCCCTTTTTTTTTTTTTTTTTTTTTTTTTTAATATAGATTAAACATTTTCGATTAGAACTATTTTCAGTTCTGATAAAGAAGAAATTTTACGATATTCTTTGTGAGATTTAAAGTGAAACAAGATATGTTTACTTACAGAATTATAGGTGCTCATGGGAATAGGGTAGGTAATTTTAACAATGAATCAAATAAACTTACTACAGATGCCATGTAGCTAGGTGATTGTGGAAAAGTCTGAAATATATCCAAAATAGTCGCTTTTATAACTGCTGTGTTTTATTTCAAGTTAATTGATCCCTTGAGCAGAAAATTTGCCCGACTCCTTGAATACACCTCTGTACTATAATGTGCGGAGAATATGTCATTGTTTTAAGAGTGCAATTTTCATTAACTCAATCATATTTTTGTTGCCCGACCTGCTTGTTTCCATCAGCTCGAAATAAATTAAATTATCAGAAAAAACAATTCAGCCCAATAATTAACTGATATTTAAAAAAATTTTTTAGCCCACTGAAATCTCGTTTTCTTAATTTTTTTCATTAAGAGATTTTTTTCACATTTTCTGACATCTAAACCTACTTTGTTTAATCGTCATTGCACTGTATTTAATGAAATTATATTGCAAAAAATTTTCTGATTCCCTTCAATGTTCTAAACATAATATAAATCAATTTTTTAAACATTTGCTTTCTAACTTTCAGCTATGTTACTTGTATGAGCAACATGACTGTCTAGAGTCAAATTTCCACTTAAAATACCCAAAAAATTTTATATCTTCCTAAAAACTATCCAACCAATATTTCATTAATATTTAATTATTTTGCCATCAGGCATATTAAAATATTTTTTGATTTTCATTCTAAAATTAATCTTTTTGTGTTATCGTTACTTGCCTTATCCTTGCCATTTTTTAAATACTTTCTAAAATTATAAGTTTTTTTACAATTGCATTTTGTTTCTAACACTTGGGTCAATCTTAAAGTGTACGTGAAGGACAACATAATAAAAATGTTCAAAAATTTGCTTTTTAAATGATAAAATTGGTGATTGCAGAAAGAGAAAAGAAAAATATCAAAGTGTGGTCTTTTTTTCTTTTTTTTGTTAGTCAGTGTACTTTATAAATTTAATCATATGTACAGTCAAACCTTGTTACCTTGTTATAAGGTGACCCATGGGGACTGACCTTATAAGCGGGGTGACTATGTATGCGATAAAAGTAAACAGCCACCTATTTTAACACTTAGATACATGTTTTTGCAAGTAATATTATATATATATATATACTAGCTGTTACCCGTGACTTCGTTCACGAGGAAATTTTGATGTGTATGTGTGGGAACTGACGGTTTGATCATAAAATGTAATGTAATGAAACCTTATCATTGCGGTGCTGTGCAAAACAGAGTATGATAAAGCATAATCAAAAAAATTTGTAACTCATTGAAAGCCAAAATAAAATGCTAAAATAAATAAATAAAAAGTTATCTCCAACATGGCGATAAAAATTAAAATACGTTCATAGGGATCCTGTACTAAAACAGTACTGCGTTGCGGAAGTATAAAAACTGGGTCTTCAATTATGAATTTTATTTCGAAACCTTTCTTTGTATGATTTTAGTTCACTATTGCACAATATTAATCTGGTTCTAATAATAATTTGGTGACTGGTGAATTAAAATTTTAATTATGTGGTGAAATTCATATAATATATATGAATTTCAAATTTTTAAGTTTTTTTTTGTTTTTTTTCATCTCCCTGCGAATTGTTGAATAATATTTTTGTTCTTAAAGAATTTTGGATGGCTTTGCCCACTTCGCTGGCATATTATTTTCTATATAGCTTTATGGGGGGGGGGGGGACTGAAATAGGTCAAAAGTTCGCTTTGGGTTCCCGCTGACTTCGGCAGCAATTTGTTCGTCCTTGCAATCTCCGGTGCCTGTCCCTATTGTCTGCGACAATGGCTTACCCGTGGGCCTTCCATTTGGGTGCTTATCATATATGACAGTTTCGATACGGACAGTATCGAAAAATTTGAGGTAGCTCTTCTATATCTGATTCCCAGTTACATATGAACAACATTATACGTGATGTACATAATATTTGCTCTCAAGTTAGTTCCTATATTTATTTGATTTAATCGATCAACCATAGAATGACAGCAATTTCAAGCCACATATAATATTACAATATGCTATGATCGGCTACTTCTATCGCATGAGACAATTATTATTATTATTATTATTTTGTGGTTATATATACTTCATGCTTAGTTAATAGTAGTTGGTATATAGAAAAATAAATTAATTAATTAATATGTAAACTTGATCATAGTACAGCCTTAATGCCCTTGGCAACTTTTGAAATTTTGTTGCCGTTTTAGACCAAAATATAATTTATGTGATTATTGATCCTATAAGCAAGCGAAGTGTGACGTCACTGACTGTCCGTTGATGCAAGAAAATGATTTCCTATGTTAATCGCCCATTGGATTTTTTGTAAAAAATTATTAAAAATCGAGGAAAATTATTTCCCGATTTTAATCCCCATATTTGGGTATATATGTATTAGTTATCGGAACAACTTCAGTATAACCCCACAGCGATATTTGGCGATTTTTTTGTTGGCGATTATGGCTAAATCATAAATCTAAAAATCATAAATGATAAAATCATAATCTAAATCATAAAACATAAAATCATAAATCCAAAATAAACAACATATAGGCTGCCATATTATACCGCAAACAGTCCAGAACGACATCGTTATCGTTCAAAACGGCACCAAAGAAAAATCACCAAATTCAGCTGTGGGGTTATATGTACTGAAGTTATACCTAGTTATCATGTGCATGTATTAGATTGAGTTATTCTGCTGTCAAATTGACAAAATTTTAATTTTAAATTTCAAAACTCTGTCGTTCTTGGCGCTTATTGTATTTGGTGATCAAAAACGTAATACGAAAATGTACATGCCATTTGTATATTTTCGTAATATGTATTGTACGAAATATTTTTTCATATTATTCATTACTGTCTTAATATAAATTGTTAAAATAACCATGATATTTGAAAGGAATTAAATTATGTTTGCCAAATAATTTGGCGTTTTTTTTTTTTTTCTGCCAAGGATGACCGATATCAAATCTATTCCGCTGCAACATATTAGTATCTTATATCAGATACTTTATTTAGACATTTGAAAACAAATTTGACTTCAAATTATGATAGAATTTTTATCATTTTCCTTTTAATTAGTATATTAGTTGGATATTTATTGTGTTAATATCATCCTTTGAAATTAAATGTTTGTGTTTTCAATCAAATATGGAAGTTTGCCATTTTTTCCCCCTAGAGTTTTGAAATTAAAAATTCAAATTTTGTCAATTTTACAACAAAAATCTGGTGTGAAACAACCACACGACTTCCATTACCCGCTATTACATGTATTATATGCATTTTTGAGAGATAATGTGATCAGAAAACATAAAAGTGACCTAAAGAGAAAATCGTTAGAGCCGTTTTTGAGATACCAACTTTTACAAAAAATCAATTATTGACCGGAAAAAAATAATTACATACAAAAGCATGTTTAAAAGTGAGTTAAAATGGCGAGTTTGAAAAAAAATCCGTACAACCGTTTTTAAAGGTACGCCTTTGCGAGGCCTGAACTTGAGCTATTTATACAGGACGCCTATCAATTTTCCTGAACTAACCAACTATATCATTCGAAAGGACATCTAATAGAGTGTTTATATAGCAAGTTTGAAGAAAATCGTTAGAGCCGTTTTTGAGATACTGACTTACGGTCCCACTTCCGGTTTCCGATGTTCCACTTCCGGTTAAACTCAATTATTGACAGGAAAACAATAATTACATACAAAAGCATATTTAAAAGTGAGTTAAAATGGCGAGTTTGAAAAAAATCCGTACAACCGTTTTTAAAGGAACGCCTTTGCGAGGCCTGAACTTGAGCTATTTATACAGGACGCCTATCAATTTTCCTGAACTAACCAACTATATCATTCGAAAGGACGTCTAATAGAGTGTTTATATAGCAAGTTTGAAGAAAATCGTTAGAGCCGTTTTTGAGATACGGACTTACGGTCCCACTTCCGGTTTCCGATGTCCCATTTCCGGTTAAACTCAATTATTGACAGGAAAACAATAATTACATACAAAAGCATATTTAAAATTGAGTTAAAATGGCGAGTTTGAAAAAAATCCGTACAACCGTTTTTAAAGGAACGCCCTTGGGAGGCCTGAAATTGAGCTATTTATACAGGACGCCTATCAATTTTCTTGAACTAACCAACTATATCATTCGAAAGGACATCTAATAGAGTGTTTATATAGCAAGTTTGAAGAAAATCGTTAGAGCCGTTTTTGAGATACGGACTTACGGTCCCACTTCCGGTTTCCGATGTCCCACTTCCGGTTTTTCAATTTTCACCAAAATTTGGAAATTTCATCTGTACACCAGACGTATTTCAATTCTAAAGTTTCGTAGATCTATCTTTATTAGTTTCTGAGCTATAATAGCCAGAAGATTCTCCACATACATACATACATACATACATACACACATACATACACACTGACCAATTGCCAAAAACCACTTTTTTGGACTCAGGGGACCTTAAAACGTGTAAATCAGGTGAAAACCCGATATCGAATTTTCAGACCGAATACAATACTTCCATTACCTACGGTAGTAGGGTAATGGAAGTAAAAATAACTTAATTTAACGCATGGACGTGATAACTAATACATGTCTACACCTAAATATGGGGATTAAAATCGGGAAATAGATTTCCTCGATTTTTAATAATTTTCTACAAAAAATCCAATGGGCGTTTAACATAGGAAATATTTTTCTTGCATCCACGAACGACCAGTGACATCATCACTTCGCTTGCGTATTTCTTTCTATCTCCCTTGGCGAAAAATGTCCGATCTACTTCAGCATTAAAATAAAAAAAAATGTCTAGAATTATCAATAAGAAAATACCTTTAATATAATGTTGAATTAGCTTTTATGCCAAGGGTGTTTCATCCGTGCTAAAAAAAAATCAGAAGTTGAGGTATATAAAAAAATGCTATGAAATAAAATTCAGAATAAATATGTTAGATTTATAATATTACTATTTTATTTTAAAATTATAAAGTGTCATTTTCTCATCGACCATTTAATAATTCTTTAATAATTAGCATTTAATAATTCTTTATTTTTTGCGTGAAAGCATATTTCATTTTATGTTGAAAGCAATAAAAAAATAAATAAAAATATCTCATAAACTTTTTTTGGCAACAATTAAAAATTTAAATGGCTTATATTAAGTCAATTACCAGTTTATTATTTTCATATTTTAATTAATTTTAAAAAATCTAATCAAATTTCCGGTTTAAATAGTAGCCTATGTTCTATTCCAGACTATTCTCTATCTCTGTACTAAATTTCATCCAGATCCGTTTAGCCGTTGTGGCGTGATTGAGTAACAAACATCCATCCATCCAAACTTTCGCATTTATATATTAGTATAGATAAGGGGAAAAAAACAGAATTATATATTATTATTAGATTTATTTTATTTTTTTTTAAATATTAATTCAATAATTATATACAAAACAAGAAAATAATAATTGATGTATACCTATACATACAGAAGTCATAAATACAATGTCTTATATGCTCCTTCTCGATTTCCATGTTACACCCTCTGATATATATATTTTTGAGATGATTAACTTTGTAAGACATGATGCATTTATATGTGAGGCATCCACACATTTGATTGGCCGTCGATTTGCATCATTACAATGTTATGTATGATGTCAATTCCATTGCAAATTTGCATATCCAAAAACAGGTAGAACTTTCGCACTCACCTAATAAAATAAATTTATAAAAGTAAATAAATATAATTAATTATAAACGAAGGATAAGCTAGCTGAGATTGATATCTTTAATTTAACTAAACTTTGTATCATTTTTTTTTTTTTTTTTTTTTTTAAACTAAGACATTAATTTCTAATTCACATAAAAAAAAAAAAAACTAAGAATGATTAACTGTTTATTATTATTAGAAAAGCATTTTTTATTTTCATTCAACAATTTTCCACTTACCAGAGTATAATTAAATTTTATTCTGTTAAAAAAAAAGAATTTGGTGTTATTAACTTGATCTTAAAAAAAAAAAAAAAACTTTTTGTAAAAGAACAGCTTGCTAAATGGAAACATTTTGGATTTAAGTAAACTGCTTTTGCATGTAATTACTATTGTTGGAGGGATGAGAGTGTTTGTAATTTTAGTTAAAAAAATATATATATATTTCGATTTCTGTAAAATACAGTAAAAGGGTAATTTTAGTGTCTGTTAAATTATTGAAATAATATAGTAAATAATGAAGTGTAGTGCAGTTTTTATTTTTATACTTGATATCAGTGGCGTATTTAAGGGGGGGGGGAGGCTAGGGGGCTGAAGCCCCCCTCCCCCAAAAGCACTATTATTTCTAATTGGATGTTACAATTGTAAATTTTTCATTGATCTGTAATAACATCTTGAAAACTCTCAGCGCCCCCCAAAAGTTAAGTTCTGGATCCGCCACTGCTTGATATAATAGTTTCTATAAATAAATTACAGCAAAATGGCAGAATTAAATTTTGAGCAATAAATCTCCCTGTTCATAACAGTATGTTTAGATATTGTGACATCTTCTCTGTTTCATATGTTATTAGTAAACTTGTCTATCTCATGATCAATGAAATATTTATTTTTAGGATAAAAAACAAGAAAAACAATCAACACTTGAATATTTAAAAAAATATTTGTTACATTACATTATATTAATTTCCGATTAAATGATAGGGGCACTTTACCCCTACAGGTTTGTCTTCAACAAAGCCTTTAGATTGATTTTCCCCATTCACAGGTAATTACCCTATGTGCACAAGTAACCAACAATTGCATACATCTTTCATCAACTGAGTCGTTCTGAGAAGTTAGTGATGACCCATTGTCACTAGTAAGAATGCAGAATCACAGATGCTTGTAGGTACTTTACATTCTTACTTGTAACTGCACATAGAAACAGATTTCAGCTATTTATGCTAACACACATATATCTCACCAAGACATTAATCAATGATACATGGTGTTTGTAAAAATCTGACCTTGAATTAACCTATTTAAATATTGATCTTTGGTACAGAATTATAAATTGTGAAGTTGCATAAAAATAGATACAGTATTTTTTTTTTCTTTTTTTAACCAATTAAAAATTAAATTAAATTCATTCTCAAGAATTATAAAATTTTAATTTTTATAAGCCCTCCTCATACAAAAAAAAAAAAAAAAAAAAAAAAAAAAATCTAATTAATAAAACTCCCCACACACTATTAAAATCATCTAGAAAATGTCAGCATCATATAAAATGTTTCAGATATATGACAAGATAGAAATGCTGTCCAGTTCAATCCCTTGACAAAAAGTTTGCTTAAAAAAAAAAAAAAAAAAAAAAAAAAAAAGGTCACTCCTTCGTTGTAGACCTTGCACAAATTAGAGTAAAAGAAATTATGCAAATAAGTAAATGTTTTCATTTGTAACTGATCCCTTAACATATTTATAAGAATTTTTAAAAAATGTTGAAATTTTGTACATCATCTTATCAAGATATCGAACCAACATATTGGAATAACTTTTGTACTGGGAGCTCTTAAAATTTCAAAATGAATTAACTAATATTTTTATTTGTACTTTTTTCATATATAAGTATAGATGTAAGATGAGAATACTCTCAAAGAATAAGAATATTTGAGAATTTTTAGAATTTTTTTTTATTCATAAATTCATCAACCGTGAATATTTATTTAAATCAAATTGGAGTGTAAAGGTTGATATTTTTTATTTATTACCAACTATGTGAAAAATACCAGAGCCGGGAATCGAACCTGGGCTCCTCCGCTTAACGCACGGATGCTCTACCACTGAGCTACCCTGGCTGACAACCAGCTAGGCACTTCTCACATAATATACGTTGGCGAAGTCACCGAGTCTGCAAACGCAGATATATCAGGTGAGACAATAATGATCGTAGCACAACTCCATAGACCACGAAATTTTCAACGGATATTATGTAAGAAGTGCCTAGCTGGTTGTCAGCCAGGGTAGCTCAGTGGTAGAGCATCCGTGCGTTAAGCGGAGGTGTCCAGGCAGTGGCGTCGCTAGAAAATTTTTCAGGAGGGGGCAAACTTAAACGTGCAAAATTTCAGAATATATATCTATCTAAATTTCATAACCTATAAATGCAAGTCGGGTTGGTTTGACTCTAAATGGCATTGTGACAAATTTTATTTGGCTAATCATTTCAAGTCTAATGACATAATTTTAAAGCTTTAAATGTAATTTCTTTTCAATAATTTTTTACTTATTAGAATTTTCCAGGAGGGGGCAAGTACCCCCCCTTGCCCCTATGTGCCGACGCCCATGTGCCCAGGTTCGATTCCTGGCTCTGGTATTTTTCACATAGTTGGTAATAAATAAAAAATATCAACCTTTACATTCCAATTTGATTTAAATAAATATTTGAGAATATTCTCCAAAGCAGCAAATTTGGTGAATAATCGAGCATGTACCTTTATTTTTTCCTCTTAAATACATAAACATTTTTCATGTTTACGACTTAAATTATAAGATTTATTCATAACACAGGTCTACATCTAAAATTTTGATTTTATAATTTTGGCTGATCTTTATGTTTTTTGTGTGCTGAAACAGAAACTGAAGCTAATTTTTATTTATCATGTATAGATTTTTATCAATACAGAGTGTCTTACCGACAAAATTTTTTCTGTGACTCTTCCATCAATATAATTCTATAGTAAGTTTTCTAGTATGGTTCCATGATTAATTATAATTAATATGGAAACATACTAGAAATTAGCGAAACTAGAGAAATTGTGTCGGTAGATATTCTTTATCTTTATTGAAAAAAATCTATATGTGATAAAGAAAACTGGCTTCAGTTTCAGCACACCAAAACACATATGTATCAGCTAAAATTTTCAAATCAAATTTTACCAACATTTTTTTTGTAGACCTATGTAATTTTTCAATTTGGTAAGCATAACTAAAACAAACAAACCTTATTTAACGATATTTTCTTTACAATTCATAATTTTCAGTTAAAGAATATTCTCTGGTAAGTTCCACAAAGTAATTGCAGTACAACTACATAAATAATTTTTAATGATTTTGGTCAATGCTTAAAATTTCCAGCAACTGATTAAGCTGTTTTCATAAATGTTATATATTATGTTTTAATTTAGCATAACTTTGCCATAACTTAATTGTAATAATATTAGTTTTTATTTTTATTTTCAGAAAAAATCACTTTTTATTTTTCGTGTTTTATTTAGAGACTTTATTTTTGATAGATTTCAATTGCACAGAAGTAAAGTACATTAAATTTGCATTCAATAGCAACAGAAAGAATGATTTTTAAATAAGTTTGATATTTTCAAGACATTATGTAATATATATATTTTTTAATTATTATCATTTAGAAATTCCTTGCAATCTCTGAAATTTTAAATTACATTAATTGAATGTTTACAGTGAGATATTTTTTAATATTTTGTTGGCATTATGCGCATCTATATTAATAAAAGAAAATGTTTGTCTGTCTGTGTGCTATGTATAGAAAATACTATTGCATGTACAGTTCTGAAAATTCTTTTTTGCAGATAAAAGAAGTGTGCAGATTTGCAAAAAATACCTTTAGATTTTCTATATTCCTATTAGATTTTTTAAAATTTTATATGCGATTTTTTTGCTTTTCATCTTGACCTTTTTTTTTTTTTTTTTGGAGATGATGCCAATAAAATAAAGCGTTTTCTACTTTTTATTTCATTTATTTTTTAACATAAAAAGAAATATTTCTTAAAATTAAAATTAAACCTGTATTATCAAAAACTTCTGATAAAACTGACATCATAATAGCTTTAAATTTTTTATTTATTTTTGAAATATTAATTTCAATGAATCAAATAGTCATATACTTTTTTTTTCTTGATTTTATTGTCCACAATCTTTAGTATAGGAGCCTTTTGTCAACATTTAATATTTTTTGCCATTTTGGCTTAAAATGGCTATCACAATTGTGTAAGTAAAGACCTTGGCAAGAAATGTTTGAGCTATTTCAGTGCCAAATTTCAAATTCCGTTAAGGGAGTCCTGTACTAAAGCTGCTCCCTAATGTGATTGTATATTTAATTTATTTTAAATTACCCATGTCTCTAGTCTAATATAATGAAATTGCAATAATTAAGTGTAATTTACATTTCATCAATCGCTGTATATCTTACTACTTGGGCATGGTTTTGATTTGCTGTAAATAGTCGCCAATCTAAATACATTTATTTAAACTTTTGAATTATTCAATTTAAGAAAATCATTTAAATAAAGTGACCAGTAAAGCAGGCAAAGCATGTTAATAAAGTATAATAGTACATATATATGAATATATACAGGGTCCTCCAAAAGATCCATCCAGTCCCCTGTATCTTTTTAATGCATCAGAGGGAGACTTTTGCTTTAAAAAAATTGGGCTAGGGATATAGAGAGGCACTTAAAGGGAGGGGGCAACTTAAATCATTAAATGTACAAGGCATTTCTGGAAAGTAAGTTCCATTTAACAAGTGAAAGAAAACAAATGCATATTCAGTAAAATAATCTAATGTAAAAAATTGTTTAACCTTTAAACAATTTTAGATAACATTCACCATTTTTCTAGATAACATTCACCGTTTTGTACACACATGTAATAGCATGGCACAAGCTTTTGTTTCACCTCTTTATATGATGCTGCCTGTGATGTTAACCAAATAACAACATATTCTTTGATCTTGTGATTGTTGAACCTCTTGTTACTAAGCATTGATTCATTTTCAAAAAATGTAGAAATCACTAGGAGCAAACCAGTTTATCATTAATCAAAGATAGATTAATAATCACCTTAGTCATCATCTCAATCATCATTATGCACATCATTACATCCTTCATTGAACTGTTTCATCAAGTCCTTATTGTACTTTTGTTTGTACATCTTATAGATCTGTTGATGTGGAATGATTTTATGTTCTTCATATTAACCTTCCTACCCTGTTGAAAAAATGTTACGTTTTACCTGTATGGATCTAATCGACCCAGGTAGTAATATGTTTACTTAGACCGCAAGAAATTTTTTCTACACATTTTTTTTTAATGTGTATTATTATCATTTACTGTTCAGAATTAAAATCTTTGTGGGATATCACAAAATCTTTTTTAAAAATGGGTCGAATCGACCCATACAGGGTAGGAAGGTTAAGAAAATAAATCACAGACTTTACCTCACAAGCTACAGAAACTAAATGTTTTTGACATTTCAAACACATATTGCAAAATATACACAACACTGAGCTGGCTTAAAATGGTGACAACTTTTTCTCAATAGATCAGGGAAATATTACATTAGAAAAATGTGATTTGAGCCGTGTAGTCACAAGGGAGAAAAAAAAAAAAAACAGAATTTACTTACGAGATACTCTTTATAATAAGTCATGCGATAAGAAATTCTTCTTCTTCTTGTATTAGATATTTAAATTTTAATGAATCATAATTCCAAATAGGTGCCCCACCTTAAATTGATTGAGAATGTTTTTTGTAATTTTCGGAAATTCCAAGCTGTTTTTCAAATAGACAAAAGGCGGGACTTTTAGCTAAAACTTTAATCTGTCATATCCTTCTAAAAGAAAAGCACAGTTGGACAAAATATTTTATGACATGTTTGTCTGGAAAAGATCTTTCCACAAGCTGAGAAAATACCCTCCCTCCGTTACCATTAGAAATTTCATAATTTTCCTCCTCATGGCTCTCAGCCCCAATTTTTGTAAATCAAATGAGGTTTCTCTTAATTTAATTAAATACATTTTTTTTTGTTACAGTCTAGACATTTAGACATGTTTCAAAGATATGGGATGGGGGGGGGAGGGGGCTGGACTTTTATCAAACTTTGTGTATTTATGACTATTAAACCGATTAGTAAATGCACAAAATAATACTTTTGATACTTAAATATGTTTATTCATCATTTGAAACATAAAAAGAACATATATGAAGTGTTTAAAATCTAACTTGAGAAAACTGTGACAGATGTTGATCTTCTAGAATCTTAGAAAGGATGTTGCTCCTGCACTTTAAAGTACCCTGAATATTAAAGGGTACAGATGTTCCCCACTCCCTATGGCTGTGCTACTAATTGCTACATAGCCACATCACCTATTTCTTTTTTCCAATATTTCCTTTTTTTATTATCGTTAAAGCAGTAATATAGGCACTACACTACTAGGCAACCTGTTTTTTTAACTATGTGAGTTGATCCCCCCTCCCCCCAATAATAATAATAATAATAATAAATAAGTAATTACAAGCAGCAGCATTCGAAAAGTAATAATTTTGGAGATATATATATATATAAATTTTTAAAATTTAAACTAACTGCATAAAAATACCATGGTGATTCTACTTATTAAGTTTGATAAAACTTAAACCTTCGTAATAAAACATAGAGAAATCAGATAAGAAATAATTACAAGATAAAAAGATCTTTTTATGTACCATGTTTTTAAATTTTCTGTTCAATCATATAAACGCTACCGAAGGCAGTGGAAACCCGGAGCAATTGGATAAATTTTTAAAAAAATTCATTGCTCTTGTGTTTTGAGCTATTATAAAAGTTTCAAATGTCTAGCTAGTTGGGAAGTTACTGAAAAATCGATTGCAAGCTTTGTACTGGTAACGCTGCCGAAGGCAGCAGGAACCCGAAACATTTGGTTACAAATATTTAAAAAATGCATTTTCACCGTATTCTGAACTATTCTGAAAGTTTCAAATGTCTAGCTAGTCAGGAAGTTAGTTAAATAAATTTTCTGTTGAATCATATAAACGCTGCTGAAGGCAGTAGGGACCTGAAACAGTTGACTAAAACTATAAAAAAAAAAAATGTATTGTCACTGTATTCTGAGCTATCCTAAAAGTTTCAAATGTCTAGCTAGTCAAGAAGTTACGGAAAAATCGATTGCAATCTTTGTACTGATAACGCTGCCGAAGGCAGCAGGAACCCGAAACATTTGGCTAAAGGTATTAAAAATATGCATTTTAAGTGTATTCTGAACTATTCTGAAAGTTTCAAATGTCTAGCTAGTCGGGAAGTTTGTTAAATAAATTTTCATTCAAATCATATAAATGCTGCTGAAGGCAGTAGGGACCTGAATTAGTTGACTAAAAGTATAAAAAAAATGTATTATCACTGTATTCTGAGCTATCCTGAAGTTTTCAAATGTCTAGCTAGTCGAGAAGTTAGTGAAAAATCGATTACAAGCTTTGTAATGGTAACGCTGCCGAAGGCAGCAGGAACCCGGAGTAGTTGGTTAAAAATATTTAAAAAATGCATTTTCACCGTGTTCTGAACTATTCTGAAAGTTTCCAATGTCTAGCTAGTCGGGAAGTTAGTTAAATAAATTTTCTGTTGAATCATATAAACGCTGCCGAACGCAGTGGGGACCTGAAACAGTTGACTAAAAGTATTAAAAAAATGTATTGTCACCGTGTTTTGAGCTATCCTGAAAGTTTCAAATGTCTAGCTAGTCGGAAAGTTAGGAAAAAATCGATCGCAATCTGTACTGATAACGCTGCCGAAGGCAGCGGGAACCCGAAACAGTTGGCTAAAGGTATTAAAAATATGCATTTTAACCTTATTCTGAACTATTCTGAAAGTTTCAAATGTCTAGCTAGTCGGGAAGTTAGTTAAATAAATTTTCTGCCGAATCATATAAACGCTGCCGAAGGCTGCGGAACTTGAAGCAGTTGACTAAAATTATTAGAAAAATGTATTGTCACCGTGTTGTGAGCTGTCCTGAAAATTTCAAACATCTAGCTAGTCGGGAAGTTAGTTAAAAATCGATTGCAAGATTTGTCCCTGACAAACACACAAACACACAAGAATCGAAATTAATAAAAACATGGTAATTAATCTGATATTCTGACTGAAATGTTATATACCCAAAGAGAACTTTGTTAGTATGAAAGAAGCAAATCATTTCACAAAAATTTCATATACCATATATGTTTTTTTTTAATTGCTGCATTTTCAATCAGTAGAATGTGCTGAGATCATAATATAGGGTAGGTGCTCCAGTAATTGACATCCCGAAATCTATAATAATAAATGGAAAGGTTTGTCTGTCTGTCTGTCTGTCTGTCTGTCAGTCTGTTCTTTTATACGTTCAGCCCCTATTGAACGCAGAAGTACAAAAATTGACATACTGATGCTCTGGAACATTTCTGAGTTCCTCTTCAAAACAGAATTTAAAAATTTTAATTAGTTGTGGAGATATTAAAATGTAAAATCATGCCTAATCTAAAAGCGATCTCAATGGCTGAGAAGTCACCGCCATTGCATAAAAATAGATATTTTAACAGAGTTAAAATTAGAAAAAGTGGAAAATAAATTAGAAATATTTGTCCGATCGTTACGATTTCGGTACCAAATGAAAGGGGAATTTTTTCTGAATTTAAGTGTGCAAGCGGCTTATCGGTACCACAATTAGATTTTTTAAAATTAACTAAAGTATGAATTTTTTGTGGCAACATCATTTCAAATGCCGACCGTCTGCCATGATAAAGGAAATGATAGTAACGGATCAAGGTGTCACGTGTTTTACAGTGGGAATAAAAATTGCAATTTTCAAACTTTTTCAAATTTTCATTCACGTTACATTTGAATTAATATTCGGCTTAGACAGCATATTATAAAGCTACTGTTCAATTTTCATGAAAATATCCGGATAAACAAAAAAAATAGATTAAATTTTGTTTTATATTTTGTAGTATATATTTTAAATTGAGATATGCCGTTGAAATTTCGTAATATTAGGTTTTAACGCCCGATAATTCGATTCTGAATATTTTTTAAAGTGTAGAATTATTAGGAAGGGCTTGAGGGGGAGGGAAGAAGGGCGAAGGGGAAAATAAAAAAAGAGAGAGAGAGTTACAGCGTTTGAAATTGGTATTATTAAGTTTTAAGGAAAGATAAATCGATTGCGGATATATATTTTCATATGTAAAATTATTAGAAGGGACGGAAAGAGGGGGGGGGAGGAAGGGGCAAAAACGTAGAAAAGGAACGGTTGTTTCGAAGAAAACGACGGAAAACCCAGAACGCCATTATTATTTTATATTTTGCAGAGTTTCGAATTCTGGTACTCCTTTCACATTTTATACTATTGATTTTTAACTGTATTTAGCCCGGAATTACGCAAGTTTCGGAGAAAACCACGAAAAAGTCAGACATAAGTCGTTTTATAGTAGTGTTTATATCATTTTGTATCTCAGCTTCTAATTAGCATAATTAGAAAAGTAATATGTCATTTTGAAAATTATTTGAATTAAATTTGAAAGTAGACGCCACAAATTTCTGTCACCTTCCATTAACTGACTACCGTAAATAATGGAATTCGAGATTTCACGTGATTTACACGTTTTAAGGTGTCCTGATTAGGTTTTCTTTTGTATCTCAGCTACTAATTAAAATAATTTTATAAGTAATACATTATTTGAAAGCTTTGTTGATTTGGAATTGAACAGTAGATTACAGAATTTTCTACCGCCAGATGGCACTGTAATATTCTAAAATTTCAATATTTCGAATTCTGAATATGATTAAATTGTTTTTAATACATCATTCGAAAGATATTTTAAAGAGCTTTTGCATTATCGAAAGTGGAATTCGAGATTTCACCAGATTTACACGTTTTAAGGTCTCCTGATTAGGTTTTCTTTTGTATCTCAGCTACTAATTAAAATAATTTCATAAGTAATACATCATTTTAAAGCTTTGTTGATTTGGGATTGAACAGTAGATTACAGATATTTCTACACCAGATGACGCTACAATATTTTAAAATTTCAATATTTTGAATTCTAAATATGATTAAATTAATTTTAATACATCATTCGAAAGTTATTTTAAAGTACTTTTATATTATCGAATAACCTACATTAAATTTATCCAATAGAGGGCGCTAATGGCAATTATTCGAGATTTCACCTGATTTATATGTTTTAAGATGTCCTCAAGGGGGCCAAAAAGTTAGAAATTGAGTTAGACTGTTCAAAATTGGTATATGTAGGTTTTGGGTGCCTACGAGTCAAATGAGGATATTTTCGAGTGTAAAATTAAGGAGGGACAGGAAGGGTGGTGAAGGAATACGCGTGCGCAACGAGCGTATATATGAATTCGTGAGCACTGCGCGCACACGGGTCTACGCTGACGAAGGCAGAGGGGACCCGGTGTGAGTTTTTACCCGATCAGAAATGATTTTTTTTTTTTTTTATTATTCCTTTTCTTAAGAATAGAAGTTTATGAGTAACAACATGGAATTTTGAGAATTCATAAGGGTGATGAAGGAATACGCGCGCGCAGCGCTCATATATATGCATTCGTGCGTGTGCATCGCGCACGGGTCTACGCTGCCGAAGGCAGTGGGGACCCGGTACGACATTTTTCCCGATCAGAGTTTTTTTTTCTTTTTTTGTTTCACACGATAAAAATTAATGCAATTTTGAGAATTCGTTAATTATAATGATTCATTTAAAAATAGTGACCAGCGAAGCGGGC
Organism: Salticus scenicus; assembly: GCA_963930645.1. Classification (NCBI taxonomy): domain Eukaryota; kingdom Metazoa; phylum Arthropoda; class Arachnida; order Araneae; family Salticidae; genus Salticus; species Salticus scenicus. The sequence continues at coordinate 90,035,445 of OZ005650.1, read as the reverse complement.
GTAGCCTGCTAGTAATTAATAAATAAGAAAAATAATAAAATCATATATTTTATGTATAAAAATTTTAACATTTTATGTCAAACACTGGAGCATAGGGTGCTAATAACTGGTAAAATGAATAACTAGCAGTGTCAAACACTGGAACATAGGATGCCAATTACTGATAAAATGAAAAACTGGCTGTGTCAATTACTGGAACATTGAGTGGGTGTCAAATAAAAATTCATAAAAAAAAAAAATAATAATAATTGTTATAAATGTATATATTTTAACATGTATGTGGTTCTGAATGTCTTTCATACCATATGTACTAACTTAAGATTTCGAAAAATATTTTCTGATGACTAGAACATTAAAAATATCAGAGATTGCTCTAAACGTGTCAATCACTGGTGCACTTACCCTATCTCTGAAAAAAAAAATTATATATATATATATTTATCGTTTCTAAGATTAACTTGTAGCTTTAATTCTTTCAAGGATAAGAGAACAATATTTGCAAGACTTAAATAGACAGGCTTTGATTTTAACATTCTAGGGCCCCAAGATTTTCGAGCCTCACACCTTTATGTTGCATTTGACTTTAACATAATTCTGTTTACAGTGGGTTATTAGATTTTTCGTTTCACTTTTTTTCTATTTTCTAAAGAAACACTTCACAAAGTGACCTTGAACTTCAGACATACAAAAAACTTTTTTGGCTCGTTTTTCCAATAATGTTTTAGTGCAATTAGGAGACCAATCACAAGTTGAAGTAAAACAAAAATACTTTGGAATTGCCTTGTATCAAAAAAGCTACAAATTACATGAAATTTAACACAAGATTTCAGTTATTGTCTTCTCTACATATAATAAAAGAAGATATGTGTGCATGCATGCCTGTCATTGTGTAGATAAATGGTTGATCGCAGAGCCATAGAAATTTGCATGGAGGTATGCATTGACCTCTCCTGATGCACTTTGAAGCTTGATTTTCAAAATTTTGATTAGTTTATTTTTAATTAATTAAAATCTCTAAATTTCAGAAATTATCAGCTCTAGAGATAGAAACATAAAGTGAAAAGACTTTTCGAGATCCATTAGCTCAGTTAGTTAATGTGTCATTCTAATAACGCAGAGGTTGTGGGTTCATGCATCCAAGAGCCAAGGTGTTATTTTTTTGCATATAATCAATAGAAAAGATGCTAATTGATAAAAGAAAATTTTCAGAGTCTTCACAGTATCCTAAATCGCAAGGAATACAAAAAAAGTAACAAAAACAAAGCTACAAACTTAGAAGGGTGTTTGTCACATTTTAGGCAAACAACTGATCACAGCTATAAAATTTTGCATGAAGGCCTGTTTTGCACCTTGCATGCTCTTGATGCACCTCAAAGCCCATTTTTTTTTTTTTTTTTCTCAACTAGAAAAATTGTCTGGTGTTACTACCTGTTGTCATAGAGTGAAAATGATAATCTGTCCAAAAAATGTTTGTCTGAAAAATGTAACTCTTGAATAATAATAGTGCCACTTATCATCCAGTTAACCCTAAATTGAAATGTCCGGTTAAGGTGCAAATGCAAGCAGTAGAGACCTGGAACCAATATAGTAGAGGCGGGGAAGACGCTGCTGAAGGCAGTGGATGAAGGAAGCAAGGTTTTAAGTGATTTCAGTTAATTTTTTTAGTTTTAATTTATAAAATGAATTAAAATATAGTGATAAGTACTTTTTGAAAATTTCTTTAAATATAGTGACTAGCAAAGTAGCAAAGCCTGTTAACTTACAATATTTGTTGCCTTTTTTGAATGAACCAATGTATATAGGGGAAACCCGTGTACCTAGGGCCATCATGTACCTAGAGCTACCCCACTTTATTTGAATAATATTTAATTTTAAGTTTTAATACTCAATTGGGCGAGTAACACCACCAATTGCTACTTTTACAACTACTTTGGAACTTTTAAGGAGAAAGTTTTGAGAAGTTACATGTAGAAAACGAATTTACATGGTTTGAAGTAAAATTTTGCAGCTCATCTCTTTTGCTATTTTACAAAGGCAAATCAAATATTTTTCTTTCATTTTTAGTGTATAATGTTGCTTGTTATATTGAGTAATAAATGAGATATTTACTTAGTCCTCTCTGCATGTGGATTTTTTAGTGGAGGGCATTTTGAATGGAGTTACCAAAAGTTGTACCTAGGGCCAGTGTGTTTGGACCATTTAACACTTTCGCGACCACATGTTTTTGTGTTTTTTACAGTAAGGTCCGCCTTTGGGCGTTTTTCTCATAAGTTACAATTTTTCAAAGCAAAATTTTTCCGTATTCGCATTTATATTACAAATGGATATGCATTATAATCATGCTCTCTCTCTAATTAAAATATTTACATCCATAGTATACTGATTGTACAAATATGAATATTGTGTATAATATTCATTCATCATATCACATTCATTTTTAGAAACAAATAACATACAAATTGTAAAAGAAACGCCCACTGGTGGAGTTTCATATTTTCAAATGACTTGAATCTACATCAGAGGCCGAGAAAATGTTAAGAAACACTGTGCAGCCTATAGTAATTGGATGCTGGCAAACCCTGGTAAACCAATCACTATATATGACGTTGCTGAAAGTGTTGGCATGTCCTATCCGTCGGCCTTTACTCCTGTAAACATTCTATCAGGCTTTCTTGTATCCGGCATATAGCCAATAAATAAAAAAAAATTCACTGAGGATGAATATTTAAGTTGAAATGTGACTGAAAGACAAGACCCCTCCATAAATTAATAATGATAATAATAATTAAAAAAAAAAAAAAAAAAAAAAAGATTTTCCAGGAAGAACCAACAGTGATAGAATTGGATGTCTCTGTTTCGAGTCCTGTTGAAATTTCAAAACCTTCAACATCTAACATCTTTTCGTGTGTTATGCTTTAACAGGTACGAACCTAAGCAAAACCTTCCACATCAAAGAAAAAATGTGATCGAAAACCAGAGAGACCTAGAAATCCAAGAGGCACTCCAGAAAAAATAAATTAATTAATTTAAAAAAAAAAAAAAAAAAAAAAAAGAACATACCAAAGGGGGGGGGGGGGAGTGAAAAATTTCGTGTTTTAACTTAAGGCAACAACATGATAACTATTATATAATAAATAAATATATTACTTGATATTATTTCTTTTATAAAATACATGTTTATATGCTTATTTTTTATTCATTACAAAGTGAAATCTAAATTTCACAGAATGGCCCTAGGTACAATGAGGTCTGGCCCCAGGTACAATGAGGGTGTTGTACCTAGGGCCACGAGTGAAGTTTTTTAAAAAACCTTCTATTTGTCGGAATTTATTATTTTAGGTATTTATATTAATCCCATTTGGAAATAATTAGTCCTAAAGATATGTACATATCAGTTTGATAATTTTAAACAGGTCAAGGGCTCTGTTTTTGGGCATTGAAAAAAAGCGGCCCTAAGTACACGGGTCTCCCCTATATATATTTAAAAAATATTTCAATATTTCTTTTCTCTCTCTCTCTTTTTTTTTTTTTTTTTTTTTTTTTTTTTGAAGGGGGGAAGGGGGGTGCAAGTATTTTACGTATAACAAGAATGAATTCAAACAAAATACTACCAAATTTGCAGAAAATTGAAAAATCATTAGAGAAACATTAATCTGAAACATAAGATGTATACATTTAATTTTTACTAAGATATGAGTATTTGTAGTAAATAATTTTTTACTGTACATGCACGAAAGATACCTCTTTTTATAACATGTATTGAAAACTAAATATATAGGACAACCTAATGTCCAAAAGTTCCTTTGAATTTAGTAAAATTAAGCAAATTATCATCAAAAGAGTTAGATTTTAGATATTTTACAGTTACAATTTTACAAGGCGTTTTCCACATGTCATATATTTAATTTGGAGATCCAATTATTTCAGCCACATTGCAAACAATCATTTTTATTAAGAATTCCATATGAACTCGCAAATCTTTGAAAATAATAAAATTATATTAGAGTTACAAGCCCATAAGATATTTTTCACATATCACATATTTAATTTAGAAATACAATTATTTCACCTGTACTTTAAAAAATCATTTTTATAAAAAATCTTTTATGAGCTTGCAACTCGTAGAAAAAGTAAAATTTTGATCATTCTTTTTAAATACTCCACTCAAATGAACTTTTGGCGTAATTTGCCATTTTTATTTTTATTTTTCTACTTATGAACTAAAAATGTGCTGTACATAATAACGTGCTTTGTGCATGCAGAGTAAAAAATATTTAAAACAAATATATCGAAAATTAAACTTATGCATTAAATGTTTCAGAGTAATATTTATCTGATGTTTTGTCAATTTTTCTGCAAGTGATATCGTGTTAAAATTACAAGTCATTTGTGGCTTTTTAATGATACTAATCCAGGGTATTCTTGTTTTTCTTTAATTTGTGTTTGGTCCCCAATTGCACTCACGACTAAATTATTATTGGAAAGTTAGAGTTAATTATTTGTTTACTTATTGTATTTTAAATAATAAAGTTGAGCTCTTTTGTTAACCCTTTACATTAAAAAGTTTTTTTATGCAATTTATTGGCATCTGTTCTTTCTTTTTTCAATTTTTTCGTCAACGTCAACGTGAGTGCTTCGGAGTACCTGCATTTGGTCGCAACCAATGCTTACCTCCAACGAAAAATGAGAAAAACATAAAAATAATTTCCCATAAAATAAATAAAAGCCAAAAAGATGAATTTGGAATTTTGATCTCTGAATAAATCTCTGCGTGAGTAGAGACCCAATCAGAGTGAAGCACCAGGAGTTAAATAAAAAAATAAAAAAAAGAAAGAAAGAAAAAAATAAATAAATAAATAACTCCTTGAAAAAACCTAAGTGTAACAGTGAAACTGTTATGTGCATTGACGAAGACTGTCTGGACGGCGAAAAGGAATTAAGAGGTGAGCAGGGCGCCCCAAGGGGCACAGGAAATTGCTCGGAATTCAATTTTTTATACACAACAGTAAAAAAAATATAATACTTAAATATTACAATTCTGCACAAATATAAACATGCTGTCTTTTGAAATAAGATGGACATTAAGACGTATCTGAAAAATATTGCACGTTAATAATTCTACACAGTACAGAGAACTTGATATTTCAAGCCTGCAAGTTTAATTCAAGCCAGAATCAAGTATTTAAGTTTTCACTTGTCCAGCTTACTTTAAGCTGGATATTTCAAACTTGAATCAATTTGTGTCAAGCATTGATTATGTTTGCTACAGCATACATAAATAAAATATTTGTACAACTAGTTATTATTTTTTATTTATTTATTTATTTTAAATAATAATTTTTTAACACTTTTATACATAAAGTTATATATTGTATGCCTACAAAATTGATTTCTGCATTCTTTCAGCAAGAACAAACTAAGAATTGTGTGTACAACAATCTCCAATTTTTGACTTTTGAGGTCATGAATCTGGTTAAAAATATCCTTGAACTATGAAAATCAGGCTTGTAAATATATATATGCTGTTAGGGATGAGAAAATTTCCTATTTTGTAAATTATCTAATATTTAACCCAGTTCCTTAAAAGTAACTTTCAGTAAAAATAATAATAATAATAATAATAATAAAATATCGATAGACGATAGAACTAAAACTTTTTTTTATTTTTTTATATTTAGTTAACAATTTGAAGCATCAGACAAATGCTTACTTTGCCCATACAATAATATGGCCTTCTAAATAGCAAGTTCCCATGCTTCTTTTATTTTAAAGAATTTTTATATATTATGTGGAATGCATGGGAACTCATTATTAGTGTGTTGTTAGAAATTAAGCCCTGGATTTATCACCTGTGATTGCACTTACTCCAAGAATTCTGTATGTTGAACAAGTGTAATCAGAGTTTTTATACTTGTCTCAAGCACCTTGTTAAAAACTTTAAAATGTGAAGTTAGTTGGTGGCGTACGGAAAAATTCGACACTCTTGAGGTTTTTACCATCTGGAAACTTGACTCGCCAATTATAAAAAGCTCATATTTTTAAAAAGCCAATTATTTGTAGTTTATGCCAAAATATTTTCAGAAGTGTAAGTATAATAGCAGTTGAGCAAAATGAGGTCAAACTGTGCCAAAACATTGCAACACTTACTCGTCCTCGCTCTATAAAATTTTTGTTTAAATGATTTATGAAAATGCATTTTAAAAGAGCTACATGCTTGCTGCTATATTGCAATATTATGATATAAATAATTCATTTTGTTACACAAAATTTAAAGTAAAATTTTTTCACTTTACTAATAATTATCAAAACTTCATTTTTTAAATCTGATTAATGGGCAATTAATACCAATTTTTATATTAATATCTTAATGGGCAATTAATACCAATTTTTATATTAATATCTTTTATGTAGGGACCATGAAAAACAAACAAATCATACTTTATAAATATTCTTTACTTTCTTAACTTATTATTATTTCTTTTAGCTGTTCTTTTTAATAAAAAGAAATGTATTTAGTTTATTAATAAAATTAATATTTTTTCAACAACCCTTTTAAGTACTACTTTATAAGTACTTAACAGTTATATATACTCTATAACAAAAAAAGCGACACACCAAGAAGGAGTAATGCAAACTGGACAAAAATTGACATACATACAGGTTTCAATGGAAAATGCAAAATTTTAAAGTTTGGCTGCCATCGAATGAGCATGCAATGCTGCAGCACATCTCAACTGCACAACTGGCAGAATATTAAAAATGAGAAATTTTGATTCCAGGTCATAAATTCTTCGAGAATTTTACATACAGGTACGCAAACAACATGCGCAGATGTCGGCATTTGAGTATGGTGTGCAGTTGGGCTCAAAGAAGCTGGTTGGTCTAATCTGTGATTTTTTTTTACAATTGTATAGGAGCGACACCACTATTAGATAATATTGACAGGAATGGGTGAACCATGGTCGAACACAGCGCCAGGGAGGAAACTGTTGGCCTAAAGAGAGGACAGAAAGTGAGAACCAGTCAATCGTCAAAGCGGTACTCAAAGCTCCAATTCATCATTATCATCGATCCTATGTGCAGCTGGTACTTCAGTGACTTCACAGACCCTTAATAGGTGTCTCAGTGAAATGGGGTTGAGCTCAATCCCTGGATCTCTCTTCCACTGAGGGCATTTGGAGCATCATAAAAAAGGTCCTACAACCAGCTTAGGATTTTACCAATCTAATGCACCAATTGGACAGAATTTGCCATGATACTTCACAGGAGCACATCTGCCAACTCTATCATTTAACACCAAGCCGAATAACTCCGTACCTAAGGGCTAGAAGTGGACCAACGCGTTATTGACTTGTGTACTTTGTGAGGCCCTTTCTCTTGATTAAATCATTCAAATTTTCTGAAACTGTAATCAATTGTCTTGCTTCGCATGTATATCACATCTACCAATTTTTATCCCATTCAGATAACTCCTTCTTGGTGTGTGGCTTTTTTTGTTATAGAATGTACTTATGCAAGTTTTTAAATCGTATAAATATGTCAGCTTATATTATCAAATTTTTTATAATTGATCAATATTTGTAATTTTTTTTTTCATTTATAACAGATTTGATTTTTTATTTCATAGAATTAAAGTTATTGTTATAGCTTAAATATCAGCATGATATCTATTGTAAGATAGGTGTTAAAAAAAAAAAAAAAAAGATACATGTACAGTTATATACATGCAGCTCCTCAAGTATTCATTGTATGCATTTTCGAAAAACCTGATTCACTCAGGAAATCCGTCATTCCTCTCTGGAAAATAAACAGTATTTATACTTTACTTGAAAGCTATTCCCAACCAATCACAAATTTTCTTTTAAAGAAATATAAATTCAGATTGATTACTCAAGGGAAATATTATTGACAAAATTGTTTAAAACCATCTGATTTTGAGAATATGCTTAAGCAGATAATTTTCTCCACAATTGATCTGAAATGATAGAATATAGCATTAATAATACTATAAATATTTCTGGAGTTTTTCTGTTCTATTGTTCTTGATTATTAACCCTTTCAGGGGCAATGAATTTCATTTCTTTTAAAATCAAGTGCCGCCACAGTTTGAAAACAAGATTAGAAAAAAAGTAATAAATTAATATTTTCGCATAAGGTAAAAAAGTAAAATTTTATAAAAAATTTCTGGGATGAATTTTTGAAGTTAGGAACTGAAATTAGGTGGTATAAAATATATACCACATTGCCCCTGAAAGGGTTAAGCTATATAAACTTTCTAATTGGAGAAAAATGAATTGTTTAAAAAGTATTTGTGAATAATGAATGACAATGAAAAATGTTATTTATTGTATATGACATGTTTAAAATTATTTTAAAAAATCTAACAATCTGCAAAAAATAAATTTTAAATAGTTTTTAATAGGGATGAACCGGATATCCGGAAAATATCCGGTATCCGGCTGATTTTTCAATATTCGAAATATCATCGGATATCCGGATCAAAATCACCAGATATCCGGTTAATATGCCGGATATCCGGTTTTTTAATATTTGCTTTTTTTCTTGTTTTCTTTCATTAAAATATGGTGAGAAATGCGAGAAGCAACTTTTCTCCCTCCGTTTGCGGGGAAACTTAAAAAAATAGCTTCTTAAATCACGTCACTAAATCAATAATATCATAAAATTACACATTTGTGTCTCCGTTAGTTTGACTCGGCATTGCTGAACGAGCAAGCACATCAGTCAGGAGATCTGCCTTTATAGATGTAGATTCCTGCAATTCATTTCTTTCAATTAAAAACAAGTATGTTGTGGAAATCACAAGACTTTCTTCTATATTTTCCTATATAAATTCACTAAGGGCAAATAATTTATTAAAATTATTATTTATTAAAATTATCTAACATGATGAATACAAATAATTTTCATCTTAGAAAAAACTGACATTAAATATTCAAAGAAAGACAGTTTTATTGTGTACTAGCCGCCTTCGGCGACCAGCTGGTTCGCGATCCCTGAAAAATCCGACTTTACGAAACTTCCGCTCGGTGGCGCCTGCGGCGCCTTTTTCCCGTTTCAGGTCTAATAACAGCTTATTGATATATCGTGAAAATCTGAAAATAGCTTATTGAAATCGCAGTAAATTACCGTGCGGTAGCGCCTTCGGCGCCCTCTTCCCTTTTCAATATCAGAAACAGCCTGTTCGCTAACCATGTTATAATCTTTCAAATTTCTGACTTTAGCTAAGTCCCGCTCGGTGGCGCCTGCGGCGCCTTATCCCCGTCTTAGAACTTACAACACCTTCCTCGCTCATTAGAATTTGAAACATTGAAATTTTAAAAAATAGCAGCGCCATCTGGCGGTAGAAATTTCTGTAATATATTGTTCAATTCCAAATCAACAAAGCTTTCAAATGATGTATTACTTATGAAAATATTTTAATTAGTAGCTGAGATACAAAAGAAACCCTAAAGAGGAAACCTTAAAACGTGTAAATCGGGTAAAATCTCGAATAATACTTTCGATAATATAAAAGAACTTTAAAATATCTTTCGAATGATGTATTAAAAATAATATAATAATTAGAATTTGAAATGTTGAAATTTTAAAATATTTCAGCGCCATCTGGCGGTAGAAATTTCTGTAATCTACTGTTCAATTCCAAATCAACAAAGCTTTCAAATGATGTATTACTTATGAAATTATTTTAATTAGAAGCTGATATATAAAAGAAAACCAAATACCTTGCCTTAAAATCTTAATATGCCAACCAATTTCAAATGCTGTAACTCTTTTTTTTTTTTTTGTCTTTTTTCCCTCTCCCTCAAGCCCTCCCTAATAATCGTACTCTTTCAAAAATATTCACAATCGAATTATCCGGCAAATACTGCAAAATATAAAAGAAGACAATCTTTTTCCAATAAATATGTCCTTTTTTTAATTATTCATATATTTTCATGAAAATTGAACAGTAGCTTTATAATATGCTGTCCAGGCCGAATATTAATTCAAATGTAACGTGAATGAAAATTTGAAAAAAATTTAAAATTGCAATTTTTCCCCTCAGTATAAAACACATGATATCTTAATTGATTACAACCATTTCCGTTTTTATCACAGACAGTTGTCTCGTATGTGTTTTGTTTCCGATCGACCGCTTAGAAAATCGTCTGCCCGTTGCCAACTAAATTTCATAGTTTAGTTAATTTAAAAAAATCTAATTGATGTATCGATAAGCCGCTTGCACTCTTAGATTCGGAAAAAATTCCCCTTTCATTTGGTACCAAATTCGTAATGATCGGACTAATATTTCTAATTTATTTTCCATTTTTTCTGCTTTTAACTCCGTTAAAATATCTACTTTTATGCAATCTTGGTGAATTCTGAGTCATTGAGATCGCTTTTTGATGAAGACATAGGTCTACATTTTAATTAATATCTCCGCAACTAATTAAAATTTTAAAATTCTGTTTTGACTATCCCCTCGGGCAGGCTTCTGAGCACCCGTATGTCAAATTTTGTAGTTCTGCGTTCAGTAGGGGCTGAACGTATAGATGCTCAGACAGAGAGACAGACATCTTCTTTTATTATTATATAGACTAGCAGGCTTTGCCCGCTTCGCTGGTCATTATATATTTAAGGAAACTCTTTTCTATATCGCTTTATTAAAAAAAGAATAAAATAATACTGAAATCGCTCAAAAGCTTTTCTTGTGTTCCCGCTGCCAGGTTGACATAAATTAGTGCCTATCAACAGTTGATGTCAACCAATCAACAGGTGGCGCTGCTATGCAGCGACTTCCACAATTTGAAAAAAGGCAATATCTGAGAACTACTGTGCAAAATTGCTTAAAAATTTACACTGGGATGCACCTTGACATAAGGTACAGCGGATCAACTTTTGGAACTAGTTGCTCAATAGGCGGCGCTCCTATACGGCGATTTCCTCAGCTTAAGGGAAGATTAAATTTCAGGTTCTAATGTGTATAATCAAACAATACTTGATATGTGAGAAAGCTTTTATGAGACATTACACCGATTCAATCTGGATGTATATCTACCAATATTTTGCGCTGCTATAGTGCAGTTTTTTCCAGAGAACGGGAATGCATGCTCCAACTTCTATGGCATTTAGCTGTACGAAACTTCATACATGAAATAACCAGTATGAAAACTTATTTTTCAAGGTTTTAGTTAAACTTTGTTTCTTTGAATATTTATTATTAGTTTTCTCCAAGATAAAAAATCGCCTGCATTCATCATGGTAGATAATTTTAATAAATAATAGTCTTTGTAGTTTATTTTAACTGAGTGAATTTATATAGGAAAATATAGAAGAAAGTTTTGTGGTGGTCACAACATACTAGTTTTACTTTCTCTTACCCATGTAAATGGTAGAGAAGTAATGTTTTTGGGTCATATTTTTTAAGTCGAGTTTTTATTTATTATTTTTTTTTTTACACAATTTAAGGTCCCCTGAATCCAAAAATCCTATTTTTAACGGTTGGTCTGTGTGTCTGTGCGTGTGTCTATCATCAGCATATCTCAAGAACAAATAATATCAGAAAGTTCAAACATGGTATTATAAATTTTTATGACATAGGGATGCTACACTAAATCTTTCATTAAGATCAAACAAATGATTCGTATACAGGGACACCCAAGAGAATTCAAATACATTGCGTCTATTAAGTATGTGCTAATTTTCGTCAAGGTGCATCTACACGTAAATTTATATGCAATTCTGTGCAGTAGATCCTTAGCTACAGCCTTCCCTTAAATTACGGAAATCGCTGTACAGCAGCATCACCTGTTGGACGATAAGTATTCAAATTGAACTGGTATTAGGACTCATAATGGCCTTCTTACATATTAAATTTTATTTGATTGTACGCAACAGAACCTGAGATATAGCCTTCCCCTTAAATTGCGGAAATCACTGTATAGCAGCGCCACCTGTTGAGCGGTTGACAACAAAAGTTGGCAATCACTAATTTAGGTCAAGTTGCATCTGCGTATGAAACTATCTGCATTTATGTGCAGTAGTTCCTGAGATATAACCTTCCTTTAAATTGCTTCCTTTATAGCAGCGCCACCTGTTAGCTGATAAGATTTCAAATTGCACCAGCATAATGACTTACAATGGCCTTCTTACATATTAGTTTTGTTTGCTTATACGAAATAGATCCTGAGATATATAGCCTCCCCTTAAATTGAGGAAATCGTTGTATAGCAATGCCACCTTTTGAGCAGTTGACACCAAATATTGATTGACACTAAATTAGGCCAAGTTGTATCTGCATATAAATTTATATGTGATTTTAAGCAGTAGTTCCGGAGATACAGTTGCCACAAAATTTTTGTTCTCTCTCTCTCTCTCTCTCACACACACACACACAGACGGACAAACATTTTCTAAAAATGATTAAATCGTATTCTAGGCCTTTCAAAACATGTAAATCCATCGAAAACGGAAGTCAAAAATTTTTACGAATCCAATACTTTCTTCTATTGAATAGAGAATAATGTAATAAAATAAAATAACTCTGTTATGGCTTTATTATCCCAATGATATTTACAGTTTTACATTTTTTACCAAAGTATTGGATTCGTGAAAATTTTCGAACTCCAGTTTTCGATGGATTTACACGTTTTGGGATGTCCTGAACACGATTTGACTGTTTTTAGAAAATGTCTGTCTGACTGTCAGTTTGTGTGTGTGTGTGTATCACAAATTTTGTGGACGCTGTAACTCACGAACCAATAAACGAAATTTAACCAAACTTGGTATTTAGTTAACCCTGACATAAACTGGTGCTGATTAGTTTTGTGGAACAATTGCTGAACAGGTGGTGCTGTGATCGCATTTTTTCTAAATTTTTAACATGCCAGTATGGGACAAAATCTTGTATAAATGTACTTAATGAGAGTTATTTTAAACGTGTGATTGTAAAATTAATATGAATTATTTATAATAGTAATAGTTAACATGAAAAAAAAAATGTGCATTTTGCAGCATAGCTTCACCCTCTGGAAGGGGAGTTAACACCCGCCCCCCCGGGGGGGAGTAAATTTTCAATATGGGTGTTTTGTTTCGAAAGACTTCGTCATTACCTTTAAAATAAATGGTTTAAGTATAGATCTGTGATAAATTAAAACAAAGTTATAGATTTTTTTATCTTTTAACGAAAAAAAATTAGAAAAAAATCTTATTTCTTTTGATATTGGCAAAAAAATTTACTTTCTTTCACCATGTAGTGATATAATTCTTTCAGATAAAAATCATCTGCATTTATAATAAAAAATAATTTAATAATTTAATAAAAAAATTATGTTCAATGAATGTTGTGTAAGATTATATAGAAGAAATTCATGTTGTGGCCACATCATATACTAGTTATGCGAATGGAATTCAGTTGTATAAAAATGAAATGCAAATATCTTTTTTACTTTCTTCTATATGCAATAGAAGAACGTATGGAATTCGTAAAAATTTTCGACTTCCGGTTTTTGAAGGATTTATACGTTTTGGGAGGTCTAAGAACATGAATTTACAATTTTTAGAAAATGTGTGTGTGTGTGAGAGAGAGAGACAAAAATTTTGTGGCAACTTTATCTCCGAAACCACTACTCAGAATTGTATATAAATTCGTATATATATGCACCTTGACCTAAATTAGGGCCTATCAACTTTTGGTGTCACGGCTCAACAGGTGGCGCTGCAATACAGTGATTTCCTCAAATTAAGGGGAGGCTATATCACAGGTTTTATTGCGTATGTTCAAACAAAACTTCATATGTAAGAAGGTCATTATGATACATTATGCTGATTCAAGTTAAATGCTTATCGTCCAACAGATGGCGCTGCTATACTGCAATATAAGGAAGGCTATATCTCAGGAATTACTGTACAGATTTGAATATAAATTTATATGTAGATGTACATTGACATATATTAGTATCTGTCAACTTTTGGTGTCAACCGCTCAACAGGTGGTGCACACGCAGCGATTTCTGCAATTTAAGAAAAGGCTATATCTCAGGTTTTATTGGGTATAATTAAACAAAACTTGATATGTGAGAAGACCATTATGAGACATTATGCCTATTCAATTTAGATGTATATCTACCAATAGGTTACGCTGCTATAGTGCAGTTTTTTAGATTGCTGTAAGATGAAAATCGCCTGCATTTATCGTGGTGGGTAATTTTAATAAATAATGCTTATCGGCCAACAGGTGGCGCTGCTAAAAAAGCGATTTCCGCAATTTAAGGGAAGGCTATATCTCAGGAACTAATGCACAGAATTGCATTAAAATTTATCTGTAGTTGAATCTTCACATAAATTAATTTCTATCAATTTTTGATGTCAGCCGCTCAACAGCTGCCGCTGCCACACAGAGATTTCTGCAATTTAAGAAAAGACTATATCTCAGGTTCTATGGTGTATAATTAAACAAAACTTGATATGTGAGAAGGACATTATGAGACATTACGCTGATTCAAGTTGGATGCTTATAGACCAATAGATGGTGCTTCTATACTGAAAATTTCCTCGATAACGGGAAGACTATATCTAAACTTGTATGAGATATGAGATAACCATTATAAATACGCATTTTTAAAGATTTATTTATAGGCAATAAAACTGTCCTTATTTGGATATTTGGTTTTAGTTTTCTCCAAGATAAAAATCATTTGCATTCTTCATGTTAGATAATTTTAATGAATAATAGTTTTAATAAATTATTTGCCCTTAGTAAATTTGTATAGGAAAATATAGAAGAAAGTATTGTGGTGGCCACAATATACTAGTTTAATTATTGTGTGCTCTTAAAAAACTGAAAATTTCATGTGAACTGGGGAAGGGGACTGCCGGATATCCGATGATATATCCGGCCGGATATCCGGATCCGGCAAAGTAAAAAAATATCCGGAATGCCGGATATCCGTATCCGGTAAAATCCATACCCGGTCCATCCCTAGTTTTTAAATATTTCTTTAAAAAATGAATTTTAATGAAATCAAGTCTATTCATTGAGTTAACTTTACATATTTCACTTTGCTTATCCTTTTTAGACTCACCGCCTGTTTATGGACAGCAAATTTCCTTAACTGTATTTGGAAACCAACATATGAATCCCATGCTTGCTCAAAGGTAATTTTTTTTTTTTAAATTTAATTCAGTGATGATCCTGAATAGTGGGATTCCATTAGGACCCCACTTTAAATCTTTAAATTTGCTAAACATACGGGCTGTATTAGGTGCATGATTTTAAATTTTAGGTTGTTTGTTGTTCATCCATTTATCCTCAATTATTAACTTTTTATTTTTCTTCTGTTAGTTTCTTTTTATTTCGTAGACTATCACACAGGCATTGAAGGCAGGCAGGCCCCTGGTCGGAAAGCTTCTGTGTAAAACTTCAAATATTAAGCTTATAATTTAATTAAAACATGTTTTATTTTTGTCATTCAAACTTTTGCAGGCATATACTTTTTAATTATTTGCAGAAGTTTGTCACAGTTACATGTGGTGAAAATTTACTTTGTTCCTTTAATATTTTAATATTTTAAATTTAAATAAATTTAATAAGTTACCTTATTTTTGCTTCATTCTTTGCGTGAGCAGCTTTCGGCTCGGGGCCCCGAACCTTCCTCAGACGTTGCTCGAGTGGCAAGTGGTCGCTTCTCTTGATCTTCCTCTTCACCTGTAATTAGGCGGCGCCACTGTGTGTCTATTCCGATTCTGGATTCATGGTCATTAATTGAATTGCGCTCTTTAATGATTTCTACGGTTTCACGATAGTAGGCATAGGTGGAGTTTTCATAGTTTGCTAATTTTTTAACGTCATTGAATTGGATATTTATTTCGTTTTCGCGGTAACTTTTTGATAGCGCGGTGGTGTTTCTATCGTATTTTAAATCGTTCTGGTGCTCTTTAATTCGTGTACTTATTTTTTTTTTTTTTTGTTACTCCTACATAACAACCTGTTTCGCCATTATTGTGTTTAAGGGGGATTTTGTAAATTCCGGCAGTTTCTATGGGGGATATATTATCTTTATCGTTCCTTATCATTTGAAAAACATTCTGATTCGGCTTAATTGGGATATTAACATTTAATTTCTTGGCACCGTTTTTAATTTTAATAGATGTTCCCTGGTTATATGGAATAGAATGGGTAAATTTCTTTGGAGAATTCTGACGGCTGGGTATATAGTTTAATTGTTTAATTCGTTTTTTGTATAACTTTTCTACAATGTTCTTTGGGTAGCCGGCTTCAGTGGTTAGCGTTTTTATAAAGTTTAATTCTTTTTTCAAATCGGACTTATCTGTACATATCAAAATTGCGCGGTTTATATAACTTCTGATTGCATTTACTTTATATTGGTATGGGGTTTTACTACGGTTATTGATTATTTCGTTGCTAGCTGTTGGTTTTCTATAAACTGTGGTTTTTAAACTGTTATTTTCACGTGTTATTTTTACGTCTAAATAGTTAATCTGATTCTTAATTTCGCGTTCACAGGTAAATTTAATGTCCTTATTTAACTTATTAAGTTCGTTAAGTATTTCACTAACATCTTGATCTTTATGAATTATAGCAAAGACGTCATCTACGTATCTTACCCAGAAAAATATTTTATTGTTTAGGAGTTTTAAAATTTTATTTTCCATATTTCTTAATTTAAATTCAGCTATTATCCCGGATATCGGAGAACCCATGGGCACTCCCATATTTTGTTTATAGATGGTATTATTAAATCTAAAGAAACTTTCGAGAAGTATTAAATTACTGGTAGATATTAAAGTATTGGCTATTTCTGTTTCATGTTTTTCTTTAATTATGTCATTAATTATATCTGAAATTTCATTAATATCTATTGATGGAAATAAATTTACTACATCAAAGCTTACAAAACAGTCGTTATCAGTAATTTTTAGTTCTCTTAAGCATTTAATAAAATCTTCTGTTGAACTTAAACTATTATTTGAGTGGGGGAGAAGATTACGGTATATATTTGTCATATATTTTTCAAGGGGGTACGTGGGGCCTTCTCTCTTACTGACGATTGGGCGAAATTTAGGTGGATCTTTGTGGTCTTTAAAGCGACCGAAAAGGCGAGGGGTGTTAGGAGCGAAATTAGTAATAAAAGGTGGGCGATTATCCGGCCATTTACCATGCTTAATTAATTGATTAACCTTATCAATTAGTTTTTTTATTTGGATCTTTCTTAACTTTGGTGGTGCCTATTTCCACAATGGTGTTGTTCATTTTATTTATGTAGTCTGTTTTATTTAAAATTGCAATTTTTCTGGTTTTATCCGTTAATGTACAGGTTATCTGTTCGTTCTTCTTTAACTGTTTTAAAGCCTTAATATCTGCGCAATTTACATTTTTATTATTTATGCTTTTATTTAGTTCCCTATGGGATATGTTACGAATGATGTTTTTATTTTGAGCCGGTATTTTTTCTATAGCAGTTTCAATTTTAGCAATACTATCGTTGATGTTGACTGGTTGTTCTAGTATAAATTTAGGTCCAAGTTTTAACAAGGCATCTTCGTGGCTATTAATTTGGTAATCTGAAAAATTTAAATACGGTTGTTCGTTAATTGGTTTAGTTTCTATATTTTTCTTTTTCAACCATGATTTTAATTTTTTATTATGTCTCCTAATCAAAATGTTTCTCTCTACCTTTTTAAAAATTTCGATTTTATTTCTCAAAACGGTAAATTCACCCTCATCGTAAATACTTTTCGCGTATTCCTCGGTTTCCTCAATTCTCTCCAAAATTTTATATAATTCAGACTTTTTGTGGCGTAACGCCTTAGATATGACTCTTTTCACAAAAATTTAACATCGTGAGGGTAACTTTTAATTAACGTTTTATTATTTATTTTAAAAACTTTGGGAATGACTTTAAAATGTCTCCAATCCTGTAAAAAGTTGATACTCTCTTCGATTTTGACTCTCTTTTTATTAAGTTTCTTTAACCTTGAAAACGTCTCATTTCTATTCATTTTTAAAAATAATATTTATACGGATAGCGAGAACCCGGGAACCTAGAGTCAAATTTCATCATGTCAAAGATTCAAAAAGTTCAAAGGAAGAGAAGAGGGGGGGAGGGGAACCTGTTCGTTTAAGTTACCTAAGCATTAAATGCAAATAAACACCGACACCTCGATCTTGCAAGTCCAATTATCAAACGACCAGAGCGAAGAAAAACCCTTAAATTGAAAAATACAGCTAATATCAAAACCTTAACCTGTGCTTATAGCAAACTGATGCAATTTTTTTTTTTTTTTTTTTTTTATCTATTTAAAACTTTAATATCTAAAAATCGCGGTCATTTTTTGTTCAAGCTATATTTTATTTTAAATTCTGATTGATATGTAATTTTAAACACCACTAACATTTGGCCAAAGACAAAAAAACATCCACTAAACAGATGTAAAAATTTTTAAAACTTCAATATCGAAAAAAACGCGAACACATTCTGTAAACAATATTCACTTTAAGTCTTAATTAAATTCCCACAGAATTTAATTGAATATGAAAAAACGCGACTATATTTAAACATTTAATAATGCCAAGAACCATCCCCTAAACGGATGTAAAACGATTTTACGAAATTATAATTCAGAATAGAAACGCGGACATTTTTAAGCTTCGATATTTAAAAATCGCGGTCATTTTCATGTTCGAACTATAATTAATTTTAAACCCTGAATGATATATAAATTAAAACTTAAAATTAAAACTTAAAATTTATTATTGTTTATAAAAATGTTCAGTGTTTCTTTTCTGAATTATAATCTCGTAAAATTGTTTTACATCCGTTTAGTGGATGTTTCTTAACGCTATTAAATGTTTAAATATAGCCGCGTTTTTTCCTATTCAATAAAATTCTGTGTGAAATTAATCAAAACTTAAAGTGAATTTTGTTTACAGAATGCGTTCGCGTTTTTCTTCGATATTATAGTATTTAAACGTTTTTACATCCGTTTAGTGGATGTTTTTTGTCTTTGGTTAAACGTTGGTGGTGTTTAAAATTATATATCATTCAGGGTTTAAAATTAATTATAGTTCGAACATGAAAATGACCGCGATTTTTAAATATCGAAGCTTAAAAATGTCCGCGTTTCTATTCTGAATTATAATTTCGTAAAATTGTTTTACATCCGTTTAGGGGATGGTTCTTGGCATTATTAAATGTTTAAATATAGTCGCGTTTTTTCATATTCAATTAAATTCTGTGGGAATTTAATTAAGACTTAAAGTGAATATTGTTTACAGAATGTGTTCGCGTTTTTTTCGATATTGAAGTTTTAAAAAATTTTTACATCTGTTTAGTGGATGTTTTTTTGTCTTTGGCCAAATGTTAGTGGTGTTTAAAATTACATATCAATCAGAATTTAAAATAAAATATAGCTTGAACAAAAAATGACCGCGATTTTTAGATATTAAAGTTTTAAATAGATTTAAAAAAAAAAAAATTGCATCAGTTTGCTATAAGCACAGGTTAAGGTTTTGATATTAGCTGTATTTTTCAATTTAAGGGTTTTTCTTCGCTCTGGTCGTTTGATAATTGGACTTGCAAGATCGAGGTGTCGGTGTTTATTAGCATTTAATGCTTAGGTAACTTAAACGAAAAGGTTCCCCTCCCCTCATCTTCTCTTCCTTTGAACTTTTTGAATCTTTGACATGATGAAATTTGACTCTAGGTTCCCGGGTTCTCGCTATCCGTATAAATATTATTTTTAAAAATGAATAGAAATGAGACGTTTTCAAGGTTAAAGAAACTTAATAAAAAGAGAGTCAAAATCGAAGAGAGTATCAACTTTTTACAGGATTGCAGACATTTTAAAGTCATTCCCAAAGTTTTTAAAATAAATAATAAAACGTTAATTAAAAGTTACCCTCACGATGTTCATATTTTTGTGAAAAGAGTCATATCTAAGGCGTTACGCCACAAAAAGTCTGAATTATATAAAATTTTGGAGAGAATTGAGGAAACCGAGGAATACGCGAAAAGTATTTACGATGAGGGTGAATTTACCGTTTTGAGAAATAAAATCAAAATTTTTAAAAAGGTAGAGAGAAACATTTGATTAGGAGACATAATAAAAAATTAAAATCATGGTTGAAAAAGAAAAATATAGAAACTAAACCAATTAACGAACAACCGTATTTAAATTTTTCAGATTACCAAATTAATAGCCACGAAGATGCCTTGTTAAAACTTGGGCCTAAATTTATACTAGAACAACCAGTCAACATCAACGATAGTATTGCTAAAATTGAAACTGCTATAGAAAAAATACCGGCTCAAAATAAAAACATCATTCGTAACATATCCCATAGGGAACTAAATAAAAGCATAAATAATAAAAATGCAAATTGCGCAGATATTAAGGCTTTAAAACAGTTAAAGAAGAACGAACAGATAACCTGTACATTAACGGATAAAACCAGAAAAATTGCAATTTTAAATAAAACAGACTACATAAATAAAATGAACAACACCATTGAGGAAATAGGCACCACCAAAGTTAAGAAAGATCCAAATAAAAAAACTAATTGATAAGGTTAACCAATTAATTAAGCATGGTAAATGGCCGGATAATCGCCCACCTTTTATTACTAATTTCGCTCCTAACACCCCTCGCCTTTTCGGTCGCTTTAAAGACCACAAAGATCCACCTAAATTTCGCCCAATCGTCAGTAAGAGAGAAGGCCCCACGTACCCCCTTGAAAAATATATGACAAATATCTACCGTAATCTTCTCCCCCACTCAAAGAATAGTTTAAGTTCAACAGAAGATTTTATTAAACACTTAAGAGAACTAAAAATTACTGATAACAACTGTTTTGTAAGCTTTGATGTAGTAAATTTATTTCCATCAATAGATATTAATGAAATTTCAGATATAATTAATGACATAATTAAAGAAAAATATGAAACAGAAATAGCCAATACTTTAATATCTACCAGTAATTTAATACTTCTCGAAAGTTTCTTTAGATTTAATAATACCATCTATAAACAAAATATCGGAGTGGCCATGGGTTCTCCGATATCCTGGATAATAGCTGAATTTAAATTAAGAAATATGGAAAATAAAATTTTAAAACTCCTAAACGATAAAATATTTTTCTGGGTAAGATACGTAGATGACGTCTTTGCTATAATTCATAAAGATCAAGATGTTAGTGATATACTTAACGAACTTAATAAGTTAGATAAGGACATTAAATTTACCTGTGAACGCGAAATTAAGAATCAGATTAACTATTTAGACGTAAAAATAACACGTGAAAATAACAGTTTAAAAACCACAGTTTATAGAAAACCAACAGCTAGCAACGAAATAATCAATAACCGTAGTAAAACCCCATACCAATATAAAGTAAATGCAATCAGAAGTTATATAAACCGCGCAATTTTGATATGTACAGATAAGTCCGATTTGAAAAAAGAATTAAACTTTATAAAAACGCTAACCACTGAAGCCGGCTACCCAAAGAACATTGTAGAAAAGTTATACAAAAAACGAATTAAACAATTAAACTATATACCCAGCCGTCAGAATTCTCCAAAGAAATTTACCCATTCTATTCCATATAACCAGGGAACATCTATTAAAATTAAAAACGCTGCCAAGAAATTAAATGTTAATATCCCAATTAAGCCGAATCAGAATGTTTTTCAAATGATAAGGAACGATAAAGATAATATATCCTCCATAGAAACTGCCGGAATTTACAAAATCCCCCTTAAACACAATAATGGCGAAACAGGTTGTTATGTAGGAGTAACAAAAAAAAAAATAAGTACACGAATTAAAGAGCACCAGAACGATTTAAAATACGACAGAAACACCACCGCGCTATCAAAAAGTTACCGCGAAAACGAAATAAATATCCAATTCAATGACGTTAAAAAATTAGCAAACTATGAAAACTCCACCTATGCCTACTATCGTGAAACCGTAGAAATCATTAAAGAGCGCAATTCAATTAATGACCATGAATCCAGAATCGGAATAGACACACAGTGGCGCCGCCTAATTACAGGTGAAGAGGAAGATCAAGAGAAGCGACCACTTGCCACTCGAGCAACGTCTGAGGAAGGTTCGGGGCCCCGAGCCGAAAGCTGCTCACGCAAAGAATGAAGCAAAAATAAGGTAACTTATTAAATTTATTTTATCAATATTTATAATTTAATTGACAATAGAAGTTCGTTAAAGAAGATCAAACCTCATAGTGTACGTGATCATGATATGACGTTGTGACCGCTGAACCTTTTTATTCTTTTGGTCAAGTAGTCAAAACATATATCCAAAATATTATTATTAGCATAAGATGAAAAGAGGAATGTACTCACTCAGTTGCTAGAAGGTTGTGAAAAGAAAAAATGTGGAACAAACTTGCATAAATCATAAATCCAGACTGTTGTACCAAAATTCAATTCTTTATTGTGCATAACATGCAGCATATTTATTGCTTTCCATGCAAAACACAGGCTGATGTGTGTGTTGCAATCGTACAAAAATAATTTTAGAGTGGCAAGCTATACCAGTTGTTGAAAGATTCTTTTCTCGAAGATGGGGGAGAAGAAATTCCAGATTCATACTCAGATCATACTTTCAATTAGCGTAGCTATTTGAAAATTTCTGTGGTTCATAAATATGGGCTAACAATTCCTTGAGAAGATCTCCTTTGGAGGATGTTGGGGGAGGGGGGCATACACATTCAAGCACAACACACTTAGAATGGCAAATTTTGAGGACAATTAATTCATTGGCAGATAAAAATTCATTTAAATGTAAAATCTGACATTTTTTTATTTTGCATCACAAAGAGCAGTAAAAGTAACCCCATCTTTAAAATTACTAGAGATAAAGGGGCCCAAGTCCCATGTTATGGTATGTCTTGTAGAGGTCTGCACGGGCCAAAATTTTGAGGCCCAGGCCCGGACAAAAAATGATAATATCAGGTCCGACCCATTTCAAAAATATGTTAAATAACAAAAAAAAAAAAAAAAAAGCATGCTTTTCGATGAATAGGATTTTTAGTATGCATTTTGCAGCGGTTTTATATAGCCAAGCAATAGAATGTTCTTTAACAAAACTGCTGAACATTTACAAATTAATTATATATAAACAGAAATTCATTATTACAGACGTACAGAAGGCACAAAGACAGACAGAAAGTCAAATCGAAAATATTAGCATTCATCAAACAATATAGGAAGATATTTAAAATGGTTACTACTACTAAACATGCACCTTTAACCATTTCCTCTTTTATACGGTAATGTATCCGAATCTTTCATGTGATCCGGTAAACAAAACTTTAATTCTAATCCAACCGTATTCATTAGAAAAGATGCTTTTGCACATGCTAAAAATAATGCTACTTTCATCCAGTGCACTGGAGTAAAGAAAAAGGAGCTTTTGCAAGAAAGTTACAGTGGAAGGATTTTTATAGCCTTCATACCACCTAAAATATACAGACCATAGGACACAAACCTTATACACAGTAACGTATCTAATTTCTGTTATTTGTGCATGTGCATAAATTAGTAGTGACATGCATACTATTTTGATTAGAAAACCATCTAATATTATATTACTTTAAATAAAATATATTAATTTCGAGACATGCTAAAAATATTTGCGGAAAATCAAATCATGAACAGACAGACAGATAGACAATTAAATTGAAGTTAGACATTTTTTAACGTAATAAAATTTTATGTGACATATTAGCCTGTAAGATTATGTAAAATAAATGACTGAAGAAATATTTTATCATTTTCCTTTTTCGTTGATTAACAAGGAAACTAAAAAAAGATTCAGGCCAACATGACCCAGAAAAAATTTCATCGAGGCCCGGCCCGACCCAAGAGCAGATTGAAAAATTTGGCCCGAGGTCCAATCCGGGCTCGGGCCGTAAGCCCGGCTCGTGCAGACCTCTAATGTCTTGTCTTAAGGTATTCGGCAAAACCGAAATAGTATGGCACTGACTGTATATTTTTAAATTTTGACACTGACTGTATATATTTTGAAATTATTTGATTTCAGGTATTACTCGGGTTATACCATGGTAGGGGATCATAGAAAAAAAAATCAGTATATATATATTCCAGAACATATAAAATAAATAGGTCCCTAAAGTTCTTTTTTTTTACATTTTGGTCCCTAAAGTCCCTTAATTCTTGAGAGAGTTGTGTTAAATGCCCTGTTATTGTATTCTCCAAAATTACTATTTTAAGTTGAAATTACTATCTAAAATCATAATTTATATTTCAAACAACCACAATAGTAATATATATTTCCTAAATTATCTAGCCATGTTTGCTCTATCCCTTAAAGATAGATATACAAGTATTGCTTTAAATTTGCTGCAGCTACTAGTTTTTCTTTCTATTAATGTTGCAAGTCAAGAGTTGATGTAATCATCAGATTTTGTTACACTGAAATTAAAACTCAATGTTATTAAAATATAAAAGCAAACATTGTTTCTTACGTAGTGAGAAAAAAATAAATAAAAACAATTTATTGCGTTATGTATATTATCAAAAGTACCTTACTTTAAGCTTTCCTGGTATCACCATAGAACTTTCGGGAGGAGCCCCTCCCTTCTTCTGTGGGTCTGTAGTGGGAGTTGTGCTCTAAGATGTGATCCCAGTTACGGTCTACGTTTTGCACTGTCTCGTTGCCATTACATGAATTGCATTATTGAACAATTGAAAAATTTATTGCATTTATTTTTATTCCCATTTCGCTATTTTACATACTACTACTTTTATGTTTTAACATTTCCTATGTTTTTCATGATAACATTAGAGAACAACTCTAAAAGATAATTAACATGATTATAATAAATAAAAAATAAAAAGTTTAAAATAGTATACAAATCTATAGATATTAATGTAAAAGTCAAAATATTAAAATCTATTAATTTATATATTACGTACAATCTACTTGCCCTTCTTTTAATGTAATCATAATAAATATGGCGGTCTAGAAAAAAGTACGTAATATATAAATCCATAGATTTTAATATTTTGACTTATACATTAATATGTATAGATTTGTATATTATTTTAAGCTTTTTTGCTTTTCTTTTTAATCAAGATTTCTGCAAATGAAACATGATTTTTATAAAACCTTCATTTGTAAAATTTTAAGCAAAAACACTATGTCATACATAATTAAGTTTACAAAGGATTACAAATTCAATTAAAAACGTTTTAAATTACCTTATTAAAAATCCTTTAAAATAGTGGCCAATATATTTCAGCTTCATCCGAAGCTATCATCAGAGCCCGATGACAAAAACAAAGAGCTTTGGCGGTTCACTCCCCCTTCATAACTTCATCGTTCGTCATTTCTTCAGTTCGTTTCTCTGTTTCTAGGATCTGTCTCCATTCATGTGGAATGATGCTATGTTCAATATCGTTTATTGCATCATGGGTGCGTCCCTATCAATATTAATTCAATTAATTTTCAAAAAATTTCAAATTTCAACTCACACAAATACGCACTTAAAAGGGAAGCAATAGAAATCCTGACCACTCATGACGCAATAAACGATATTGAACATAGCATCATTCCATATGAATGGAGACAGATCCTAGAAACAGAGAAACGAACTGAAGAAATGACGAACGACGAAGTTATGAAGGGAGAGTGAACCGCCAAAGCTCTTTGTTTTTGTCATCGGGCTCTGATGATGGCTTCGGATAAAGCTGAAATATATTGGCCACTATTTTAAAGGATTTTTAATAAGGTAATTTAAAACATTTTTAATTGAACACTATGTCATTTCTCATGAGTGAACACTATGTCATAATAAAATTATTTTTGTTTTATTTATTTATTTTTTATCCTGTTTTAATTTAAAAGATGGAATCATTCAAAAAGTACATTAAATATCAAACAGCGTTAACTAAAAGGAATATAGAAATTAAATAACTTTTAATGATTTACATTTATGCAGTTAATTTTAAATTTTATAATTATTGTTTTATATTTATCAATGTACATTTTGATAAATATATATTTACAGAATAAAACAAAATAATTTTTATTTTATTTATGTATAATAATATAATAATTTTCCTTTTCAGCTCTCCTAATTTGGTTCACCATTTAATTCAGCCACCTACTAATTTGCCTACACAACAACCACCTATAAATAACCCAAATAACATGGGTAATGTGAGTAATATGTCAGTGTCACCAGCTGTTAATGTGAATAATATGTCAGTGTCGCCAGCTGTTAATGTGAATAACATGTCAGTGTCACCAGCTGTTAATGTGAATAATATGTCAGTTTCACCAGCTGTTAGCATGAATGACATATCAGTTTCACTAGCTGTTAATATGAATAATTTATCAGTTTCACCAGCTGTTAATATGAATAATATGTCAACTTCATCAGCTGTTAGTATAACTCCCGTACCTAATTTTACAAATGTAAGTAATTTTATATTTTTCTTGTCTTCTTTATTTCATATTTTACATAAGATAGAGCACAAAAAGATACTTTTTGAATTAATGTTTCAAATTAAACTTGAACTTATTCATATTTAAGATGCAATACCTCTTCATGTTGTTCTATGGGGAAGTTTATTTATAAAATTACTCATTACCTAAAGTTTTATTTATTTATTTAATTTATTTATTTATTTTGTGTGTGTGTGTGTCACATTAGAAAAATTACAAGCATGAAATTAGTCCTTATTTTCCAAAAATTAAAAATTTATAGTTCTAATATTTTATTTTGAAGCTAAAAAAAATGTACTTAGTTTATTTTCAACATTTTTTTTTTTTTTTTTAGCTCCAAAATGAAATATAAAAATTCTTATAAATCGATATTTAGAAAAGAAGAACTATTTGACTATGAATTTTCTAAATGTGAAAACAAAATTAAAAAAGGAAGAAAGAAGTAAATAATGATAATGAGTAAGTAATTCCATCAACAAATTTTCCGGCGGAACTACATGGAGTTTGCTGTTGGCAAGGATAGATATTGTGTCTCCTTAATATTCTGTTATGAGAAAGGAAGAATTAAATTGTTTTTGTACAATGTAACATTACTACGGAGATGAGAACTGTGAGATTTAACAATACGGAAATTTCCTTCTATATTCTGTCTGCGATAGTTTAACTCATTTTTAACTCATTACTTTATTGCAAAGAGAACAACTTATTAGTGAAATATTGTAAAAATAAAATTATTAAACATGAAATTATTCCTTATTATAAATTGAACATTTTTTGAAAGATAAAATTATTGCACGATAACTTTCATAGTTTACAAAATGTGCATCATGACTACAGCAAATTACATAAACAGTTTATACTTCGAAAAAATTAATAATATTTGTTATATAAATACATAGTGTTGTTGAATTTTTATGAACCAAGTTCTAGATATTAAAAAAAAAAAAGCATTCTGACAGCTGCATCTTTTCTAGTATTTTTGATCAACTACAATATTTATCCTTTCAAAGTAGAGAGAGAAAAAGATATTCAAAATTTTAATTCATTTACATTAAAAGCCAGTAATAAAAACTGAAAGTATAAGCAATTTCTAAAAATGAATCATACAAAATGATGCTATAATAAATGAATTTTATGTTTCAGATTGGTAAAAAGACAGTTCCGCCCATTTTTAAAAAAAGGACAGAATACTGCTACCTAAGAAAAAAAAGCAAGGTCACTGAAACGAGAGCACATTTATGAGAATGAAAATTATGTACAAAAAAGGCATTTCACTTTGGGGAGGGGGGGGGGGCACCAGAATTGCATCAATCTATATATATAAAAGAGTACTTCCTGACTGACTGAGTGAGGGGGTGATCTATCAACGCCCAGACCAAACCCCTGGACCTAGAAGCATGAAATTTCATGACAATGTTCTTTCTATGACGTAGGCATCCACTAAGAAGCGATTTTACAAAATTCGCTCCCCATGGGGGGGAGGGGGGGCAAAACGTGATTTCACAAAATCCTTCATATCTCAAACAAAAAAACAGATATCCGTAAAATTTTTACTTTAAAATATAGCTAATACAAATGTCTAAAAACTAATTTCTGGAATTTTCCAAATTCGGTCCCCAAGGGGGGCGGGGGGGGGGGGCAAAACGTGATTCACATGCGCAAAACGTGATTTCGCATAATCCTATATATCTCAAACAAAAAAAATAGATATATGTGAAATTTTTGCCCTAAAATATAGCTAATGCAAATATCTAAAAACCAATTTCTGGAATTTTAGAAATTCAGCCCCCAGGTGGGGCAGCAGGGGGGGGGGGGACTTAGCCCCTCGGTCAAAATTGGTATATAGAGGTTTTCGATACCTACAAATCGATTGCGGATATTTTCGAATTTGCAAAATTATTAGGAGGGGCGGGAAAGGGGGGGGGGCTATGAGCAAAAACAAATAGAAATACAGTTAGGCCGTTCAAAATTGATACAGATAGGTTTCAGAGGCCTGCAAGTCGAATGGGGATATTTTCGAAAGTGTAAAGTTATTAGGAGGGCCGGTAAAAGGGGAGGGGGGGGGCAAAAAATAAAAATAGAGTTAGATCGTTAAAAATTGGTATATAGAGGCTTTCGATACCTACAAATCGATTGCGGATATTTTCGAATTTGTAAAATTATTAGGAGGGGCGGAAAGGGGGGGTGGGATGGTAAGGGGGGGGCTATGGGCAAAAACAAATAGAAATACAGTTAGGCCGTTCAAAATTGGTACAGATAGGTTTCAGAGGCCTGCAAGTCGAATGGGGATATTTTCGAAAGTGTAAAGTTATTAGGAGGGCCGGGAGAGGGGGGGGGGCAAAAAAATAAAAATAGAGTTAGATCATTCAAAATTGGTATATAGAGGTTTTCGATACTTACAAATCGATTGCGGATATTTCCGAATTTGTAAAATTATTGGAAGGGGGGGGAGAAGAGGGGCAAAAAAATAAAAATAGAGATATGTCGTTCAAAGTTGGTGCATAAAGGTTTTGATACTTACAAATCGATTGTGGATATTTTAAAATTTGTAAAATTATTACGGTAGACAGGAGGGGGGCCGAAGGGGGAAAATAATAGAAATAAGAGTTAGAGCATTTTGGGAATTTTTTCCGAAGGCAGTGAGAACCCTGTGCGACATTTTTCCTAATCAGATTTTGTTTCTCTTTTTTTTTTCACGTGATAAAAATGAATGCAATTTTGAGAATTCAGTAATTTCAGTGATTCATTTAAAAATAGGGACCAGCGAAGCGGGCGTCGCCTGCTAGTATTATTATATTTGTAACTGCAGTCTTCAGTCAATTATTACTCCCTCGTTAATGAAAATATATGAAATTGTATTGAAATTTTTTTAATCAAAAGATATATTATGTACTAAAAGAAATATTTTTCTCAAATCGTTTCACTAGGCAAAAAAAAAAAAAAAAAAAAAGGTCAGCAGACTATCAACCTCTGTTCTTTAACCCTCTCAGCATGTCGCCTCAAATGACATTTCTACTTAAAAAGTAATTTTATTGTCTACAAAAATAATATTGTTGACTACTCTAGCTTCATCATTTTAAGTGACAATTTTACGTCTTGCACGAGTTGAAGAGAAACTTCATGCTTTACAAGAACCAGCCTTAAACCGTTTGAAAGGTGTCTATTTGAGTTACAAAAATCTGGTTCAAACGCTTAAATGGTTTAAAAAAAGAAAAAGTGCAAATCAGTGTTCTTAATTCAACAATTTGTTAAATAAATTTTACCTTTTCCCAATGAATATTTTGTTAAAAATAAATAAGAATGATAGCTTTTAGATAGATACAAATTCTCAGAAAATTCATATTTAAATACAACATTCATATTTTAAATACAACAAACTATGTTGTACATATATTTTGTAAATATATATACAGCAATCTAATAGCAATACATACTCGTTAAGTGTTTGCAGTTCCAAGTAGTATGAAACCCCCCAGATTTACAATGAATATTTTGTTAAAAATAAATAAGAATGATAGCTTTTAGATAGATACAAATTGTCAGAAAATTCATACTTAAAATACGACAAACTATGTTGTACACACATATATATATATATATATATATATATATATATGTACATACAGTCAACTTCCTCTAATCCGCAAAAGTTTTGTCCATAGGTTGTGCGGATTATAGGAATTTGCAGATTAGAGGTCATTGTCTTTGTTTTACATTTTCTTTTGCAGGTACAAAGTCAGTTATTATTATGAATTCATAAACAGACATCAAAATGGAAAGACGATTTCTAATAAATGTTAGAATAAAATATTTCTTCAATATTAATAAAATTAATCAACCATATTCATATATATGATGGTGAATAATTTAAGCATATTCAAATA
Organism: Salticus scenicus; assembly: GCA_963930645.1. Taxonomy (NCBI): domain Eukaryota; kingdom Metazoa; phylum Arthropoda; class Arachnida; order Araneae; family Salticidae; genus Salticus; species Salticus scenicus. The sequence continues at coordinate 90,005,041 of OZ005650.1, read as the reverse complement.
ATACGTACCAATAAAATGTGAGCGTACGTTTTACTTAAAAAATACAAAAGAAAATATTTTTTTAAGCGAAGAAGTAATATTTTCATAACTGATTATTTTTAATTTTGTTAAACATTAATCTAATAGTAGTTTGTTTTAAGTTTTTATATACTTTTCTGACAGTCTTTGTCTTGACTTAGCACGAGTCTGTATGAATTTGGCAGGATATTAAATACAAGAATCTTACTGTTTTTTCCCAAATTGTGTTCGAAAGCAAGGATTAAGCTAAAAATTTGATTTAAAAAAAGTAAAAAATGTGAGAAGTCGCTAATTGTTCGAAATATCAGCTGTAAATTTCTTTGTTTACATTCAAAAATCAATTGTGGATTAGAGAGATTTGCAGATTATAGGTCTGTGGATTAGTGGGAGTTGACTGTATTCTGTATTGTGTAAATATAATAGTTCAAAAATATAAACTAAGAATATTTTAAAGGAGTATATTATTTGCTCCTCTAAAATTTGCCTTGCTATTTTTAGCAAAGTTGATACATTTTGGAGGCAAAGAGGATGTATTTTGGGCGACAAGTGAGACACTTTTTTTTATAACAAGGGAGCCACATTTTTGGAGGGCAAGAAATATGTATTTTTGTTCTTTAAGCAACAACTAGGATGCTCACTAAATTCTAAAGGGGAGGGTGGGTGTGGCGCCCTTGTTAAAGGCTCTAAGGGAGCCCTGCTAACATTTTTATTGAGTTCTAATTTTTTATATACGTACATTTATAAACACAGCATAAAATCCACTTATAACAAGTCCATATTTAGTAATATTCTGTATTTAATGCAAAAAATGGAATATTTTGTTTAGTATAATGTTATAAAGGTATTGCAATATACTTTTTTAGCAAGCAAATATTTTTAATTTTCTTGGATTTAATAGGAAAATAATTATGGAAGCATTAAATATTACAAAGATAGTAAAATATAATTTAAAAAAAAACAAATTTAAAATCAAACTCTATCCCTAGACTATTTCCATTAAGTTTTGTTGATCAAAAATAAACATTCTTTAAAGTTTTTCAACATCTGACAAGCTATCATAGAATGTAATTTATTGTTATAATATTTAAGGAAATTGAAAAGGATTAGAATATTAAAATTTCTTGACAGTATACATCTGGACACAGATGCTTGGAGAAAAGTGATGCAATATGCAATCCTGTATCGAAAACTGATACAGGAAAGTTAAATGATTGACAGAAGAGAATGTAGCTCCGAAGATGAAGATAACTTGTCAACAAAAGGATATATTAAGCAGTTTCACGAGGCTTCAAATATCAATGAGTACAATATTGTTGACTCCATTAAGTATATTCTTGAGGAAATGGTAAAAACCCAGGAACAGTGAAAAATGATTGCAGTGACTTGTGCTAAGCCAGTACAGATTTTTTTTTTTTTTTTTTTTTTGAAGCAATAGAAAATGAAATGAAACTTTTTAAATTCAAAATATTGGCTTTAGATTAATTTTTCTTTTTTTTACTTCTGATCATCAAAGCAGCGTTGGTTGCAAAGTAAGTTGGTTTTTATGTATAAATTATTTCATACTAAACTTGTACTCAGATTCAGCAAGTGACCAGTTTTCCATTAAATAGCTCTCATTTGTGTTGTAGACTGTAGAAAATTATAGCTTCATTATTATTTTTTTTTTTTTCCAAACTTTCTTCTTAAGCAAACAAATCATGAATTATTTTTAGATTGCATTGAATAATTAATATTTATAATTTAATTATTTTATTTATTTATTTACTTTTTTTTTTTTTTTTTTTCCAGAATGTTCCTCATACACAAAGTTCTGCTCCAGGAATGGATGCCAATGACAGTGGACTATTTAATATTCTTTTACCTCAGCAAAATACAAATCCGCCTGCAGTGTCTTCCGCTCCACAAAGTATTCCAGCAAGTTTGTTTGCTGAACCTATGCCTGTAATGAACAATGATCTTGAAACAGAAGATGCAAATGACTCAGCTTTAAGGCAGTTACTCCAAAAGAGTGAACTGACTTGTAAAAGAGAAAGTGGTACGCCTTTAAGTTCGTCTTCAGATAGCTTGCCATCACTTGATTCTTTGCTAAACACATCCTCTTTACAAAGTGTCACTGTTACAACTAATGAATCGGAAAAAGCCAGTACTGTAAATCAGTCCGAAAGTATTAATGAAGCTATGAGAAATACTGATTCCAATTCCTCACATTCAGAACTTAGTACTGCCTTTCAGAAAAGCTGTCGAACAACAGAAAGTCGAACAGAAGAAAAGTGTGCAGTTTGCAAAGAATCCAAGAACTTAATAAACTGCAATGGTTGTTCTAGATCTTATCATGCAGACTGTCATGTACCATCACTGGCATCTGTGAAAATGTAAGAAATTTTATAGTAATACTGGCCCCCCCTTTTTTTTATGCTTATTTTCATATTTGTGTAATTATTTATAAGACCATTAGTAATTAATTAAGATAGTACTGATTCAAAGAAAAAAATAAAAATTTCTTAATTTTTTTTTAAACATATGTATTGTATCAAAATACAGGTTTTCCACAATGACTATATATAATTAATGAATAAAAATTTGGTGTGTAACAACCACAAGACTTCCATACATAGCAAGTATTTTTTTTATCTTTTTTAAAACACTAATTTCTGAGATCTAAAACTGGCCTACCTTGACTGTTAATTTTCCTGTAATAACCATGTAATGCATGTGAAAGAATCTCTAAAAAGGGGTTTATGTAGCAATTTTCAAGAAAATCGTTAGAACCTTTTTTGCGATATCGACTTTCATCAAAACTTGACTAACTCAATTGTTGACCATAAAACAATTACACTGGGAAGGATATTTAAAAGGGAGTTAATATGTCAAGTTTGGAAAAGTCAGCAGAAGTTCTCTAGGACATACTACAACTGAAGAAGCCCCAGGGCATAATGCTGGTGAAAGTCTTTTGAAATAAAGTAGTATGTTTCCTTTACTTATTTAATGAATCAGTATAGTTTTTCATAGTTGCCCCCTCGCACAACAAGTTTTGTGTAATTGAACTTTATAGGAGATAAAAGATAACAATAAATTGAAAATTTCGAATAAATGCTTTAAAATGAAAATAAATAAATAAATACATTTAAAAAAAACATTGTCACAATTGTTTTGTGTTGAAATAAAATTCATAAAATAAACAGTTGAAACAAAATTTAAACAAATAGGCAAAGAAAATAGGAATGAGTGCTGCAAACAAAGTGGCATTTTATGCATTTATTCAGTTTTTAATTTATTATTTCATAATGCCAGTAGTCCTCAAGAGCATTTTTATTATTTTTAAGAATTAGCCTTTCCATAAGTGAGAAAAATCGTAGCGTAGCAGTACCAACTGTTGGTCAATATGCTTAAAAAGTTGGTAAACACCAATTTATATTAAAACACAAATAATTATAAGTTTACTAGTTTGTTGTAGGGCGACTAAGGCGCCCATTGAAAAATAATCGTTTTATTTTATTTATTTCTCACTCTCACTTTAAATAATTCATTTACTAGCAAGCCCGTGCAAAATTTTCTCACTTTGTTTATCTCTTCATTACCTTTAAAATTATTATTTTATAGACGTCATTTTTTTTCATATGCATGAGCAAATTTATTTTTATTTTTATTTCATTTTATTTTACTTTATTACGGGAAAGCATATTTCATTTTATGCTGAAAAAAAAATGGCAACAAATTAAATTTTTAAAATCTATTTTAAAGCTTTTATTTTCATGTTTTAATTCATTTTAAAAAAAACTAATTATATATTCGTTACAAATAAGTTACCAAGTGAAAGGCATAATTTTTCTGAATCCGTTGGTTTAAACAGCTTATCGATCAGACAATTAGCTTTTTAAATTAAAGTATGAAAAGTAAAGATTAACTAAAGTATGAAAATTAGGAGACAGAGTCCAAGGAAATCTCTTAAGCCTAAAGTGTGACAGAATCAGCCATGGATGAGGGTAACTATATATGCTGATTATGAAATTCTGAGCATTATTTCTTGATTAAGAGCTGTCATAAAATTTTTGTCACCCACACAGAGGCTGATAGCTGTAAATTTTCTAAAATTAGTCAAATCGGGTCCAAAACTGCTCACATCCTAATCTTTTGTTCCTATTTTAATCCACTTCCACAGAATCTGAGATTTTAATACATTTTTGAATAAAATATGTTTATGAACTTTTTTATTTTTATTTATGTGACATTATTTATAATTAAATGTGAAAAAAAAAAACTGTTAGAAAAGATAATTGAATACATCTTTTTATCTTTTTTTAGACGTAACGACTGGATTTGTATGTTGTGTAGAGATGTCCTAACTTTTCCTGTTCCTGAAGAGGATCACAAAAGAAAACTTCTTGATTTGCAGGGAAGAGAATTAATGGTATTATTATTATATTCACTTTATGATTCACTAAATGAATTTTTATGTCATTACAGGGGTCTATCTAGAAAAATTTTAGGTCCATAAACGGTCTTTTCACAAAAATGGACAATCTTAAAATGGACCATTCACAAAAATCAGATGATATAATTATTTATTTATTTATTTTTCTCTCATCGGTCATATGAAATAGTATGTACGTTTCAACCAAAAATCTGGAATTTTGATGATTTTTTTGCTAAATATTCACTGATTTTGAGAAAGATCTTTAAGGGGGGAAAAAAGAAGTGAATTTTCACCAGTTAGCCACAAAATAATGTTTTTTATTAATTGATGGGTAAAAATAATCATATAATTAACTTTACTTAATTAGTTGTAATTAAATAGTCAATTTTGTCTATCAGCAATGAAATAATTTCATATTTTGGCATTTGCTCATAAGAATATCACATATTATGGCAGTCAAACATCAAAAAAGCAGACTCTTAAAATGTATTTGGCATTTTGGGTGTATGCTTGGAAAAAAAAGTGGAATTTTGTTTTTCAGTGGTCAAATGTTCACATATTTTGGCAATCATTAGTAAAAATATTGCGTATAGTTTTTAATTGGTCTAAAAAAAAAACCCTTAAATTGTATCAGTTGATTTTTTTTTTTTTTTAAATGACACATTTTTATCAATTAGTAGCAAAAAATTACACAACATACTATGATGCGTTAGTATTCACAATGAAGTGATAAACAGATTCACAAAATTATATATATATATATATTCTATTTTTTCACAAATAAAACAAATCCCATAAAAGAAAGCTGGTGGATCCCTGCATTATTAAAGACTATTAATAATTGATTAAAAATTGTTATTTAAAAAATTTTTCTTGAATTTTTAAAAAAATCTGTTTGTTATGCTTGTAGTTGATCTATTGTGAAGCTATGAAAATACTTTTTATTGCATGTAACATATTTTACAGTATATATAATATTACAGTTTTAAAAAATTAAAGAACACACTTTTATAGAAATGTGAACTAAAAAGCACAAAATATCTATCGTAGGATTAAAATGCAGGGTAAGAGAAAATCGTGTGAGTGACACACCATAATATTTACATACATTTAAATCTTTAATTAAAATTATTTAGAATTAAACAAAAACCTTTTTTTTTTAAAATCTCCCGTGACTGGGTTCGAACGCTAGACCTTTAGGTTCGTAGCGCGGAGCCTTACCTCACGGCCACAGCGTTCACGTAGGGAAAGTCTTTTTTTACAATATAGACTTTTTGTTTGCTCCCAGAGCAGTTACAAACATACAGAAAATGAAGCTAATAAAAGTGTGTTAAAAAGAAGTAATAGTACAATGCGCTGTATCCATAATTTTTTATCATTTTATTAATTATAATCTTATTCATTGCATAAGAAAATTTTCAGTTACAGGTAAATATATACTTTAAAACAGGATTCATACACCTTGAGGAAAAACCTGGAAAACTCAGGGAAATCTGGTGAAAAATGAAAGTTTTCATGAAAATACTAAGAAAATTATTGCAAAATCTGGAAAAATGAAATTTCTCTGTCTCACTCTTAGATTTTTCTTTTCAACGCAATTCAAATGATTTTTTTTTTTTTTTTTTTAAGTATTAAAAAAAATATGTTACTACCATGTATAATAATATATCATCATACAATCTTTATTATAATTTTACAAAAAATGACTGTAACGACCCAGAGTTATTTCAGACAATAATTGTCATTCTTATGGATCTTTACTCTCTAGTTAATTATGATATGATATAAGATATGACTATGTATAAGTGAGATATTATGTACAACATATATTAAAAGAAGAAAGCAGAAATTAAGCTAACTCATATGTGTCTGATGCATCCTGCTTTTACAAGCTGTGAACCAAAGCTCAACTAACTGCCAAAATACCTTCTCCTGCTCATTTGGCATGGAAGGTTGGCTGAGTGAGTGAAAATGAAGAGGGGAGTCTTGGTTGCATGGCAGTAACAAAATATAGTACTAATAATTAACTCATTGCGTCTTACTTGAAAGGGAATAAAAGATAGAAAATTAATATGAAATTAAACCAATTTTATGCTTTGATATGAAGGCAGGCAGATACCAACATCTGGTTATGTAATGTGTTGCTAATGTTTTCTTAAAAATAATCTAAAAAACCCAGCATTTTTTTCTTTTTTCTCTATGTATTAAAAAAAAAATTCTGTCGCTGGCGTCAATTTTTTTTGTTTGTGACAGCAACTTCTCACGGAGGGCAGGGCTCTCCGAGTCATGAAATATATCAGTATATTCTGAATACTTCAAGGAAGGCATTTCAGCTGCTTAGAAATTTCTATCATTTTAATTAACGAAGTTATTAACTAAAAACATCGGGTTTTTAAAGGTACTCTATTTGCCACCATAGAAAAAGTTTCTCTTATGACGTTATTTTTCTGTCATATCATTTTCCATGGGAAAATTAAAATGTGATCCATGGTGTTAAAATATAATAAAATCAATGCCAATGTTGCTGTTCAGAAAAATATTTCTATTATTGGAAATTTCTTAGTTGTTTATCATTTTTTTTTTTTTTTTTTTTTTTATGTTCTTTCTTGCGGATAATGATTGTGAAATGTGGGTTAGAAAATCTGGTTTATATAATCGTATTTTCTGGGCAACTATAGAACAGTTAAATGGTTTAAATGTACGGGAAGAATGTATATATATTTATGCATACTGATGATCCTTGTTATTTTTTCATGCAAAGTAAGAAAAATTAATCTTAAATATTTGCTTTATTAATATTAAAAATAGGCTTAATTTATTTATGCATATTACAAAACAGACACATTTTGAAAAATGTGTTTTCGCTTTATTTACATTTGGAATCCATGGCAACCACTTCCGAAAACTGTATTTTGCCATAATCACCAAATAGAGTTGTGGACCAACCTGCAAGTTGTTCCAATTAGAGTCAAAATCAAACTCATTTATAAATCTTGTAATTTTGCACTAATAATTTTTTAACATTACAAAATCAGACATTTCTGGAACACATTTGATTTTTTTTTTTTTTTTATTATTATTATTATGGGAAGAAAAACATTCACCATCTTAAAAGCATAGGCATTAGAAAAAAGTATAGGTATTAGGAAAAAGTATAAGCTTTAGATTATAAGTACTAGATTTTTTTATTATTATTATTATACTAGATTATTTATTTTTCTTCTTCTTCTCCTTCTTTTTTTTTTTTAAACAAGCAATTACACCAAAACATTCATCACCAAATAATGACAAAAAGTTTTTAAAATGCCAAGGGGGTAATATACTAAAGTTGTAACACAAAATGGTCTAGATATCATGAATTTCTTTCTATTCTAAAACTAAAGCATAATATTTCATTGAAAAAGCAAAAAAATGTGGTATTAAATATTATGTATTTCAATTTGGCATTAAATATGAGAAAATCTATAACATTTTTCTGCTTTTGTCTTGTGATAAACACTATTAATATTCCTATTCAGTGAAAAGCCTTGCAGGGGTTAAGTGAAGTGAACCAGGGGTTGGTGAGCGGAGAGAGCAGGGGGCAGAGACCCCCTAGACTTAAAAAAAAAAAAAAAAAAAAGAAGGACTATATTAACTCTATAAAATATATACAGTCGAACCTGTTAACATGAACACCTTAACATGAATTACTTTTAATATGAACTGTTTCGACAATCCCCACCAAAATGAAGATTAGTTTCTGAATAATGCTGATAGTATGAACTACTGATAACATGATAAAAATTTCTATTCCTCTTGAGATTCATGTTAACAAGGTTTGAATAATTTCAAATTTTAGTTTTTACAAGTTGAAACTACTTAATGCCATTTAATAACTTTCTTTATTTTAATTTCTATTACATTAATAACTTAAATTTTTATTTAATCTCCCCACACCAACCCAAAATTTCTTACATTCTTTATGCTTACCTTCTCATTTTTTAGTTAATTTTTAATGATGTATATATATATATATATATATATAATAGATTGAGAAAGTTTTATTTTTTAAATGTGGAATATAACCACATATAGAATTTTATAATTCAAGCATTTTACAGGAACAGTAAATAATAATATTTTGGAACTTTAAATGACATCTCTGAATGAAAAACAGTATAACATGATTATAACTAAATTATTGTATTGCTGTGCACTAATAAATAAGCAGTGTGAGTTTGAGCTATTTATTTCATATTAATGATAATGTGTTCAAAAATTTTAAACTTCACTATAAAATATGTGCATTAGGAATGTTCTGTAAAGATTCTGTACACCTTTGTTGACTGTCAGAGATATTGTAACCAGAGACATTATCTTCAGGGTAATGCCTTATGAAGGCCTGGAACAGACTTCATAGCTTGTTTCAATGGTCAAAAATGGGAATTTATTTAATTTCAAAATATTGGAGCAGGAGGAGAGGATATTAAGAACCTTTGCTTTACCTTTGAAAACTGTCATATGCCTTAACATCTTATTAATATTTTTTTTGTGGATGGTACATTAATTAAATTTATTAATTAATGCAAACAAATATTATGCTTTAGGGCAATTTACAATGGAACCATCATTAATCTAATATAAAGAACGCTAAAATGTAACTTACTTTCCAAAATTTTGGATAATTATGATTTACCTAGAAATAAATGTTCTAATTAAAATAAATAAAAAAAATAAATTAATCCAACTTTTGATTTGCTTTCTTCTTAAAGTCAGACGGCACCTTGAAATAAAAAGACTATATATATGGGTGAGTCTAGAAAAATCATGATGCCTTATCAAATCATAATATAATAAATAATCTTTAAACTATTGTTAAGATTATTTTTTTATTTTGTATATAAAAGTACAATGTTGTTCTTTAAATTTTTATTTATAATTTCTTAAATTAAATTCATAGAAAGTAAAAAAAAAAAAAAGTGTTTCCCAAAAGGTGATATATCATTTCTGTGGATTGTTACAAGTCAGAGTTTTATTATCTGAATAATTATAGATGATGTATTTAATCCTATAAGTGTATTTTTCTTAGAAATTATATGAATTTAACATCACAGAAGATTTTTTACTCAGTTTAAACTCACAAGAAATATTTTTGGAAAAAAAAAAAAAAAAAAAAGAAAAGAAAGTTTGCAACAAAGTTTTGCTTATCTTGTACATTTTAAAACTTAAAAAAAAAAAAAAAGAAAGAAAGAAAGAAGGAAACATTAGGACTCTTTTTTTGCATAATGGAGCTCTTTTATTGGAGTATGGGGAAAAAAGAGAAATTTTTTTTTTTTTTTTCTTTTTTTTTTTTTTCCAGAATATGTCTGGAATAGCTTTGAAACTCAGGTTATATAAATATACACAACACACATCCATTACTCACATTATACTGTTAACATTATTGCTTTGGATAGCCTGCAAGCTTTTGAAGTCTGTTTATAAAGTATTTAAATTATTATTTTTTAGGCTTAATTATGCTGATATGGATATTTCTGTTTATTACTCTCCTATATATATATAATAATAATCTTAATCTCCAAATTTATTTCAGACTTGTGAGAGAATTCTCCTAGAAGTTTTTGTTCATCCAAAAAGCTTTCATTTTCATAACAAAGTTAGCAAAAAGGTATTTAATTTTTATTTGGAATGTTGTTTGTAAAAATTAATTCTGAATTCATTATTATTATTATTTTCACTAATGTAGATGATATTCACTAAATAAACAATGCAAAATCGCTCTTTCGAAATTTCTTTTCCAAATTTCAATCGCCCAAAGAAAAATTTTATTAAAGTAAGAAAAACCCTCAAACTATGTCAATTTTTAAAATGTACATGAAATTTGTAAAAACAGATTTTGAAAATAAAAAACACTGATATCGAAGACATTTTCACAATGAATAGTATATTTTCAGGCCACTGGCTTTATAATGCTGTACATCCTATTTCAAATAAATATACTTAAATAAACAAAACCAACTAACTGCAAAGATGTATTTATTGTAATCAGCTAAAACTTCTTTTAAATCTATCTGCGTAAGTATGTTAATTAAATTCTTTTGGAATACTTGATCCATGATAATGTAAATATCCATTATTCTTGGACAGTAAAAATTCCAAAAATGAACTTTTTCATGCAACTTCTTATTGATTCAAATTTTAAAAAGAAAAGCAAGACAGACAATTTATTTTGAAAACTAAATATTTTCAAATTATTTATTTATTAAAATTAAATAATATTGCTGATCAAGGGGACTTGGCATCACTGAAGATTTCATATAAAAGCTTATATTTCCATTTAATATTTAAAAATTGAACTTTATTAGGTTTGTTCAATTAAATATATATTCAGGCAACAATTCTTATTGGGTTTTTTTTTTTCATGAATTCATCAATTTATGATCTTCATTGCTGGTGCGATTCTGCTCAAAAAGCATACATCACTAGATGAAGGGAAGGTTTACTTCGAGATAGTTGTCGTGTGACATAACTAGCAAGCTGTGATTCACATCTTTTCCGCTGAAGGTGAGTCTTCATTTGAAACGATTGATGGCTCAGAAGAATACCTCGACGTTGGAAACATACCTCGGACAGTTCAGCCGGACAAAATAAAACATTTAAATTTAATATAAATACTGGTCTCCCCCCCCCCCCTTTCCAAAAAAAAAAAAAACAAAAAAAAAAAAAAAAAAAAATCCTACGCGGCTTATAATGTAGATTTGGATCAATCATTCTTCTTGTAGCAGTCATGTTCAAGGTGAAATAGAATAATTAATTAATCCAGTCATTTAACCAGTCAGCTTTATTTTAAAAATATAAGGCTAGGGTTTTCCACATAGGTGAGGAACCAGTACATTATTTTAAGTAATTACATGATAAAAGTCTTATTCACAGTAACAACATTATTTGTTTAGCACTTCTAAGATGGAAAAAGGCAATATTTTAATGATGCAAGCACTTTTATATGAGGGGGAAAAGGAGAAGAGGCAAGGGACTTTTTTCCCATCTGACATAATGTCACGTGATCAATAAGGGTGTGACTTAGTGCTTTTCAATTCTTCTATTTGTTTCTTCCTTTTCAGACAGGGCATGAATAAAGACTAGGAGGATATTTTTGGTTTGGAGGGAAAAAGACAATTTGGAAGAAATACGTTAGAATAATAATAATAAAAAAAAGATTAATTTTCCTAATGGTTATTTTTAATAAAGCAGAAATGAAAGTGTCTATTTGCAAAGAAAAATTTTGAATCATTATTAAAGAATATATTAATTAATATAAAAAGACCTAATTAGAGGATTTTTATATTACGTGTATATATATATTAACAGAAAATTTTTGTAATGTTTATTTTGATGTGTGAGAAGTAGTGATGTAAAGTGTTCTTTCATACTTTTTAGGTGCCAAACTACTACAAAGTAATAAAAAGACCAATGGATCTTTCAACAATACGCATGAAGTTATCTCCTGGTCACTTTGAACATTATATAGATGTTGAAGCTTTTTGTGATGATATGCGTCTAGTATTTCAAAATTGTTTTATATTCAACACAGTAAGGTTTTATCATTATTAAGCATAATATAAAACATTGCAATGCTATTATTATTTTACTTTATGCTCTTATTAATGTAATTAGTAATATTACTTGTTTCAATTAAAATGGTATTCTGGTCTAAAATTAAACAAAAAAAAAAATAATAAATTCTTCCCCCCTAATATTCTTAAAGTTTAGATCTTTAGGAATCGCCAGTTAACAAAATGTAAGTATATGATGTATGACTTACAAGGAGAGGTCACAACATGGAAAATTTAGATTGAGTTGAAATTGTGCAGGATTGTAGTATACTATGAAGGTAACAACATATTAAAGCAGTAGGACCCACTAGCCACAGAATTTTGAGAAAAAAGCGTTTAAAGTTTCAGTAATCTTTAAATACAAGTTATTTCGCAGCAGAGACAATGTTCCAGTGGTGTGGTCAGCAGAGTAAATGGTTGCCACACGGAGGACCCGGGTTCAATGCTACCAATAGGAATGTTTTTTCCCCTTTTATTTATTTAATCTTCACATTTTATTTTAGTGTTACTTTCTCTTATAATTCAATTCAAAATTTGAAAATTTTAATAAATTATTTAAATTTTTTGAACTTAAAAAAAAGAAAAAAGAAACATGTATGTTTTAAAATACTCTATTTTTTATATTTATAATTTTCCATTAAAAAATAAATAAATAAATAAATAAAAATAAAATAAATAATTTTTTCAACTATATTTTTTTAACTATAAAATTAAGTATTAATCACATAATTTTTTTTTTTTTTTCATGCAGGACGATAAATTCATTTAATAAATTTAATAAAATTAAGTTTTAAAAAAAGACCTTTTTTAAAATCTAAACGTTTTACTTCATTTTAGGTGTATTTAAAACAATGCTAAACTTTGTTTTTTAAATTTCAGAAAATAAAATATTGCAGAGAAATAATGATTTTAATTGCACATATAATTACGGCGCAAATAAATTGACTAATTACTTCTCCAATCATTACAGCTTCTTGAAAAATTATAATACAGGATTCTGATTATATTAAATTATATTACAGGCAAACAAATACCCAAAATATACATTATCTTTAATTGTAGATTTTAATTATTAATCAACGTAGTTTTTTCTTCGACAATCTGTTTTCTATCCTTCTGTGTATGAAATAAAATTTCAGCTGCTCTCTAATATTAACAATCTCAAAACAGTTAAGTAATTCATGCATATTAAAACCATATCAGAGAGAAGGACGAATGATTGTAAAATTTAATCTTTTGAATAATTAAACATGAAATTTTAAAAATTTAATGAATATTAATTATTGAAATTTTGTGATTTAAAAAATATGTAGGTTATATAGTTATAATTTTATGTATGTAATATTTGATATTTTCTATAACTTAAAAAAATTAATTTTAGCTTATGTTCCCTTTATTTTTACTTTATTTTATAATTAAAACAAAGCCAAGAAAGAAAAAAAAAAAAAGAAATAAAGAAAAGTAATTATTATTTATTAAGATTTTCAATTTTTGAATTTAATTATAAGAGAAAGTAACAGTAAAATAAAATGTTTAGATTAAATAAATAAAAGGGGAAAAAAACAGTCCCGTTCTTAGCAATGAACCCGGGCCCTCTGCGGGGCAACCATTTACTTTGCTGACCACGCCACTAGAATGTTGTCTACATCGCAAAATAACTTGTATTTAAATATTACTAAAACTTTAAATGCTTTTTTCTTGAAATTCTGTGGCTAGTGGGTCCTATTGCTTTAATATGTTGTTACCTTCATAGTATACTACAATCCTGCGTAATTTCGTCCCAATCTGAATTTTCTATGTCGTGATCTCTCCTTGTTAGACTTCTGCGGCTGCCTGAAACTTTTGTCAAAACTCCTTTTTTCAACATGTTTGACATGAAATCTTAAGTTCTATTTATTTAACCAATTTACTTCAAATTTTATACCAGCCTTCAATATATAACCTTTTATGGCCCCTACCACTTTTGTATCAAAATTATTATTATTATTATTATTTAATTAAAAATTATTAAAAAAAAAAAAAAAAAATGAAAAAGACCTCCTTTTTTTTTTCAAACAGTTGCCATTATGTGTATGAGCAGAAGAACTGCAATTACATCAACCAGAAAGTTCCCCCCTCCCACCTTATATTAAAAAAAAAAAATTACTGTCCTTGCATCAAATTTTTTGTCTGCAACTGCATTTTCTTGTGAATGGAAGTGTCTTTTGCATCATCAGAATTGCCAAATACTTCAAGGAAGACATTTTAGTTGGTTAGAAATTTCTATCATCTTAATTAATAAAGTTATTGATGAGAAACATCGAGCAAACTATTTGCCATCTTGCAAATAGTTTCTCTTATGACGTCATTTTCCCCAGGGAAATTAAAATGTAATAAATGGTGTAAAAATAAATAAATAAATAAATATTAATGTTGCTGTTGGTAACAAAGAAATTCATTGTCTGTAAAAAAATAAAAAGATAGTTAGATAAATTTAATAAAAAATGAATTTAGGATTGTAATTAATCGTCTGCAGATACTTTTATTCTACTTTTAAGAAAAATAAATTTCTCACTGGCAATTTCTTTTGCTGTTTAACAATTTTTCCATGATTTCTTTTTTGTAAATAATCAAATAGGTAGGACCCATTTGGTGAAATTTAAGATTTAGTGTTGCAGTAGCCAAAGTTTTCATTTCCACAATGATATTAGTCATTTTATTTCTAGCCCTGCATTAAAAATATTGCTAAATAATAAAATGTTACAAATGATAATAATAATAATGCACTTTAAAAATTGCATATTTGCTGCTGCCAGTGCCATTTGAAACCTAGCTGTTTATTAGAAATATATAGAATTAAATTTTTTGTTTTAAATTAAATAAAAAACAGGTTCTGAATTTTTCTTTTAAACAACAAGCAATTAAAACACAAAATTCATTGTCTAATAGTGACAAAAATTTAAAAGTAACCAAGGTGGTCATACACTAAAGCTGTAACACAAAAGGGTTTCGATATTAAAATTAAGCATAACATTTGATTAAAAAAAAATATGGTATTAAATATAATGTATTTCAATTTGACGTTGTATATGGGGATTTCTGTAATATTATTCTGCTTATTTCTTATATTATACACTATTAATATTCCTATTCAGTAAAAGGCATAGCAGCGAATAGGCAAGCTTTAGGCCCTGCTAAA
This sequence comes from Salticus scenicus, assembly GCA_963930645.1. NCBI lineage: Eukaryota > Metazoa > Arthropoda > Arachnida > Araneae > Salticidae > Salticus > Salticus scenicus. Next base: position 89,989,839 of record OZ005650.1, on the reverse strand, counting down.
GTTTATAAACAACACAAGTTGGGGGGTTGTGAGCAGAGCGAGCAGGCAGTTAGACCCTGTACCCCTAATTTATTTAATTATTCTTTTTTGGGATTTTTTTGTATGTTTTTGAAATATCAATAAATATTTGTAAAAAAATTAATGGTAAATAAATACAGTGAAACTTGAATAATTCGAACTTGTTTAATTCGAAATTCTGGATAATTCGAATTTTTTATTCGGTCCCTTGAATTTTGTATTAAAATAATATTAAAAAATCATGGATAATTCAAATTCTATTTTGGATAATTCGAATTTTTCATACGATTATCTTTAAAATATTACATTAAAATTTGGTCCAGAGATTTTTCTCAGCTAAAGTGCATTTTTTTTTTTTTAAACAATCTTTCAAAAGAAGGAAAAGAAATGCAAGAGTATTTCCTAACTGGTGCATCAGAAGATATGGTCCATGTACATGAATTTCGATGGTTTTTTAATTAAAAGTCATGTCTGATGTAGAAGATTCTATTTTTGTATCAATTGATAGGTTGAAGTCATGTGGCATGACACAAAGATTGTACTTAAAGAAGCAATCAGAAATATTTGACTATTTTTTAAAAGGTGTTGAATAATTAAACTCGTAAAAAAATATTGATTTAATGGGGGGGGGGGGATGTAGCAGTATTCTTAGATATAAAGTTTATGTGTTAAATCTTTGATCATAGAGTTTTATTTATTTGTTTTTTATTTATGTGTTCTTTCTGACAAAACAGTATATGTAATTCGAATTTTTGGATATTTCGAATTTTTCTCTGGTCCCTTCAACTTTGAATTATCCAAGTTCTACTGTATATATTTATCAAGCTCGACAGAACGACCAAAGTTTATGCCTCTGGACCAGAATACCCCTTAAATATTTAAAGGTAATCTGAATTATAGTTTATCATTTCAGGAAGGTTCAGATGTGTACAATGACGGTAAAGAAGTTCAATTATTTTTTGAGAAGCTTTTAAGCCAGTATTTTCCTGAACTAGAATTAGACGAGCAAGCTGAAGATGATGATGAGTAAAAGTGATGGTTTGTGAAAGCAGACTTGTATATATGTTTTTTTTTTTTTTTTTTTCTTTTTTTTTTTTGTCGTGTCATTAAATATGTATATGTGATCGTGTCTTTTGTATAGGGAACATACATTTTCGAAAAAAATTAAAAAGTGACGTGCAATATGCAGTTTCTGAAATGTTTATAATTATTTTATTTATTTTTTTTTTTTTTTATTCTGAAATGTATTTCACTATAGGATCAAAAAATTATATTTTTAAAAGTATCTTTTAAAGTTATTCTATTTATTTATTTCCTATGAATTACAAATTTTCTATTGACAAGTTACAGGAAATTGTTAAATTAGTTTCAAAGTTATTTCACTCATTTGTTTATAGTATTAAAATTTTAAAATTCAAATTGTACATACATATACAGATTTGTTTTTTTTTTTTTTTTTTTTTTTTTTTTCTTTTTCCTTTGAAAAAGCATAGGTATAAACAGGGTTTAACATGGCACAAATGTTTTTTTTTTAGCATTTTAGCTAACATGCGCAAGCAGTATTTTAGCATTTTTGCAAGTTAATTTAATTCTTTGGATATTATTGATTTATTTTTCTTAATTTGATTATCCCTAATTTTGTTTTCTATTTCTTTAGTTCACTGATTATTTTTAACTAAGCATCCATACTTATGATTTAAGAAACATCAATCAGTGATTTTTTTTTTTTTTTTCGAATTCAACAATAGAAGAAAGAGCCAGCTGTGTCATATGTATAAAATGAGAAAGTGATTTGAAGAGGGCATAATGAATATGAGTAGATTATTACAAAGAATTTTTTCTGAAAACACTTCTATGAAGCGAATTCTGAATTCTGACATACTTTTAAATATTTTTGCATTTAAATTCAGCCATTAAATATAGAAATTAAATCTGAATATGCTAAATAAGGATTACCTATATTTTCAGTGGTTTTATAATTTTTGTCTATGAATATTTGAATAAAGTTTAAGGTTTTTGCTTTTTAATGAAATTTTTACTGACATAATTTAGAAAAATGTGGGGAAAAAAAAAAAACTAATTGTCGTTTAAACCCTGGTTATAAATAAAATAAAATTTACTTTCATCATTTTGTAGAAGAATATGTAAATAATTAGTTACACATCCGTTACAATATGGGTCATGATTTTGATTACATTTATTTAAAATTTCTGATTTCATTTTATTTATAAAATGTTCTTTAAGAATCTCGTTTCTTTAAGGCAGTTTTAATTATCTAGTCAACTATATTTTTGGAATAATTCTGCTTAAATATTCCTATATTTCTAAATTAGCATTTTTTTTTTCTCTAATGTTTAAATAAAATATATATCTATATAATTTCATTTCTCATCTGTCTGTTATTCATTATCGTTAGAACATTGTTTTTATGCCTTTGTGATATCAATGAATTTTAATATCACTGCAAATTTGTTATTCTTTGTTTTATTTCTCAGTTGCACAACATTTGTTAGGTTTGAAAATTTATTGAATTTTATGTATTTAAACTAATTTTTCTATTTTCATTTTGATGAAACGTTTTTTAGAGGTAATATTTCATTATGTGATGTTAAAAAAAAAAAAAAAAAATCTTAATTATTAAAATGTTATGTGCTTATGTGTTTATTTTCTTGTTTAATGTGCCAAACATGTTCTTACATGAAAATTCATTGTACACCGATTATTTTTGAAGCAAACAAATTTTTATAAATGGCTAATGATTGTGTCTAATGTTGTATATTTCTAGACAATGTTTTTTTTTTTTTTTTTTTTCTTTTGAATCCTTTGTACTTTGTGTAAAATGTGTTTGTGTAAGGTCATCAAAAAGTGTACTGAGGGAATGGAAAGGTAGTAATAATACTATGCATGTACTCGCAGTCAAAAAGTTGTACAAATGAAATTTAAAACATAAACAATTTGTATATATTTGAGTAACTATGCAGCATACTATAATTAACCCTTTAATGTTCACTATATATATAATAATGACTTATTAAGCATAGTAATGCCAAGCAACAGGTACAAGATCACTGAAACCACAAAAACCAATAATTTTTTTTTTTTTTTTTTTTTTATTGCTAAAATAATTTCAAAAATAGACACATACCTGATCACAAATATGTAAAAAAATAAATAAATAACATTGTTAATTTTTGAGAGATTCTTGGTTTGAAACATTTATCTATTAACGCGATTTAATTAAAATAAAAACTGATTTAATTAATAAATAACTTTGCAAGTAAGCACTAAAATTTACAAAAACTTGCAACAGTTATTTCAGGTCAAAATAATAGCACGACCCTTCAGCAGGTGAATAAACTAGGCATGATTGCATCATCAAAGCAACATGGTGCTTCATGCGTACTGAAAAATTTTAAGTGACTTCTGCATATGGTTTCCTCTGATACATCTTTTGTTAAATTTCAAAGTAGTGCTGCTATCTACTGAAAAGAAAAGGAACAAAAGTTTAAAATCAATTAAAACAAGAAAAATAATTGAAAACCTGTTGTATAAAAATGCTAAATGTTTGGTTTCAATGTGAAAGCAGTGAACCTTCAAGGGTTATTATTATTCCTTATACAATGAATGCTTAAAAATAATATCCTTTTGTTTATTGTTTTAAATCGTTATTTATAGCAATCTTATTTCTCATATAATCATATCAAATATTTTAATATTGTCTCATTTGTAAACTTCTTTTATATTCTGTAGAATTTACTGCAGCTAATTATAAGTAAACTATGCAAGGAAACTTTTCTATGACAACCACCTTTTTATAATTGAAGAATTCCTTCCTCTAATTAAGATTGCTTCGATCATAAAAGAAATTTGTTTTATATTTGAGTAACCATAAACGAATCTAACTTATATAACATGGAGAAAAAAAAGGGGGGGGAGGGGAGAGTACTTTCCCATTCGAGGACTGCCACATGCTTATTTGGCAGGTTTTTTTTTTTTTTCTTTTTTGTCATAGCTTTTGCAGTATATCAGCAAATTATGTTAAAAATATTGAGCTAAATTAGAAGCAACTCTAAAATAATTAAAATGTTTATATGAGTATTAAATTTAAGTAATAAATAATTTAATAATATAAATATATTTATTATTTATATTATTATTTATCACTAATAACTTGTTCATGAATTGTGTGAGAGATAAAAATCTTTAGTCGTTTTGGAGCACTGTTGTTAGATATTGCTATGTGCATTAGTTGTCGAAAGAGCCAAATACTGCTGCAATCCTAAAATTATACTAAAAATTATTACTTTAAAATTTAACAATTGATAAGAAAAAATGTTAATATTGAAGTTATCCTGCATTATTGAATAAATGCTCACTTAGTATAATCAGACTTGTTGAAACAAGAATGTCTTTTTCAAACTAACATATTATATGCGAAAAAAACAAACAAACTTGTATATTATACATGAAATATTATGAATCTTCGAAAACCTTAGTGACAAGTACAATAAACTAATATTTGATTTTTCATTGAAGGATATCTTAGACGTTCCGGTTTTAAGGAATGTGCTTTCTAAAAGCATCCTAACACAAAACTGAGTGAGTACTTAAGTCAGATAATAGGAGTAGAGATGTAATATTTTAGAAATTTTGAGGCAGGGGGAATCTTTTAGTTTTTTTTTTCTTAAGAAGTTGGAAAAATGGAATTTTTACAGATAAAAATAGGGTTTCTTAATTAGTTTTAATATCTTATAAAATAAAAAGTGTTAAGCATTTAAAAATACATGCAATCCATATTATTTTTTCTTAACTGAACTATACAAAAAACTTTTACTATTAAAAAATGAGCCTCTTTGTATTGTAACTGCCAGTACCTTTCCTTGTACAAAACACCAAAAACTAGTCAAATCATCATTCAACCATTAATTTTGTATAGGGTGTGCATTCCTATGAAGTGTTCTTCTCCCAGTAGCATTGGTTCAATGAATTTAGATTAGAGTCAACCCTACAACAACAACAAAAAAGAAAAAATTATCGATATAAACCCAATTTTTTTTATACCCAATAAATTTAAGGAAATTTAAGAATTCATCTGAAAATCAGGCAAAACTTTTTTAAGTTATAAAATAAAATAAATGTTCATTGTTGCAAAGTCGGTAAATCATTTAAAAAAAAAAAAAAAAAAAAATTAAAAATCTGAAAAATATATTATTAATTTTTAACCATTTATGTGTATTGTGTACTTCAAGAGTACAAAAATATGCTTTAAGTTTAATACATATACGTATATATGATTTTTCATTGTTTACTGCCTTACTCCGATATGTATGTTATAACTTGTGTACACATGCATTTTATCATGGGAATATATAATATGTTTATAGTTATATCAAACAAATTTCTGTTTATTACAATAAATTATTTTGAAAGATGTTCTCAAATCGACCTGGCTTGTTGAAAACTAAACCCGATCCACCAGAAAAAAATCTACTCAATCTCATCCGAACACAACCTGCAAGAAAAATAAATCAGTTAACCCAAACCGAACGCAACCCGCAGGAAAAAAGATTCAGTCAATGCGACCCATAAGAAAAATAAATCAGTGTACCTGAACCAAATCTCACACACAAGAGAAAAAATTTAGTGAACCTGACCCAAACTTGATCACAGGTCAGGTTCGGGTAAAATCGGTTTATCTGACTCGATGATTTACTCTAATTTAGATTCTGACTTAAAATGAAGCTAATCACAGACATAAAATAAAAGTTTAATTTAAAGTTAATTGAACTTCAAAAATTAAAGCAACATTTTATTATGGATTTATTATTATTTTTAATATAAAAATTATTAACTCATACGTAAAAGCCATAAATAAAGTAAGTTTTTGCATATATAATTTTTGCAAATAGTGAAATAAGTTTTCTGACAAAAAGTTGCTTAGGTTTTTTTTTTTTTTTTTTTTTGTACTATTACATGTGCATTTATACATGTATGTGTGTGTTTGTATATATAATATATATATACACACACACACATAAAATAATACAGTTAGACAAGTCTACGGATATATATTCAAGAGAAAAGACAAAAATATAAAGGAACTTGAAAAGAGTAAGTAATTTCAATTGCAATAAAGAAAAACATTTTTGGTACATTATGTGCATTATTCAACTAGAATACAGCTTCACCATTTGTTTGTTTAATTCCAAAATAAACATTTAAAGCAGGTTTCTTACTATATGTTTGTGTGTATATGCACATAAACCCATCAATATTATAATTGGACGCATCATTATTTTTCAGCCATTCAGTCTCTTCCAGATAGAAATTCTGGGTGTTAACAAGTACTAACACAATTAAATAGCTTTTTGATTTTTCACTGAAAGATTGACTTTTCAGTGCATTTTTACAGAATGGACTTTTAAAGTCGAAAAACATCCCATTAACATGAAATCAAGTGATTATTATAAAAGGTCACACATTAGGAGCAAGCAGCAGCAGCGCTGATGTGGGAGGAAACAGAGATGTGTTTGTTACGAAAACAGGATAACAGACTTAGTACATTTTTTTTTTTTCTCATGAATATTGATGAGATTTTCAAGACCATCTTTATAAAAGGTTTTCTCTCTCTCTCTCTCTCTCTCTCTCTCTTTCTAAGTAATATTAATTTTTTTTTTTTTTTTGGTTGTTTTGGAGTGGGATTTCTTACTTTTTACAATGGTATGTTGAGCACATGGTAGGGTCCAAGTGCAAGTTATTCCAGTCAGTAATACTTGAAACATTTACTAATTGAACAATTTAAAATTAATATACTAGATGACAATTAATTTTTTAAAATATTTTAAAGAATAATTTTATTGTTTACGTTTTCATTAAAACACAAGAGTAAAGATTTTGTTCCTTTTTACCTATAAATTACTTTTTAAATATACAATTTTCAAAATACAATTTTTGTGTTTGATTGTTGAATGGGTTTAATGTCACTAGAGCTATACAGTTAGCAATGGATTCTTCCCAGTTTCGTCTGCTCAATCATGTGATAGTGGAAAACGAATAATCGAATTCTTAGAATCAAATTCAATTAAATATTCTTCTTAAGAACAAAAATGTTAATATTTAATATAAAATAAAATAAAAGTAATATTGTGCATTTGTAAACAGTAGAATAGTTGTATTTATAAATTTAATAATTTTTATTTATTTTCAACTGTAAGAATTGATTTTTGTATATTATAGTGTAACTGTTACATTAACTGATCTAGCTTGTTCTTCTGCATGAAGTTACATAATCTCTTTATAGGTTCATATTCTTGTGGAATGTTTATGGATTATAATTTGAAATTTTAAAATGTTTTCATTTAATTTAATTGCATAAAGCTGTTACAACAAGTTAATTAACTTAGTTACTGGTCTAAATGGATTTATGCAGTACGATATTGCACTGTCACTGATTTAAGTACCAAAAATCAGAGTATTTAACATGTTCTTATGAACATCAAAAACAAATATAAACTAAATGATGATTGTAAATGTATACAGCAAACAAAAGATGATGAATAATGTCATAAAATGGATTAAAAATGATGATGTATAAAAAAAATAACACAAGATTAAATATGATTGATCAAAATTAAGAATAGAAAATATGTTATTTCAGCAATCGCTATAGATAAACAAGACTTCATCTGCTATTTGTTTTTCCTCTATCATGTGACCTCTGACGTCAGGTGGGAAGAGCCCATTGATGATGGTCTGAGATTTACCTCTAGGAATTGTCCAGAGAGATCACAATTTTGATCCTCTGCAGGAAGAGGGGAAGGTTACAAATTAAATGGATATTTTATGTCTGGTTCAAATTTGTATGTTTAAATTGTTACACCTTATAGATAATATAAATTTTATAAATAAAAAATGGTTGTTTTTGAAAAGTTTCACATTATTTGTTCAACTATGTTAATTATTTTGTATGTTTTTAAGAATTTGAATAACTCCTTCCACGAATATATAGTTATGCAATATAACAGTAGTATTTTTTGATATATTTAGAATTAAAGTACATTTTTGTAAAGTTTTTGAAGTATGTCTTTCAAGAATGTAAACATTTTTATTAATTCTTGCTTACACAGATCTGTTTCTTATGTAAGCAGCACGATTGTACCTGTTATATTACTGTAATAAAAAGTAATTATGGAGGTGCCTGTTAAAAAATTTACATATCTTCCTATAATGTGGGATCAGTTTCAAAACTTATATTGTCAATATGATTGTGTATTTAAATGGTAATTGAAAATTTCCAGTCTGAATGTTAATCTTCACTAAGCAAACTTTATATATACTTAAAAAAAAAAAAAAAAAAAAAAAAAATCCTATGCAAGTATATTTAAGTGCTCCTCAGACTTGTTATTCCATAGTCAGCAAACATTCAGGTCAAAATGTCATTTTGGAGGTAACACCCCCCAACAACTACTTAAAAGCTATTACTGATTTTTTTTATTTTTTTTATAAAATTATAGTTATTGTTAGAAAAAATAACCTTTGTACACTTCTGGTTTATATATTATTTGAATACATGTTGTTAATTACTATATGATATGCTTGCAGTATATAATATTTGTAAAATTGTCGGATACTTCTGAAAACAAGAAATTTATTGTTTTCCTACTATGAACAAAGCAAGCGATGTGTTAACTTTTCATTTATCTTTAATAGGATGAAAATTGTACTTAAGTACCATTGTATATATAAAATACCTAGCAACAAGGTACCTGATACTATCTGCACCCTGCCTTAGAGGATATAGTTAGAATTACATAAATTTTTGATAATTTCATATAAATTTGCAGTATTCCTTTGTACATATTTTTATTATTATTATTATTATTATTTATTTATAAGTGTCTTATTATGTGTAACAGTGTTGGCGAACCTTTTCATACAAGTAGATTAGATTTTTAATATTGTCTGTGGGTCAGTAAATCAATGGCATTATATGAAAAGGGAGGAAATATGTGTGATTTATGATCCAATAATTCAAAGGGAGAGTGATTTTTTACTTTTAAAATACTTTATTTTGTTTTATTTATTTATTTATTTAGTTTTTACAGTTTTTACCTTGGCAAGTAAAGTGCAAAAAATGATGGTCAGTGTTAAAAATTAACATAAATAGGGTGAAACTATGAATTATTACACCAGGTAACACCATGCCAAGCGTTACCTCTGCAGTGAATATTTAAAAAAACAAGAAATAAAGAAAAGCACATATATATTATGAAATAGCATTTAGTAATAAACAAAGATATAGTAATTTGTAGGTTTAATAATGTTTAATTATTAAAGATTTCGAGACATGTTGATCAGACCTGTCCAACCCAAAAGACTTTGAGGGCAACACTGCAAATGTATTTCATTCTGGTGGACTGCATTCTGTGTTTGTATATATATATATCCTATATTTGCATACACACAAGGTTCCCATATTCTGTAATTTTTCATGCTACTAATTTTAAATAGAAATTTTTGTCATAAAATAAGCATGTATGTTTCTGCAGAAGAGATTTTAAAAAAGTAGTGGTGGGAAAGTTCTTGAGAAAAGGCAGGTCTGTAAAAAAACCTGATATATATGTAACTGATATACTTCAACATGTGTGTGTGTGTATATATATATATATATATATATATATTATATCACTCAAATATAATTTTCACCTAATATGGTTTTCCCTCAAAAGAGCCAGACCAGATTTTTTAGTTCTTGTTCTGTAACAGAAGATAGCCATATATATAAATCTTCTGAATTCCGCTGCAAGCTGCAAAGCTTTACTGGGCGGGCTGCTGGTTAGCTACCCCTGTTGTAGGCAAATTACCAATTAGTTTAAAACTGTGAGCAAACTTAGACTACCGATTAGTTTAAAACTGCAATCTATTATTATATCCTTGTTCTGTAATGCAATGAATAACCACACTAAGTTTATGACGTACATTATTGAACCATAAACCGTGACAAAATAGAAAACCAGACAGTCAATATTTATTCAAAAAGATTTTTTGTATTATAAATTCAACATCAGATATTCATATTTAATTTTTAATATTTCTGTTTTATACTATTAATATAAGTTTGTAAAATTCAACATATGGGTCAATTAAGAAGCTTTTGTTGGCCGCTGTCTGACTGTCATAGGTTCGCCATCACTGATTCATAACTTTAGTAATTTCCATTATATACAGTGCAAAAGAAAATAATTTATATTCTGATAACTGAAATTAGTTTATTCTTTACTTAGCAACATGAAAGTTTTTTACGCTTTAGCCAGCCAATATTCATAACATTACATCTGTATGATATTTAGATAATTGGAGCTTTTCAATTTTTCTCATAGATAATATATTTTTTATCTTGTCAGCATTTTTAACTTACAATAATAATACTTAAATACATCTATGCAATAATATTTAATTATCTATGCAATTTAAAAATATTTCTGAAAGCTGGTGTGAATATAAAATATCGCAGAAAAGTTTGTTAGTAAATTATATATATTTTGTCTCTACTATAAGAAAATGATAATTTAATACTGACTGTATTTTAATGCTGTGACTCTTTATTTCTATGGGCAAAGTAAATGTAATATTATATATAATTACATCAAAAAATGGATTTCTCTGAACATCTGTTCTTGTGATCTAAATCTATATTTAAATAATATTTGAACATTTTTTTAAGCAGTTTTGTTTAAAAAGAAATTAACAGTCAGAAGGTTAAAATATCAATTATATTTACCAAATGTATATGTTTTTGAAAACTAAATGAATAATTTCATGCAGTTTTTGGAAATAAAAATGTACATTTTCATACTACAAAGTTAATTCATGAAAGCTGCATCAAACACATGATGTTTACCAACTAGTATTCAGTTTTTATGTATTATACAAAAGAATAAATAGCCTTCAATGTATTATATTTCTAAAGGTGTGTGTAGCAGGTCAAATGAATACTAAACAGAATAATTTTGATTTTGTAGATTTGCTAATCTCCGATATGAATACAAACATTTAATGAATACTTTAGATTTTGTTACAGTTTACACAAAACAAGGTAAGTACAGATCAAGCTCATATTAAATACAAAGATAAACATCCAATTTAGAAGTGGGAAACGATGAGCCAATTAGGTTATAGGATCTCTACTCAGATTTTCAGAAATTAGGAACACACTTAAATATGTTTCTGTGGTACAATTTTGGCTTTATAGATAAATCTGATTCCTTAAAAATTGTTAAATAAAAATAATTTATTTCTAAACTTTTTTTTTTTTTTTTTTTTTTTTTTTTAGGAAATTTGTAATAAAAATAATATTTAGAATAATAAAAAATTTATTTTCTTAATGTTTGCAAATTACATTAATTTTAGACAATAAAAGTAAAATTAAAATTGTAATCTTTAATTTGTAGATGGAAAAAACATGATAAAATTTATTAGAATATTTGATTAGATAAGGTTAATATTAAAATACCAAATAAATCAAAATATAAATATTTAAAATGAAACACACATATATAAAATTACTATAAAGTTAACAGAGCACAATGAGGTAGTGAGAATACAAATAAATCAGATATATGTGAAATAAATAAATACCTCCAATTTCTTTTCACCTAATATTAAATCAGTTTCTGTGGATTCGTCTTTACTGGCAGCTTTTGAAAATTCTTCACAATCCATAAGAAATCTGTAAGTTGCATATAAAGTAGCTTATCTTGCAAAATAATTGCTTGCTCACAAAAAACAATTCTATTAAAAATTTTATTCTGTTTATCTCAGCATTTATAGATTTATCTGAAAATTTTATAATTATTAAAGTCACAAAAAATTGTCTTACTTATAAAAAGTTATAAGAGAAAGATGATAAAGACATAATTTTTAAATGCTTATTTTTTATATTGGCTAATATTAGGCACAGCAAAATAGAAAAAAAAAAGTCTATAAAAAGTCTTAAAAAAAATAAAATAAAAATAAAAACCTTTATGCAATAATTCCTTTAAAAAATTTAATAAGCAACAATATTTTTTTAAACACACACGGCACATACATTAAAAAAAAAAGGACATAAATGCAATTACAATTTTTCTATTAAAAAAAATTCATGCTTAATTACAACAGATAAACATCTCATTTTCAGTGGAACACAATCATTATTAAGATTATATTATTGCTAGTATTAATTAAAAAAAAATATATTATCCTCTCCAGTTTCAACTGATATTAATAATTTATTATTAATAATGTATTAGTAATTAATACTATTATCAGTTATTAGTACTGATGCTACTAATCTTATTTTTAGTAATCTAGATATTTGTGGTAAATTTTAATTTGATCCTTCCTTCAAATTCTTCCAGAATTATTATATCATATATTGATGATATATTCTGTATAATGAAAAGCAGCCAATTTACAAAAAGTAAATTTTTGCTGTGGTTTTTAGGCAAAGATTTTCAACTCTACAAGCATCCTGTGCTTCACTATGGTTTCATTAATCCCTACCTATAAATATTTACTGTCCTTTATTAGTTTTTCTTTGTTTAAACTGAGTACTAAATTACCCATGAAGGAAACAATTGGAACATTAAATATTTGTAGTTTCTCAAAATTGCAGTTTAATGAAAATACGTTTGGTCAGTAAAAGAATTTGCTTTACAATTCAATTTAGATTACATCAACACACCATATTTATTTTATTTATTTATTTTTTCTTATACAAGTAGTTAGATGCATATATAAAGGCACAAATTTTGATTACTATTTAATAACAATTTTGCATGTTTCTAAATTTTAACAAAGCTGGGCTATACTTTGAAAAATATTTAACTAATTTTCTTTTAGTAAATACACTCATATTACTTCTGCTATTTTCTATTCTTTTCATAATTTATTCCATTTAAACTATTTAGAATAATTATTGCAGTAAAAATGGCTTTATATTGCATTAGGTGATCACCGAGGATGCCAGTGCTTAATAGCTGGTCAATACACTAAATACTTGGATAATTCTTTATGAGCAATAATTCATATATGTATTAAAAACAATCTTACTCAAAATATACTCACTATTAAAGCTATTTTTATGTAGCAGAAAATATTAATTTCTAGTTATAAAAAATCAAGACCAAGCCTATAAATTATGGCACAATCTGACTTTCAGATATTTCTACTTTATCAATTTGCAATAATAAATATTTCAGTGACATTGACTCTACTGAATCCTTGAATCTCCAAAAGCCTACAGAACTGAAACATCTATATGTGACACCAGTGAAACGAGTGCATGACTTACAATTTAATTTATAATACAGTTTTTGTTGAAATGGTGTTCTGAATCATAACTTCACATCTTGTATCAAATGGGATGGGATTAGAATTGAACCCAAATTCTGAACATGCTAAGATGAGCTGTTTATTTTTATTTATTTTAATCAAAAGAATTTAGAAGATTTTATAATGAAACTCACTATCAATAGGATCTGTCAACCCTTTTGTCTCTCCTACACTTATATTTTGTAAACTATGTTTCTGCAGCCCTTTGCATAAGATTTTAATGGCTATGTGTATAGTTATAAATTACATTTTATTTTCTGAATGTATTTCTTTAGTGAAAATTCATTTTTTAAAATATATTTTAAATACTCTACAGTCTGCGCAACATTATTTAATTTTGTTATAGTTATTTAACCCTATAAGCGTTAAGCCCGTCTTTTTCTGTCAAGCATAGTCAAAACAAAAGGCTGGTATGGCTAAATTTTGAAATATATGTTGCTTTTTTTGAGAAAATAAAATTAATAAACTTGTATAGAGTATTATATTAAATTTTCATGTTTATACTGTGCATAGTATTAATTTTATGAATCATTAAACAGATATAGCGAAAAACGGCTAATGCTGAAAGGGTTAAAAAAAGAAAGAGAGATAAAAAACATAACCCCTAAAAGACTTGCAATTTGGTGTTTTCTTAATGCGTATATTGGTTAACATTAGACAGACCTCGTTTGGATTTCAATATTTTTATTTCATATAACAAAAAGCATGCATTGAATGATTAACATGTAACGTTTATTAACAGTTGACAGTAATATTAAAAATTAAAGAAATGTGGGATAATTACCTGCTATATTGAGGCATTGTGTCTGTTAGAAAGAGTTCTTATGAAACATTGACCCTAACAGGTCATCTTTTCCATAGGACGTCCTTAGGATATCCTGAGGATGAAAAGGGGGGAAATGTGCTGTTAGAGGAATTGCATTTTATGATCACATGACCTGAACTCCATTGTGCATGCTCAGTCCAGATAGTGTCTCCATGGTAAAAAGCCTTTTTCTTGATGTATAGACCCATATACATCAAGGACTCATATATATACCATAGACTCTATACATCAAAGACACAATAAAATGAAGTATTAGAAACTAAGGCTTAAATTTTTCTTGTAAACCTTCAATTCTAAATTAATTGCTTCCATTGAGGCTTCCTTAAAATACAGTAAAATTTCCCCTTATCAAAATGATCTATGTGCCATATCCTTGCTGATTGTATTTCTTCTTCCAATGATTCTAATTATAAATCTAATATTTCCAAATCCAAGAATGTTGCTCTTAAATAATTTAATCAAAATATCATTATTACTAAAGCTGATAAAGGTGGCCAGATTGTTATCATGGATAAAATTGTTTATGTTGATAAAGTTAATTCCCTTTTATGTGAAGGACCTTATACTGAAATTAAAAAAGACCAAACTAATTTCCTTCTTACCTGTGTCCAAAAAGCTGTTAAGAATTCCATTGTTCTTAATAATAATACTAAATCATTTGTTTTCCCTTCTTCAGTAATTTGTGCTCGTTTTTATGCTTTACCAAAAGTTCATAAAAATAATGTTCCCCTTAGACCTATTGTTACAAACATTAGCATTGCTACTTACCCTCTCTCTAAATTGTTAGCTTCTATTTTTTGTCCTTTATCCAACACTCATAATCACACTATAAGAAATTTCTATGATTTTGTTAATAAATTAAATAATCTGAATCCAAAAAATTGCTCAATGTTATCTCTTGATGTGAAGTCCTTATTTACCAATGTTCCTACTTTATTCCTGCTTAATTGTTTAGGGGAGAAAAAAAAATAAAAAATGCAAATTTCATTATTCTGGCATTGAAATGAAAGAATTGGTTAATCTAACTCAACTTTGTGTTTCTCAAACTACTTTTGAATTTAGTAGCAAATTTTATAAAAAGTATGATGCTTTAAGTATGGGTAATCCTTTGTCCCCTATTCTTGCTGATATGTATATGCATTATTTTGAAGAAAAATTATTAAAAGTTGTTAAATTTAAAATGTTGTTTACATTACATGGATGACACTTTCATTCTTATTGAAAATCCTTTTGACGTTTCTGCCATTCTTCAAATTGCGAATTCATTCTATTGATCCCTATATTCAGTTTACCTCTGACCTTCAGAGTTAAAAAATTGTAATCAACTTCTCTTCTGTGATGTTTTAGTTACTAGATGCAATTCCTCTTTTAAATCTTCTGTGCATAGGAAACCATTCAAGCCCTCCTCATGCTCTCTCAAATCACTTAGCTAAACAGAAAATTGGCACCTTTTCACTTACGTGTATCGTGCCCTTAAAATTTGCTCTAACATTTCTTCTCTTAAAGAAGAACTTAATTACTTAAAGTCTTGTTGCTATCTAAAGAGGTTTAGCCCCTCTGTTATTAATAAACTGTAAAAAAAGTTCAGTAAACCTATTTGCAATTCTACTCTTTCAAGTGAGGCTAAAATTAAACCCAATAACTTTGTTGTCTTGCCATTTTATCTACCTTTATGTTTTAAGTTAGTCAAAGTTTTGAAACTTTTTAATTTTCATGTTATTTTAAAACCTGTTAATAAATTTCAATTCTCTTCAACTAAATCCTCTGTTCCCAAGCTTCATAAATGAGGTATCAATAATGTCCCTTGTAATAACTACCATTTGTCTTACATCGGTCAAACTAAAAGAAATCTTGAATGCCATTTACATGAGCATTCTTGGTATATTGTTAAACAAGAAATTTCTAAATCTGCTATTGTGAAGTATTGTTGGGAATCTGACTGTAGTTTTAATTTTAAGGTAGCCAAAATTATATTTTATGCGAAATGCATTTCCAAGTTTAATTTTCTGGAAAATTTAGCTGTCTATCTTAATCGCGATTCTACTTTGCTGTCTACAGCTTAGAAAAATTTGTTTAATTCGATTAAATAATTGCCTTTATTTTGTAAATAATAATAATAATAATAATAAATAAATAAAAATAATAAAATGAAATATAATGTATTTAAAATTTTAAATATATATATACAAATTATTTAAAAATCTCCTCTCCCTGTATTTCTGTATTTATTTCTCTTGTATCCTGTTTTTTGGTTGTGTTCCTCTCTAATTGGTTTCTGCATGCTGCTTCCTATTGGTTGGTTGTGTTGCTCCTTTCCTTTTATGTTTTGCTCGGCTTTTAGTCTTGTTTTTGTCTCTAAAGTAGTAGCATGTGTTTTGTACATGAAAAAGAAAAGCCATGTCCTTTCAAAACTGGTAGTATTTACATTAATTTTGTGGTGTGTGAAGAAGTTTTAAAGTTTAAATATTGAATGGTTCATGTTGTGGCCTTCAGTTGTGAGGTGCCAATTTCTAATCCCAGTTCAGGCATGGATGCTTGTAGTAGTTTAGAATCCATGGCCATAGGTGCCATGAAAATGGCACTGGTCTAATGAGCTATAATGTGCAACAAATGACTGTTCCAATCCAAACAAAAACTTTGATGTTTAGTAAATGTTGCATATTTTATATTCATCATAAATTTTGAATACATTTAGCTTTCAAAAGAAAGTATGCAAAAAAATAAAATAACTCAAAATTAAAACATAGAGATCACTGAGAAGATATTAGTTGAATACCTTCATTTAAATGTTAAGTGTTTACCAATTTACATTAGTCTAAATCAGCGGTTCCCAACCTTTTTAGTTGTGCGGACCACAAATTTTGTAAAAAAGACTTTGAGGCCCACTACTTACTTATACGAGTACAAGTAAAAAATATATGGCAAATAGACACCTATATATGTATGACGAATATATATGTATATATAATAAAGATGATCTATTAAGCATATTAGAAGCCAAGCAACAGATACAAGATCACTGAAACACCAATGACCAATAAGATTAAAAAAAAAAAAAAAAAATCATCAGTGGATGAAATACATTAATGTAAAGAAACCAGATCTATTAATTAACAGTCTGCAAAAACAAACGAATCAATAAAGTAAAAAAAACAAATCTTAACTTAAAACCATAAACTTATCAAAATTAATGAAAAAACAACCCAAGAAACACAAGATAGGAAGAAGGAGGCAGGCGGCAAGACTTGTGACTTGCCTGTGGGGTTACACTAGTTTTACGCCGGCAACACTCCCCCAGCCTGCCACAACCAGAACAGGAACCATATGGATTTAAAAATGCAAAATTTCAAAGCAGATGAACAACAATGAAGCCACGAAGCCACAATGAAATTCACCGATTGATCACATTGTGTTTAACAGTATAATTAGAACATTAAATATAGTTGACAACTCAAAAAGGAAAAATCTGAAATTTTATTGGAAAATGAAAGTTTGCATAGTAATACAAAGCAAATGCAACAAGCCTTCTACTTTTTTTTTTTTTTTTCTTTAATTTAATTTCACAAACCCACCCAACCATCCAGCCTTACAACACCACCCCACCTCCGTAATCAAACATCTGCCCACCCAACCGCCACCTTTTTTATTGTCTTTTATTATTTTATAATTTTTTTGTTGATATACACAAGAGTGTACACAGCTTTTTTTTTTTTTTTTGTACTGACAGAGACGGGATATAAAATAGATTAAAATCTATTTTAAGGATATAAAATAGAAAATACAAAGTTTTTAGGAAAACCCATTTTAGCAGTGGCTGTGATCAGTTTATTAATATTCTTGTTTTTAAACTTTGCAGAGCATAAATTATTAATTCGAAATAAATGGTTAATGATGATGTTTCTAAATACCGAAAGATGCAGACATGAATTAAAATGTGTAAATAAGTTGACATTAAAACAAAAATCTTGCCGTTTGTCATAGATATCTGTGTAAAGTTTATTACCATCGATGATTATTTTGAGATCTAAAAAGTTAATTGATTGATTAGTCAGAGTATTTTGAGTTAGCTTTAAATTAGGTGGATAATTGAAGGAAAAGCCATTTTGTGAGTTCTTGTTGAGATAAAACACAATAATATCATCGATGTAACGATAAAATCGAACATCATCATTGCAAATTTGCTTTTCATAATAATAAAGATAGAGATCTGCCAAAATACTGGAGCTACAACCTCCTTGTGGGATGCCTAATTGTTGCAAATAGATAGCGTTGTTGTGGAAGATATAATTATTATGGATAACAAAGTTAAGAAGAGTTTTAAATTTTTCTGCTTTAAAATTGTAAGGAAGATTAATTTGAGCTTTATATTCTTGAAAAAGACTGTAAATGATATTACTAAGATCTGATAACTCAATATTATTGAAAAGATCTTGAAAGTCAAAAGTCATAATATTGTCTATTGAATCGAGCGATTTTATGTAATGAATTAATTGAAAGCTATTTTTAAGACAGTGTAAATTATCAACTTTGCAAGTACATTTGTAAATTTGTTTTAGAATATCCAGTAGAGCTTTATTAGCATTGTTGTTATAAGTGTTACACCCAACAGTGACAGTGCGAAATTTAATTGGAGATTTGTGAAACTTAGGTATGAGAACTATATAAGGATAATTAAAGTTATTGAAGGGAAGTTGAAGTAGTTTATAGTAATTATGTATTTTTTGGTTATTAATAATAAGGTTATTATTAGTTAAACTGAAGATGTTACTATTATTGATTGATGAGTTTAAAATATATATATTCGTCAATATTCCACGGCCCAGTACCACACTGCCTGCGGCCCACTTGTGGGCCGCGGCCCATGGGTTGGGAACTGCTGGTCTAAATCAATGGAGTTCCATAATTATACATTTTTATACATCTGTAAAATTCCTTATGAGAATTTACTGAAAAACACCTTAAAAAAAATCTAGAAAGACAGAGAGACAGATATTATTGTGTTATGTGTTTATACTATGAAAAGTTTCTGCAAATTTCATGTATATATTGTATAATAGCTTTTTCAGGCATTTTTGTGGTGATAAATGTAAATTTAGTCACTAAAAATTAAATATATTTAGTAACCAAATGCATTTTTATATCATTATGCATTTAATAACTATAGAATGATGTTTGTGGTTGTTTTCTAAACTGTACTTAATGTGGAATAAAACACTCTTAATATTTTTTCCTAGTTGTGATGCATTTTATTCCATTGTAAATAGGACGTAGAGTTTTATGTTAGGTTATTTATTTGTTTTATTTTTTCGTTATCTTTACAACACTAATTCTTGTAATGTATTTATACAAGTTTATTAGATTTTTGTGATTTCATGTTACATATATATATTTTTTTCTTTTAAACCTTTAACGTCTATTTCACTACAAAAAGCATTAACGTTTAAGTATCATTTTTGTAAATAGTATTTCATGTTTATATTGCTCTTTTTTGTGATAAGTATGTTTTCGTTGCTTTCATTGTATACAAATGAAGTGCCTTATGTAAGTGTTCCAGCTGAAGTTGGAATATCTAAGCATTTTTGTATGCATTTGCGCTCAATAAAGTTTTGTTTAAATGCTTAAAATTGTTTGTTGATGCGATACTGTTTATCTGCACTTTGTTACAATTTGAATTTTATCAGTTGCAAAAAATAAAAGAGTGACAGCTGTTTTTTTAATATATACATGGTTAAAATGTCTTCGAGAAAATCATTTTGAAGAGGAAAATGATTTCAAATATATCAGAAGCTAAAGAGACTACATAAATATATAAGAAGATCCCCGACATAACCTGAATGAAAAATTCAATGTGTATCATGGATGACTGACATGCTGCTTAATATATTAATTAATTTAAACTATGATAAGGAGCTACTTTAGTTTTTGATCTAAGGATTACTTTATTATAATGTTTAAAAAAGGAATATATATAATCTTAACTAGTTGTAATTTTACCTTACACAACATCCTTTATAATTTCTGCACAAATATATTTCGAGCAACTCTGTGCTCATCATCAGTGCCAAGCGATATTGGTTCTTCAGAGTTGATTACTTTGTGGTGGTGTGGCTCTCTTCATTTTGCTTCCTTTGTTTTGAGTGTCTGTTGCCACACTGCAGGAATAATGCAGTGCTCTCAGTCGTTAACAGCAAGGGTGTTAGTAATTATTTCTAACATATTAAAACCTTAAATAGAATTAACAATGCCCAAAAATCTAAATCCAATTTTACTACTTCCATCCCATTTTGTAATGGTGCTACCATCAAAATAAAAAATGAAGCCAAAAAACTAAATGTAAATATTCCTATCAAACCAAATAAAAATATTTTTCAGCACATCTGAAATGAAAAAGATATTATTAACTATGAATCTACCGCAGGCATCTATAAAATAAATTTTGACCACACTAATGGTAAAAAGGCATGTTATATAGGTATGACAAAACACAGAAAAAAGGATCACGAAAAAGAACACCACGCCGACTTAAAATACTATAAATCATCTACTGCTTTATCTACCACCCAAAATTCTAACCCCATCAATTTAAACTTCATCAATATTAATAAAAGAGCCCCGTACAATAATCAACAATACACTCTAAAACGGGAGGCCATAGAAATAATTACTAACACCCTTGCTGTTAACGACCGAGAGCACTGCATTATTCCTGCAGTGTGGCAACAGACACTCAAGACAAAGGAAGTGAAATGAAGAGAGCCACGACACCACGAAGTAATCAACTCTGAAGAGCCAATATCGCTTGGCACTGATGATGAGCACGGAGTTGCTCGACATATATTTGTGCAGAAATTATAAAGGATGTTGTGTAAGGTAAAATTACAACTAGTTCAGGTGATTACTTTATTCAAACTACAGCATTGTTCAGTCTTAGCATTGTATACAGGATTTCCCAGTTTAATTGTAACTTAGGAAAAGGTTATTCACATTGAATTGGATTCTATAACGAAACTTTGTCCTCTTTGTTAAGTGCATGTCATTGCTTGATATGTTTTGGCATGTCTTCCTTAGACAGCAAAAAATCTATATCAATATCACATAATTTTCAGATTTATTTATAAATGGATGGTAATGGAACAACATTCTCAAAATATTGTTTTCACCATCATTAGTGCTTTCTTATGTCAAAGGCAAACATTGTCAGGATATTGAACTAGTGTTCAAAATCAATTAATTGGCAAACATCTCAAACATAAGATTGAACAGAATGGAAACCAAACTATTTTTTTTTTTCTTTGGTATCTAAAATCTCTCCCATGCTGTTGAATTTTTTGCTCTTTTCCCCAAATTCTTATGTACTTACTGTCATTCACTGCGGTATGTTTGTGAATCTCAAGCTAATTTAATTGTTGCCTTTTTTTTATTTTTTTTTTCGACAGAATAAAAAAAAAAAAAAACATACATTTATTTAAAATGAGAAAAATAAATTAGAAATGTTAGTCGTATCGTTACAAATAAGATACCAAATGAAAAGAGCGATTTTTGTGAATCATTAAACAGCTTATCGATCAGATACTTAGATTTTTTAAAATTAACAAAAGTATGAATTTTAGGTGGCAACAGCAGAAGATTGTATGGAAAACGTTTGGAGAGAAAAGAAAATATCTGCTACTCATTAAGTCACATGTTTTTTAAATTTAAATTTTTACACACACACACACACACATAAAAAAAAAAAAAAAATGAAATTTGAATATAATAATTTTTTAGAAAGATACAAATTAGTGTTTATCACATTCATTTAATATTTGCATCCCCATATTTTGACAACTTATAATACTAGGAAAAATTGAGAGAAATAGGTAAACTATACTATTTTCTAGGCTGATTTGATCAAAAGAAAATTCAAGAAATTGTTAAAAAAAGGGAGGTTGCCATTGAAAAGAATGAAGATGATGCCAGTTTTAATATGCAGATGACCCCCAAACAAAATCTAACTGTACTATTATAAATTAAACTTTATTACTAATAAATTGGCACCAGCTGCATATTTATGGACAATTTTCAGCAAAATTAATTGGGGGTGGGGTGGGGGCTTTTTTTTTATTCCTGACTTTACATCACATTTGCCAATCACTTTTTTTACACCTGCATTTTCAATTACCATTTTGTGCCTGTCATCAGTGATAAAATGTGTTCTATAATATTTTCTTTTCAATTTATTAAGCTATTACTTTCTGTTTAGTTTAAGAATTATGACAGTTAAGGAAAGTTAGCGGAGTGAATAAAATCTCACTACCTTTACCCTTATAAATGATTTGATAGAAAAAAAAATATATAGTATATATATATATATGTATATATATACATATATGCATTAAAAAATTTTTCATAAAATGACTGAGTTGTATGAAATGAGTAACTTAATCTGCTTCTACATTAATCTAACTCTAATTAATCTGCATGTTAGCTGGATTTATATAGATAGTTATTAAATGAAAGAAAATGTAAAATTTATTTTATTATTATTATCATCATGGTGAGTGGTGCTGGTAAGTTTATGTTGTCACTATTTCATAATAAGTGGAAAATTGTTTTTTCATTATGAGATAACAATTCAAAAAAAAAAAAGGAAAGAAAAGAAACAAGGTAAAAGTAAAATGCATACATACACAGAGAGATGAGTTGTTATTACATTCAGAATTTGTAATAAAATTTATGAGGATTTATTAAAGAAATAAATACACAGTTAATAAAATTTAGCTGTTAAAAGTAAAATATGGAAAGAAATTTCAAAGCATGTAGACATTTGTTGTGAATTTTATAATTTAAATTAAAAATTAATTTTGATTTTAGTATTAAATAAATGAATAAATAAAAGCTCTCTATACTTTTCCTGATGAAAAATATATAAATTAGAAACCATGATGGATATTTTGATGATAATTTTTGACATTTTAAAAATTTGTTTTCTTTCTTATTTTAAAAATATTGGTTTAACCTTTATGTATATGTTACATATATACACTAAGCAACAAAAAAAAAAAAAAAAAAGCAGCACTTGGATATTTTCCTTTTTTCTTCCTGTAATCGCTAATTTTATTGCTTCAAAAGTAAAATTTTGAACAGATTTTATTACATTGTGTTCCGCGTGCAATTTAAGATTGAGCAAGTGTTAAAAACAAGATGCAATTGTTCGGAAAATTGTAATTTCAGAAAGTATTTCAAAAATGGCAAGAATAAGGCAATTACCGATACCACAAAAAATATTAATATTAGAGTGAAAATCAAAAAAATATTTTAATACGTGGGATGTCAAATATCTTAAATGTTAACAAAATATTAGTGATCTGGTTTTTAGCAAGATATAAAATTTTTGGCTCTGTAAACTGCACATTTGTCCTTAGATGGCCACATTACTTATCCAGTCGAGATGACCGCAAGTTAAAAAGCCAGCGCTTAAAAAGTCAGTTTGCATTACATTTAGAACATAGCAGGGATTCAGAAAAAAGTGCTTAGTAACATAATTTATCTAAATACAGTGAAATAACAATTAAACAAAGCAGGTTTAATTGCCAGAAAATCTGAAAAAAATTCATTCTTAACGAAAAGAATTTGAAAACCAGGACATTAAAGGGTTAAAATAATTAAAAATTGATCAATTAATTATTGGGCTGAAGTTGTTCTCTCTGATGAGTAAAGTTTAACTTATTCGAACAGACAGAAACAAGCAGATCTGATCACGAAAATGTGACTGACTTAATGAAAATCGCACTTTTAAAACAATGACATATTTCCCGTACATTACGATACAAAAATGCATAATTTTTCGGTGAGTACAGCAAATTTTCATGTTCAGGGGATCAATTTATCCGAAATAAAACTTGGCCACTAAAAAATTGATACCTGACCGACTACTCTGGGGGTATTTCAGACTCTTCCATAATCAGCATTCCAAGATGATAAAGCCCCTTGTTATATAGCACTTGTGACACATTTATTTGATTCAAGTTGTTAAAATTACTTATCCATTGTCATGAACATCTATAATTTTGTAAGTTATCATAACTTTTTACTTTCCGAACACTATAGTGAGGAAAGTATTGTAATCATGTCAAAAATCCGAATTCGAGATTTTGATGTTTCTATACGTTTCGAGGTCCAACGAGTCCGTTTTCACTATTTTTACGATGATGTATGTATGTGTGTGTGTATGTATGTGTGTATGTATGTGTGTATGTCTGTGAGTGAACACGCTAGCGTCTAAACGCTTTGTTCGAATAAGCTGAAAGTTGGTACGTATATTGTAAGTCACCATAGTACGAACCCTATAGATTTTGGTGAATCTAGCACGTATAGTTTTTTTACAGGGACACAAAGAAAAATTCTTTATAATTATGGCCAAGGGACCAAAATCTTAAAAGTGCGATAGCATCTAAACGCCTTATTCAATTGAGTAAAAACTTTATACACATATTATAGGTCACAGATACTCAATCTGTATTGATTTTGGAGAATCTAGCACTTATAGTTTTTTTACAGGGACACAAAGAAAAATTATTTGCCAAATTTTTAAAAGTGTGATAGCGTCTAAACGCCTTATTAATCTCAGCAAAGAATTTGTACACATGTTATAGGTCACATTTGAACCAACTGTATAGATTTTGGTGAATCTAGCACTTACAGTTTTTTACAGGGACACAAAGAAAAATTCTTTATCTTTATGGCCTATGAGACCAGCGATAGCATCTAAACGCCTTATTCAATTGAGCTGAAAATTTGTATGAATATTATAAATCACTGTTGCACTAACTATAAGCATTTTGGTGAATCTAGCATTTATAGATTTTTACAGGGACACAACGAAAAATTCTTTATGATTATGATCTAAGGGCTCAAAGTTCAGTAGCGTTAAATAAAACCTCGTGTGATATATGGAGAAAAATACTCAAACACTCTGTTATGGTTTTCTCTTTTTTGTTTGTTTAGCAACTCCTCTTTCTTTATTTTATCTACAAAACTGTTAGTTACTCAATGTTCGGAAAGTCGAGTGGAGTCACTACAGATTTTTACTTTCCGAACACTATAGTGAGGAAAGTATTGTAATCATGTCAAAAATCCGAATTCGAGATTTTGATGTTTCTATACGTTTCGAGGTCCAACGAGTCCGTTTTCATTATTTTTACGATGATGTATGTATGTGTGTGTGTATGTATGTATGTGTGTATGAATGTGTGTATGTCTGTGAGTGAACACGCTAGCGTCTAAACGCTTTGTTCGAATAAGCTGAAAGTTGGTACGTATATTGTAAGTCACCGTAGTACGAACCCTATAGATTTTGGTGAATCTAGCACTTATAGTTTTTTTACAGGGACACAAAGAAAAATTCTTTATCATTATGGCCAAGGGACCAAAATCTTAAAAGTGCGATAGCATCTAAACGCCTTATTCAATTGAGCAAAAACTTTATACACATATTATAGGTCACAGATACTCAATCTGTATAGATTTTGGAGAATCTAGCACTTATAGTTTTTTTACAGGGACACAAAGAAAAATTATTTGCCAAATTTTTAAAAGTGTGATAGCGTCTAAACGCCTTATTAATCTCAGCAAAGAATTTGTACACATGTTATAGGTCACATTTGAACCAACTGTATAGATTTTGGTGAATCTAGCACTTACAGTTTTTTTACAGGGACACAAAGAAAAATTCTTTATCTTTATGGCCTATGAGACCAGCGATAGCATCTAAACGCCTTATTCAATTGAGCTGAAAATTTGTGTGAATATTATAAATCACTGATGCACTAACTATAAGCATTTTGGTGAATCTAGCATTTATAGATTTTTACAGGGACACAACGAAAAATTCTTTATCCTTATGATCTAAGGGCTCAAAGTTCAGTAGCGTTAAATAAAACCTCGTGTGATATATGGAGAAAAATACTCAAGCACTCTGTTATGGTTTTCTCTTTTTTGTTTGTTTAGCAACTCCTCTTTCTTTATTTTATCTACAAAACTGTTAGTTACTCAAAATTCGGAAAGTCGAGTGGAGTCACTCCAGATTTTTTTACTTAAAAATAAATCTCACATAGAATATCGTAGGATTTCTTCTTTATTAGACCTGAAAATTGTCCTAATCTTAATCCGATGGAAAATGCTTAGTCTATACAGAGGCTGTTCGCACATATTTTAGACCAGGGGTGGCCAACCCGCGGCCCGCGGGCCGCATGCGGCCCACCGCGTACTTTCTTGCGGCCCGCGAGGAGACTAACGATATTTAAAGTTTGACAACTTTGGTTAACGGATCAAAAATTAATAAATACGTTTTGAGTTTTCGAAGTGAAAATACTTTTCAAAGATTATGGTAGCTAAAGAACTGGGTAATGAAACATTATTAGATACATTATTCATTTATTTTATTATAGTTTTAATATATAGTCATAAATTTTTCACGTTTCTATTGTTAATTTATGAATTAAAATAATTTAAATTAATATATTCTTCTCCGAATTTTCCCCCTGCCCTTCCCCGAAGAAAGTATATAAATATATGAATCATATACTCACAAACATATACGCACATATGCATATGTACAGTCATAAAATAATATTGTCCTTCCCCGAATAATGTCGTCGTCAGGCCCCGACTTACGGCAGGGCATACGGGGCAAATGCCCTGGGCCCCCCTTCTGGAAGGGGCCCCCCTACAGGCGAATACAGAAATTCTGCAACCTAAAGACCTCTTATGCCACTGCAAGGGGGCCCCCCAGAATAGGCTTGCCCCGGGGCTGCAGGTAGTCTAAGTCGGGCCCTGGTCGTCGTAAATTATTGTAGAGACCAGCAGCTGATGCCTAACGATTAGTAATAACATTTAGTTTTTAATTCAATTTCTAAATTTTGTTTAGGGTGTCATCTGCATATTAAAACTTGCACAAACTTTTTTTTCCCCGAATAGTAATTTCCATTTTTGACTACATACTCGAATTTCTGATATCAAAGCGGTTCGGAGAAAGATATAGTTTATATCCTTATATAATGTCTTTATAGAGTTACAAGAAAAATTGATCAGGGGTAAATCTTTATAATTAAAAACATTAAATTAAGATATCACAGAGAAAAGTATTATATCCATTCAGATAATAATCGGAAAAGAAGTATAGCAATTTTAAATATAAAATAATGTAAAGTAATGCTAATTAAGAAATGATGTATATGTCTACTAAACTTACTTGAATAACTATTTTAAATAATGTGCAAGCAAAGTAATATATGACACAAATGATAACAAGTGACAGCCCCGTAAGAACAATAAAAATTAAAATATCACTATAATTCGAAAAATAATGATTGGAATGAAATGTAAATTTAGAAATCCATATTTTTGATGATGCCCATTCTATTCGTGCAAAAATTAATATAGATCATAACTCATAATTTTTTGAAATATGAAATTATTGATAATTTTCATAATTCAAAAAATGTTTTTAATCAAGAATATGCATGGAGTATGGTTAGTTTACTTCATTCTAACGTATAAAAAAAGAAAGAAAGAAATTTTAATATATTAATTTTTTGGCAAGACATGAATTAATATTTAATACATTCATTTAGCATTAGCATCTCCATATTTTAACTAATTATAACTCTGTGAAAAATAGAGAGAAACATATAAACTCTACCATTTTTTAGTCTGATTTGATAATAAAAAAAAAAAAAAAAGACTTGTCGAAATTGAGGGTTGTCTTTAAAAAAAAAAAAAAATGAAGTTGATGCTAGTTTATTTTAAACTAGGCTTTATTACTAATCGATCGGAACCAGCCGCATGTCTCTACACTAATTTACGGTGAAATTAGTCGGAAAAGGATGGGGGGGGGGGGGGGGGGGCTTTTTTATGACTGTACATATGGTGCGGCCCGAATGAATAAAACAGATTTCCAATGCGGCCCACCAAGTGTTTTGGGTTGGACAGGCCTGTTTTAGACGATTTTGATGGAGTGTACTGAAGCAATTTCACTCATATTTCGTGTTTTATTTGTTCAGTTTGATAGCCCTTGTTCTTAACTAACATCATAATTTCTATAATGCTTTTTATAATATCGGAAGAGGTATATTTTTCTACTCCACTTGAATGGCTTTCCAGAGTGCACAAAGCGTTGTAGGTCGGTGTTTGGATAATGTTGATTTTAAGAGTCGAAAAACACAAAAATCCAACAATGATACATCAGAAGATTTAGCAGGAATGTCAGTGAAGGGTATGGTTTTAATTCCCGTTTTTTGTTCCATTTTTTTTCTAGAAAAGCAATTGCGGATTGCGATGTGTGGCTGCTTGTTTTGTCTTGATGCAGTTCAACGGATTGATAGCATTGTGGATAAAGATCTGGATTTTCATTTTTTAAATTTGGAAATAAAATATGTTCTTGGGAGTATTTAGAGTTGATTTTGACATTTTTGTCACATTTTTTTGCTTTTATCTTGCGCTTTTATGAAAAAACCAGTGGCAATCATAAATCCTTTAGAAAAACTCTCTTTTGAAGCTTTGAGCCATGTAGCAAATTTTTTTACTTTCCGAACACTATAGTGAGGAAAGTATTGTAATCATGTCAAAAATCCGAATTCGAGATTTTGATGTTTCTATATGTTTCGAGGTCCAACGAGTCCGTTTTCACTATTTTTACGATGATGTATGTATGTGTGTGTGTATGTATGTGTGTATGTCTGTGAGTGAACACGCTAGCGTCTAAACACTTTGTTCGAATAAGCTGAAAGTTGGTACGTATATTGTAAGTCACCATAGTACGAACCCTATAGATTTTGGTGAATCTAGCACTTATAGTTTTTTTACAGGGACACAAAGAAAAATTCTTTATCATTATGGCCAAGGGACCAAAATCTTAAAAGTGCGATAGCATCTAAACGCCTTATTCAATTGAGCAAAAACTTTATACACATATTATAGGTCACAGATACTCAATCTGTATAGATTTTGGAGAATCTAGCACTTATAGTTTTTTTACAGGGACACAAAGAAAAATTCTTTGCCAATTTTTACTTTCCGAACACTATAGTGAGGAAAGTATTGTAATCATGTCAAAAATCCGAATTCGAGATTTTGATGTTTCTATACGTTTCGAGGTCCAACGAGTCCGTTTTCACTATTTTTACGATGATGTATGTATGTGTGTGTGTATGTATGTGTGTATGTATGTGTGTATGTATGTGTGTATGTCTGTGAGTGAACACGCTAGCGTCTAAACGCTTTGTTCGAATAAGCTGAAAGTTGGTACGTATATTGTAAGTCACCATAGTACGAACCCTATAGATTTTGGTGAATCTAGCACTTACAGTTTTTTTACAGGGACACAAAGAAAAATTCTTTATCATTATGGCCAAGGGACCAAAATCTTAAAAGTGCGATAGCATCTAAACGCCTTATTCAATTGAGCAAAAACTTTATACACATATTATAGGTCACAGATACTCAATCTGTATAGAGTTTGGAGAATCTAGCACTTATAGTTTTTTTACAGGGACACAAAGAAAAATTCTTTGCCAAATTTTTAAAAGTGTGATAGCGTCTAAACGCCTTATTAATCTGAGCAAAGAATTTGTACACATGTTATAGGTCATATTTGAACCAAATGTATAGATTTTGGTGAATCTAGCACTTACAGTTTCTTTACAGGGACACAAAGAAAAATTCTTTATCATTATGGCCTATGAGACCAAATTTTTAAAAGTGCAATAGCATCTAAACGCCTTATTCAGTTGAGCTGAAAATTTGTATGAATATTATAAATCACTGTTGCACTAACTATAAGCATTTTGGTGAATTGTGGCCACTACGAGACTTTCTTCTATATTTTCCTATACAAATTCACTCAGTAACAATAATTAAAAAAAAAAAAAAAAAAAAAGTGGGACTTTGACAAAATTGTGGGTAAAATGTGAAAATTTGTTTAAGTTTGTCAGAATTTATAGATTTTTACAGGGACACAACAAAAAATTCTTTATCATTATGATCTAAGGGCTCAAAGTTCAGTAGCGTTAAATAAAACCTCGTGTGATATATGGAGAAAAATACTCAAACACTCTGTTATGGTTTTCTCTCTTTTGTTTGTTTAGCAACTCCTCTTTCTTTATTTTATCCACAAAACTGTTAGTTACTCAATGTTCGGAAAGTCGAGTGGAGTCACTCCAGATTTTTTAAAAGTGTGATAGCGTCTAAACGCCTTATTAATCTCAGCAAAGAATTTGTACACATGTTATAGGTCACATTTAAACCAACTGTATAGATTTTGGTGAATCTAGCACTTACAGTTTTTTTACAGGGACACAAAAAAAAATTCTTTATCTTTATGGCCTAAGAGACCAGCGATAGCATCTAAACGCCTTATTCAATTGAGCTGAAAATTTGTATGAATATTATAAATCACTGTTGCACTAACTATAAGCATTTTGGTGAATCTAGCATTTATAGATTTTTACAGGGACACAACGAAAAATTCTTTATCCTTATGATCTAAGGGCTCAAAGTTCAGTAGCGTTAAATAAAACCTCGTGTGATATATGGAGAAAAATACTCAAACACTCTGTTATGGTTTTCTCTTTTTTGTTTGTTTAGCAACACCTCTTTCTTTATTTTATCTACAAAACTGTTAGTTACTCAATGTTCAGAAAGTCGAGTGGAGTCACTCCAGATTTTTTCTCTCCACTTTTGTGATAATAAATTGATCTTTTTTTATTGCAACCACTTAAATAGACCCAAGATTCATCTGTTGTTGCAACAGTTTTCCATTTTTCTCCTGATAAATGCTTTTCATAAAGATTTCACTAAAAACTATCTTTGGAAAGAGTGGAAACCTATCCTTCCATCCACTGCCATTTTAAAAGCGCATTTTTGCATCTAAACAAAAATTATAAATATCAGAAGATAAATAAAACTTCCAAAAATATAACTGTTGTGAAAATAAAATTCTCCATGCAAACGATTTTTTCTTACTGCGAAATAAAATCGTCTATAAAATGTGCGAACAGCCTG